>CM077182.1:9453117-10053117 GCA_039654105.1 Coreius guichenoti | reverse complement strand
TTGACTACTTATTATGTCTTAAAAATAGAAAATGTGTCAACAGCTGCAGCTCTCACGCAATTTTCTCACTTTTCTGTGCCCGTGAACAATGGCATTTAATGACCTACCTATCGACACTTTAAAAAGGAGAATAGATGAAGCTCAGCGCTTTCTATCCATATCGTTAAGCATCTCGAATGCGCACACAGTGGACTTTTACACGCGTGATGTTTGGAGCACGTTCATGTGTGTGAGTCCAGAAGAAGTGTTGTGTGCTATCAGTTCCACGCATGACCGCATGGGCGCGGTAGAAGGTAAGATGGTCTCAATCTGGTCATCCTTTTATTATTATTATTTGCATAGTATGTACAAATATTCGTTTGCAATATATAATGAAACCATTATATATCAAACATTTTTCAAAGTAACATTTTCTTGGATTAATTATGCAAAAAAAAAAAAAATGTTTAGGAATATTTTTTACTCAGAATACTACATTATTTTGTGGAGTAAAATTACAAAATGGTTTGCGGCAGGAGCATTTAATTTGATAAATATTTAAAATTATTAATTTGATATAGCCTACTAATATAAAAAATAATTTACATTACAACAGGGCTGCCAACTTTTCCTGTCAGCTGGTTTTTAAAGGTTAAAATTAACAACTGATTTGTATACAGTTGGACAAAATTGGAAATATACAATGTATATTTTTGTAATGATAACGTAATAATATATTTTAATGATAAAAGAGTAAAGATAGGTCCATTTAAAATATAGTGCATATATATTTGTCAAAATTCTCTCTAGAGTGATTTTTCTAGTTGACTGATTTTCCTGAGGTAGCCTAAATGTAACGTTACGTGACATATTGTTTACACATTACATTTATTGACGTCTTTCAGTGGTTGAAAAAAAGAGATATTAAAAAAAGAGATATATTAATATTTTGCTTTCCCCCGAGATTCCGTTCGTTCGCAAAACTTTGATGCAATTAATATGAAGTGTGAGGAAAAACAATATTTCAATGTTTTTTATTTGAAACGCAAAAGCATTTTTCCTAACATCTTATATTTTTTTCCATCACCATGTTCCCTTAGGAGCTCTGTAGTTCTTGTATAATTGTATACAATGTATATTTTATGCTGTATTAAACTGAAGTGCATTGGACTGTATTTAAAGGTGCTGCATGTACTTTTTTGACTGTACTGCATAAAGATACCATAATACGTTTGCAGATATTTAGGAAACATGCTGAGTTCACATACTCATTTCTCTGAAAACCAATGCTACAGCCAGTTATTCCACTTTGAAATGTGCGTTCCATGTCGGAATGTATGTTTTTGTTTTGGTCTGTGCAATACCACAAGTTGCAAGTTTTGGGCACTTGTGATCCATATACAGTACCTGCTGCAGTATTTCAATCACTAAAAACAGTGGGACGTTTTTAAAAAATGCTTAACGTGAAAAACACTTAAATTAAGCAAAGTTAAACGCTAATCAAGTATTTGTTGATCTGGGTTTTATTTTAAATCGAGTAGTGTTCCACTACTTAATTTTAAACACAGATTAACTACGCAGAAAGACTGTTATAATTAATGGATTAGTTCACTTTAAAATGAAAATTACCCCATGATTTACTCACCTTCAAGCCATGTGTATATGACTTTCTTCTTTCTGATGAACACAATCTGAGTTATATTAATAAATATCCTGACGCTTCCAAGCTTTATAATGGCAGTGATGGGGTCCATTGAGTTTGAAGCTCAAAAATGTGCATCCATCCATTATAAACTTACTCCACACGGCTCCGGGGGGTTAATAAAGGCCTTCTGAAGCGAATCGAAGAAAAATATCCTTAGTTAAACCTTTATAAAGTAAAATATCTAGCTTCTGCCAGAACGCCTTCCATATTCAACTAACGAAAAAAGCGTAACTGGCGCGGCGTATCACTAGAACGTAGCGTAAGCGTTTTGAACTGCGTTACACTTTCTGCGCAAGTTTAATACGGAAGGCGGTCTGGCGGAAGTGTTGCATTAATATTCTGTGTTCATTTGCTTGCCTGTACAAAGTATGCATAATCAATAAGGTGTATATTGAATTTGGTCTTTTAATATCACTGTCTTACTACATTAGAACTTACTACAAACCTGGTAAAAATGACTGGCGGGCAATGGAGGAAAGCCTGGTTTTGCCCTCCAGGTGGGCGTTCCTATAAGGGTGTGATGTCACGTGAAAACTATGAAAAGTATTTCGCCACCACAGGTTGCCAGTTGGTGGAAATCAGTTGATTTATTGATTTATGATGAGCTGATATCGCATTTTAATATGCTCCCATTCATAGAGATTTTTAGATGGGTGCTGAGGCTTTTTTTTTAGGTCAGTTAGAATCTACGATTTATGACCCAGTTTGTTCACTGGCTTCCATGGCTGCAATATGCTGTGTTTTCCACCAACTGGCAACCTGTGGTGGCGAAATACTTTTCATAGGTAAGTCTCCTCACCTTCCATTGTCAATTGCGCCCGTTCCTGTTGCGTGTCCTCAATCTGGCAATCTGCGTGACCGTCTGAGGAGGAGGGGGGCGGGGCAAACAATATTTTGAATTTGGACTGCAGTACCCATTTCAACCACTAGCTGTCATTCTTACATACTGCACCTTTAATCAGCTGTATTTCATAGTAATAGTGTTTTTGCTTTTAGAGAAGGAAAACACCACCTTTGGTTTCTGCAATTCCTCAAAAAAGCTGGTGGACATATCAGCCCTGCTGAGGGCAGCGAAAGCTCACAGTTTACCCGGTCTGGGGGTCTGTATCCAGCTGGAAGAGCTGATGCACAATCTGACACTGATATATGGAGACACTATAGCGGGTAACTGCAGTCAGACCAGAAGCACTGAAAAACACATTTACATTCCTCTCTGGATCTTTATTGGATTATTATGCATGTCACATTCAGGTTATTACAAGGTTATGTCTCATGCATTGTCTGTAATTTCCATAGGAGAGGCACCAGATAAAGGTCTTGTTCCAGATGAGTTTATGAACTGTAAGAAGGCCCATGAGGTGCAGGCAATGTCTGAGGTTGTGGCTAGTTTGGCCGAATGCTGCCGAGTCAAACAGGTAAGAACATTTAAAATGTTGCTAGGTTACATGTTTTGTTTTGAACTGCGTTTTTTTCATCGTCCGTTTCTTCATCTCAGGTGATAGATGTGGGTTCAGGGAAAGGCTACCTGTGCTCCTATCTATCCATGCGGTTTAACCTACAGGTTTTCGGTATCGACTCCTCCAGCACCAACACACATGGCGCTCAGGAGAGGAACAGGAAGCTGAAGAAGTTCTCCAAAGCCTATCAGAAACAGATCAGAGCCAGTGGGAATCAAGCTTTGGACAGTGAGGATGGGAGTAAACAACATGGCAGAAACTGTGAGAACAGAGATGGCAACGAAAACTTTATTACAAAGGAAAAGGAAAGGTTTGTGGCTCAAGCGGAAACCAGTGATTTATCAAAACAAGTCGCCAGTTATTTATCCGCTTCTGATAATGCCACATTAGACCCCATTGATTCGGATGCAGGAAGCAGCTTCCTCAGCATGCTGTCTCTAGACGTCATAGAGGACGCTTCTCCTCGTGTCCACCCCAGCCAGCTGAGCCTGGAGGAAAGAGAGAGGAGGAAGAGGGAGAATCTGGAGAGGAAAGCTCGAGAAGGGAGGGGGAATGACAGCGACAGCAGCCTGTTTTCCCCTCTGACCTCATATGTCACTGCAGAAACTGAACTCAAGACGCTGATCACAGAGCTGGAGGTGAGTGGATGTCATAACACGGGGTTTCCACCAGGGGAGAAAAATACTGTAATAATAATTTATTGGGAAAAAAATGGTTAAAATATAAAATAACAAAATCAACAACAATAATAATGATAATAATGTATTATTTATTTTAAAATAAAACAACCAGGGGTGAAAAATATAAAATAATAATAATAAAGTTAAATTAAATAATTATTTCATTTATTAAATCTATAGATTTATCAATTTAAATTTTAAAAGTTATTAAATCAATTGTTTAATTCATTATCTAATAATAATAATACAATTAATAATAATAGTAATTATTATTATTATTATTATTATTATTTATGAAATGTATTATTTTATATTGAATGATAATTGCTGTTAAATTATTTCCTTCATTATTTTATATGTTTGTTATTATTATTATTATTATTAAATGTATAAAATGTATTATTTTATAATGAATGATCATTTATTGCTGTTCATTTATTAAATACATTATTTCCTTCATTATTCAATATGTATTATTATTACTATGTATTATTATTATTATTATTATTAAATAATGAGTTAAGCAAATAATTGATTTAATAGTTTTGTCAATATAAATTCAATTTAATTATATTATAATTGTAATTATTACTACTGCTAATACTACTACTACTAATAATATTAATAATAACTATTATTATTATTATTATTATTATTAAATAAAGAATTTTTCTTTTATAATATCATACTATTTTCACAGTATAAATAAGCCTTATATAGCTGCCGTTGTGTTTTACGAGCATAAAAACACCTAGTTAGGTGCTGAAGCTGTGTTTTTTCCATACTATTTGAAACATTTGGTCCATGATACAACTTTTTTTATTGTGAATGTGTGAATTCATTTCATATGATATTCTTTAAGGATCAAATAATTTATGTGTACTAAACTCATATAAAAAAACAAGAGACACGCTATGCTGTGATAGTTGTCCAGCTGTGGGCTTTGATTATAGAGCTCAAGTTGTATCATTGCTATTACAGCTCAGCGAGACGCCTGCGATTATCCTAATCATGTTAATTAGGTGAAATTGAGCTCAAGAATGGAGAGGGACTTGGATGTGTCCATAGCAAATTATTTATGATCAATGAGAGATGGCAAACGGTCTATGTTGATTTCACTTTCTTTTCTCTGGCCGGTACCCAGGATGCAGTTCTGGTTGGCCTGCATACGTGCGGAGATTTGGCCCCCAGCACTCTGCGGATGTTCAGGGCCAAACAGGAGCTGTGGGCTGTTTGCAGTGTGGGCTGCTGCTACCACCTGCTTTCTGAAGAGTTTGATCAGGACAGACAGGGTAAGAACACTTCCTGTCTGTACACATACGTGAACAGATCAGTCTCTGTCAAACTGGGTGCCCAAATCCTCAAACAAGATGAGATGTGTGTAATTTTGTTCTTTCCAGCAATGCGCAGCCCTGTGCCAATCCTTGGTCAAAAAAATGTAAAACAATAATAACAAAAACAACAATTATAATTATTATTATTGTTATTATTATTATTATTATTATTATTATATGTATCAATTAATTGTTGTTGTTGCTGTGGCTTGTTTATTAAATAAAAATTAATTAATAAAAATAATTATTATTAATATAATAATAATTATAATGTGTAACATCCTAATAACATCCTAATAATTATTAAAATTATTATAACAACCTACTAATTAATATATACAATAACATAACACTCTGCAAATATATCATATCCTAATAATTATTATTAAATAATGAATTAAATAAAGAATTAGACATTCCTTTGCAGGCTTGGGCCAATCCTGGGTAAAATAAAGTAAAATAATAACAACAACAACAACAATATGTATTTTTCAATATAAAATAGTGATTAATACATTTTAAAACAAATAATAATAATTATTGTTCTTATTATTACTTAATAAAATGTTTTATTTTTCAATGTATAATACATTTAAGTTAATATTTATTAAATAAATTCAATATTTCATTAATAATTTCATTCAGGATTTTAATAATTATTTAACAGTAATGATTGTTATTATTATCAAAATAATTATTATTTTTAATTATAAATATAACTAATGATTATAATTAAGTATAAATATAATTGTATATTATTATTATTATTATTATTATTATTATTATTGCTATAAAAAATACTGTGCCAATCCTGGATCAAATAATGTAAAACAACAACAATAATATAATACTCAATATACAATAGTGATAAATACATTTTAAAATAAATAATTATAATAATAATAATAATAATAATAATTTTATTATTACTTTATAAAATGTTTAATTTTTCAATGAATAATAAATAGTTGTTGTTTATTTATTAAATAAATTCAGTATTTCATTAATAATTATATTATTTAATAATAATAATAATTACTATTATTAATATAATAATAATTCATATAATAATGATTATTACTATTATTAATATAATAATTAATATGATTATTAATATTAAATAATGAATTAAATAAAGAGCCCTGTACCAATCCTGGTTCATACATGTCTTCTTGTACATGCTGAAAGTCATTAGGGTCCAAAACAATCTGATTGGTCCATGCTGACTTTCGTTTTATGGGGAAAAAAAAAAACACTGAGACGTTTTCAGAATCATCATTTGTGTTCTGCAGATGAAGTTAAGAATTGGCATTTTTAGGTGAACTATCCCTTTAAGACATGGTGCTAGTCCCAAGAGAGCATGTGGTTTCTGTCGGTCTCTCTCTCTTTCCCCTTCTCTTAGACACTTACTCTTAGAGGAGACATTGCAGAAAGGATTGAGTGCCTACAAAATATTATATTTTGATCACATAATTACTGTCGATTGAGTCAGCGTCCAATGCTATGAAGCACAGCAGGACTACAATAATGTCTCATTGTCTTTTAAAGCCTGGTGATCACATCACAGACTCTCGGTGGCTACATGGACAGAGCTAAAACACATGAAGTGTGTTCAAATGTTGGACTGACATCACAAACACCCTCCGCTTCCACACACTGTTTGATCTCACTAAATCAAGAAGAGTCAGTACAACATGTGGCGTTTTCAGCATGATGATGTCAGAGTTTTCAGGGCTTCAGCGCCTCGCTTTACAAGCACTTTTGTTCTGAAGAAGAAACAAAACGGAATGAAACAAATGCAGTTGCAATGGAAATACACATTGTGCCTTTTAGTCTCAAAAACCTGCCATGATTACAGCATCATGCTGTGCGATTAAAGGTGAAGCGTGTAATTTTTGTGCCACTAGCAGCACCCCACAGAGTTACAAAGATTTTGCTTAGAGTTTTGCATGCCTGATCAGAATTAACAGCCTAATACTTTTTCTATGATATCTCCGCAAAGGGGCTGCATTTGTTGACTCAATTCAAAAGAGCCCATGTAATGTCTCCTACTGAAACAGGAAACAGGAAGTCCCACCCACAAACATCATTAGTTAAGCAGTCAATCTGTAAATGGCTTACTTACAGTTGTCTCTGTGCATAAAATTGGTATTTTCATCAAAAAAATTCAGTTTTAAACTCTGTTTTATTGGAAAACCCACAAACTCAAACTGAAGGTCCTTCAGTTTAAAGCCCCACACTGATTGGTTGACTCAAGACAGTGTTAAAGTTCACTCAGTCAGATGTTTTGTAATGAAATCACTAATATTGTGTTGCACACTGTCCTTCTCTCAGTCCATTTTTAACACACAGCTCATTCTGTTTCACTCACACACACACACATGTACACACACGTTTGCTTTAATATATTAGTGAGGACATTGCATAGACTTCCATTGATTTCATATCAGGTTAATAATATTTTCTATCGCCTAACCCAAGCCCTACCCCTATTCCTACCTATCACAGAAACATGTGAAAAACACTAGATTTAAATAAAAAAAAACATGTTTTTGCTGATTTGTTTGTTTTGCCTTTTTTATTAGTAAGGACCAATAAAATGTACTCACTAGTCAGTTGTCATAAGTGATATAAGTGACAACATTTGGCCCTCACAAGTATAGCCAAACCTGTACGCACAAACACACATCTGGTTTACTATCTTTATGGGGACTCTCGATAGACGTAATGGATATAATGGTTTTTATACTGTACAAACTGTATATTTTATCCCCTTACACTAACCCTATCCCTAAACATACCCATCACACAAAACGCTCTGCATTTTTACATTTTCAAAAAAACTCATTCTGTATGATTTATGTTTCCTCATGGGGACCTCAATTTAGGTCCCCACGGTGACACAAGTCCCCATGAGTCTGTGTGCATTCAGTTTGAAGTCCCCACCGGGATAGAAAACTTTAATACACACATACATTTCAGGCCTGATCTGGACTCTGGATCTTATTCCGTTTGGCATGGTTTAGATTAGCATGATATCTGAAATAAACAGTGCTTATCTGCGCCACAAATAGGCTCCAAACCACAGTGTGGGTCTCGTTTGAATGGCATGTGCTCAACAGGTTCTCATCCACAAAATGTTCAGTGTTCAAAGATCTGCTTTAGTTTTGACATACACTAAAAAGTTTGGGGTCGGTAAGATTTTTAATGTTTTTAAAAGAAGTCTCTTATGCTAACTTATCTTATGCTCTTATGTTATCTCTTATGTTTATATTTGATCATATAAACAGTAAAAACAGTAATATTGTAAAATAATTTAAAATAACTGTTTTATATTTTAATATATTTTTAAATATAATTTATTCCTGTGATGGCAAAGCTGAATTTTCAGCATCATTCCTCCAGTCTTCAGTGTCACATGATCCTTCAGAAATCATTCTAATATGCTTATTTGCTGCTCAGTAAGCATTTCTTGTTGTCAGTGTTGAAAACTGTGGGAAAACCATTTTTTCCAGGTTTCTTTGATAGAATTGAAAGTTCAAAAGAACAGCATTTCTTTGAAATGGATTTTTTTTTCCAGATCAATTTTAATGTAATGCTGAATAAAAGTATAATTTATTTCAAAAACAATAAAATCTTACAGACCCCAAACTTTTGAACGGTAGTTTATGCTAAAAAGTGTTTGATTCTTCTTCTCTGTTTTTTTTATGTCGGTCAGGGTGTGTTAGTGGTGTGTGTGGTTTCCCCATGAGTCAGTATCTGAAGGATCAGGCCTGTTTCTGTGGTCGAAATGCCAGGATGTCAGCATGTCTCGTAAGTCTGCCTCACACGTCACTAAAACATCTCACATTGCCCACGCATCTTCAACCACATCCTTTGCTTATAAGCTGAATGTTATATAAAATGTTATTTATGATAATCAGGTGAATTTTTTTTTTATTTTTTTTTTTTTAAAGGTAAACAGTGTATCTACTATTAAATTAAAAGCTACTATCAAATCATGTTACCATGTGTTTAGTTATCACTACTGCCTCAATTCAAGCTTGTTTCCAGCATGCTTGACTAATGTTGAGCTCTTCACAAACTAATTTTTCCCCTCTCAGGCTCTGGAGAGGGTGTCTGCCGGAGGAGGGGTGAGTACTTGATTGTGTCGTCATATATTAATATTCATATTTCAATTAAAATTCCATTTCCCCTGTAGGATTTGCATATAAGGAGTGCAGTCTCATGCAACCAGAGCTGTTTGCGCAGCTGATCGTAATGTGTCGGTCAGGCTTGAATGCCAGAACGTACAGCATATGCGGCTATGCATATTTATGTGATTTAATTAGATGCGCTGTGTATTTTAATGACATTTTTTCTCGCATAAAAATGAATGAAAGTTCAGAGGTGAAGCGGTCAGCACGAACAATCTCTTTGTGCTGTCTTCTGACCGGCTGATTGTTTGTATGACATAATTGTAATGGAAAATGTGACCCAATCTGTTTTTAAAGTTGCCACAAACGGGACAAACACTTCAAATGATGTAATTAAAAACACAAATAAGTAAGCAAACATAAGCAAGTAAGTATGCATTGCATAAATAAATAAAAACATAGGCAAAATCAGCTTTGAAATGAAACAAAATTGTTTGGACTGTGGTTAACAGGGTTTCTTGACTGTTACAGCTACCTATGGAGTCACTTTTTTATCGGGCGGTTCTCCATGTTATTTTACAGGATCACTACGATTGCTTTAAAAGGTATCCATCATATGTACCACCATTTGCATTATTGATTTTGTGTCATATTTATAGCATACTAGATTTGTTTTGTTACTGTGGTATGCATGATATTAATAATAACAGCTCTGTTTGTTTTATGGCTGTTAGATACAAACGAACTGTTGCCACAGTACATTTTCATGATTTAAAGTGCCCCTATTATGCTTTTTTGGATAGTATCAGTCATGTAGTGTGTTATATACAGTCAGCGCCGCCGCTCCCACCACGCGCTATGCATAGGACACCAAGTGCTGAGCCCCCTCCCTGGTTATTCACCGCTCTAGAGAGTCACGAAGAAGAATAGACTGCGTGCTGAGGGGGCACCAAAAAAAAGAAAGCAAATCCACTTTGCATGCACTTCTAACTTCCATTTCTGACATCTATAAAATTTGTATTTAGAAAGAAAAATAATATATATTTTATTTTTAATTTTATTTAATTTTGGTTTCAATTTTCTCATTTATATTCATGTATATTTTTTTTTACATAAACAAAATATTACATATGTATAAAAAATTGACAAAATTATGTATATATAGTTAAAAATTTAATTTAATACACCGATCAGGCATAATGTTATGACGTGAAGTGAATAACACTGATTATCTCTTCATCACGGCAGCTGTTAGTGGGTGGGATATATTAGGCAGCAAGTGAACATTTTGTCCTCAAAGTTGATTTGTTAGAAGCAGGAAAAATGGGCAAGCGTAAGGATTTGAGCGAGTTTGACAAGGGCCAAATTATGATGGCTAGACGACTGGGTCAGAGCATCTCCAAAACTGCAGCTCTTGTGGGGTGTTCCCGGTCTGCAGTGGTCAGTATCTATCAAAAGTGGTCAAAGGAAGGAACAGTGGTGAACCGGCGACAGGGTCATGGGCGGCCAAGGCTCATTGATGCACGTGGGGAACAAAGGCTGGCCCGTGTGGTCTGATCAAATAGACGAGCTACTGTAGCTCAGATTGCTCAAGAAGTTAATGCTGGTTCTGATAGAAAGGTGTCAGAATACACAGTGCATCACAGTTTGTTGCGTATGGGGCTGCATAGCCGCAGACCAGTCAGGGTGCCTATGCTGACCCCGTGTCCACCGCCGAAAGTGCCAACAGTGGGAACGTGAGCATCAGAACTGGACCACGGAACAATGTAAGAAGGTGGCCTGGTCTAATGAATCACATTTTCTTTTACATCACATGGATGGCCAGATGCGTTGCTTACTTGGGGAACATATGGCACCAGGATGCACTATGGGAAAAAGGCAAGCTGGTGGAGGCAGTGTGATGCTTTGGGCAATGTTCTGCTGGGAAACCTTGGGTCCTGCCATCCATGTGGATGTTACTTTGACATGCACCTACCTAAGCATTGTTGTAGACCATGTACACCCTTTCATGGACCCTTTCGGGGCCTCTTTCAGCAGGATAATGTGCCCTGTCACAAAGCAAAAATGGTTCAGGAATGGTTTGAGGAGCACAACAACCAGTTTTAGGTGTTGACTTGGCCTCCAGATTCCCCAGATCTCAATCCAATCGAGCATCTGTGGGATGTGCTGAACAAACAAGTCCGATCCATGGAGGCCTCACCTCGCAATTTACAGGACTTAAAGGATCTGCTGCTAACATCTTGGTGCTAGATACCACAGCACACCCTCAGGGGTCTAGTGGAGTCCATGCCTCGACGGGTCTGGGCTGTTTTGTTAGCGAAAGGGGGACCAACACAATATTAAGGTCATAATGTTATGCCTGATCGGTGTGTATATATATATATATATATACACGTGCTGTAAGTGGTAGACCAATCACAATAGACTGGGCCGTCTGAACAATTAGAGCAGAGTAGGCTTTTGGAAAGGAGGGGTTTAGAGTGACTGGATTCTTTATCGAGCAGATTTCAGATTGTGTAAGTAAAGAGGTGATGCTGCAATGTATATTATGACAAAATTAAAGTGTTTTTTCACCTTGGATGCATGCAAACCTATTGTAGGAGACCTCCAAAACAAAATTAGGAACCTTTGAAATTAGCATAATAGGGGCACTTGAACTAAATATTACAGGTTTGGCGGTTAATTATAGTTCTATACAAAACCCTAAAAATCAGTTTGCTGTCCTATATTTGAAAACACTCCATAAAAACCGGAAACACACACCCCGGACCCCCTGATGAGCCACTCTCAGTGTGAAACACACACAAATATTAAGCTCCCTCACTGACGCCGTTCCCCTCACAAACAGCAGGATCAGATATCTCATCGCCAGCACTCTCACCACATCATCTGCTCATTAGACAGAAAACAACCGCCTGTCTTTGTTTTAGTCGCTTTAGTAAACTAATGGAGAGAATAAAGAGGCTCCAGATTCCCTCCGGTTCTTCCTTCCTTTTGCGGAGGCTGAGAAATGTTTATCGAGATATTTGATCATGACTGCACAGAGCAGATCTGATTCAGTGGTGACTGATGCTCGTGACTCAAACCCTAAAGCCCTGTTTTCAAGTTTAATAAACTCCTGTGAGTCAAAGCCAAACCATCAGGTTACGGTAATGTGCAAGTCAACAAGGAGTGCATAGTTCACCCTGTGCATGTGACTTACTGTCTGTACATTAATATCAGTCTCAAAACTACATTAAACATCAATTAATATACAAACCCGATTCCAAAAAAGTTGGGACACTGTGCAAATTGTGAATAAAAAAGGAATGCAATAATTTACAAATCTCATAAACTTATATTTTATTCACAATAGAATATAGATAACATATCAAATGTTGAAAGTGAGACATTTTGAAATGTCATGCCAAATATTGGCTCATTTTGGATTTCATGAGAGCTACACATTTCAAAAAAGTTGGGACAGGTAGCAATAAGAGGCCGGAAAAGTTAAATGTACATATAAGGAACAGCTGGAGGACCAATTTGCAACTTATTAGGTCAATTGGCAACATGATTGGGTATAAAAAGAGCCTCTCAGAGTGGCAGTGTCTCTCAGAAGTCAAGATGGGCAGAGGATCACCAATTCCCCCAATGCTGCGGCGAAAAATAGTGGAGCAATATCAGAAAGGAGTTTCTCAGAGAAAAATTGCAAAGAGTTTGAAGTTATCATCATCTACAGTGCATAATATCATCCAAAGATTCAGAGAATCTGGAACAATCTCTGTGCGTAAGGGTCAAGGCCGGAAAACCATACTGGATGCCCGTGATCTTCGGGCCCTTAGACGGCACTGCATCACATACAGGAATGCTACTGTAATGGAAATCACAACATGGGCTCAGGAATACTTCCAGAAAACATTGTCGGTGAACACAATCCACCGTGCCATTCGCCGTTGCCGGCTAAAACTCTATAGGTCAAAAAAGAAGCCATATCTAAACATGATCCAGAAGCGCAGGCGTTTTCTCTGGGCCAAGGCTCATTTAAAATGGACTGTGGCAAAGTGGAAAACTGTTCTGTGGTCAGACGAATCAAAATTTGAAGTTCTTTTTGGAAAACTGGGACGCCATGTCATCCGGACTAAAGAGGACAAGGACAACCCAAGTTGTTTTCAGCGCTCAGTTCAGAAGCCTGCATCTCTGATGGTATGGGGTTGCATGAGTGCGTGTGGCATGGGCAGCTTACACATCTGGAAAGGCACCATCAATGCTGAAAGGTATATCCAAGTTCTAGAACAACATATGCTCCCATCCAAACGTCGTCTCTTTCAGGGAAGACCTTGCATTTTCCAACATGACAATGCCAGACCACATACTGCATCAATTACAACATCATGGCTGCGTAGAAGAAGGATCCGGGTACTGAAATGGCCAGCCTGCAGTCCAGATCTTTCACCCATAGAAAACATTTGGCGCATCATAAAGAGGAAGATGCGACAAAGAAGACCTAAGACAGTTGAGCAACTAGAAGCCTGTATTAGACAAGAATGGGACAACATTCCTATTCCTAAACTTGAGCAACTTGTCTCCTCAGTCCCCAGACGTTTGCAGACTGTTATAAAAAGAAGAGGGGATGCCACACAGTGGTAAACATGGCCTTGTCCCAACTTTTTTGAGATGTGTTGATGCCATGAAATTTAAAAATCAACTTATTTTCCCTTAAAATGATACATTTTCTCAGTTTAAACATTTGATATGTCATCTATGTTGTATTCTGAATAAAATATTGAAATTTGAAACTTCCACATCATTGCATTCTGTTTTTATTCACAATTTGTACAGTGTCCCAACTTTTTTGGAATCGGGTTTGTACATATAAAATACATTATGTTAGTTTATTTGATATGATGCTGTATTTTATTTTCTATTGCTAGTGAGAAACGTGTTGGGAATGTGTACTCCAAAGCCTCGTCGTTTGTGGACTACGTCAGGCGGGCACTTAGGAAGCTGGATCTGGATGAGACTAAAGTAATAACCTGATTGTTCTCATATTACGTTTAATCTTTTCTCAGTCTGCCCACATGCATCTGAATTACACCACAATGAAACTAATGAGATAAACAGACTAAAGTATGTTTGACATGTAGGGAAATATGGGTACAGAGAGCAAGAGACTATTAAAAAGGCATCAGTGGACTTTTTTTGTAACCTGATTTTGGGGAGAAATAGGTATATTTAAAGTTATTTAAATATTTGATTTAAAATTTAATTTTTCTGTTTTGCAATATTTTGAAAATATGTACATATACATATACACATGCACACTTCACTTTTATTAATGTACAATTCATATAAATACATTAAATAGAACATCGAACATATAAATTAAATATTACATGTGTATTTAAAATGGAACATTATTTACATTGCAAAACTTTGTCTTAATATATTTATGTATATTTTTATTTGTTATAAATTAATTAAATTATATTAAATTATTTGATTTAAATGTAATTAAATATTACATTTGTATTTAAAATTTAATTTATTTATAGTTTATATTTTGTAATAATTGTGATATATAGATATATAAATAATTTTATATATAGATATATTAAAACTTATTAGTCTATAGTTTGTGAATTCATTAAATAGAATATATTCATGTATATTTGTATATACATGAAATATTACACATGTATTTAAAATAGAATATGTATTTACATATGTATTTAAATTTGATTTGACAACTATATATATAATTTTTTTTGTTATTTTATTTATTTATTATTTTTTAATAATTTTTAATCTTATTTTTTATACTTTTATATTTATAAATTTATATTTTCAAATTTATATTCATGTATATTTTATTTTTATATAAATAAATTGTGCATACATACATATATATACATATATATATATATACTACAGCACAGATTATATAAATATTTATATAAATATATTAAATACATGTATTTATATATTTAAGTATATTTTTATTTAAATTATATTACATTTAATTACATTTTATTTAATTATTGTTAATTTTGTAATATTTTATATATATATATATATATATATATAATATAAAGCTTTCATTATCAGATTCATGATTTTTTTTTTTAGGTCCTGGTTGGTGAATAGGACATGATCTCATTCCTTTTATTGATTTAAAATCATTGAGTGTAAGTCCATATCTCTTGTTCTCTTCAGCTATCTGACGGCGACATTCAGTGCTATCATGATCGCTACACACCCAGGATGAATGAGATGGTGGCTTTTAACATGGTGAGCATCATAGGAAGTTGTATGTCCATTATTTTTTCATTGCTAACCCTATATCAGTCTGTCTCATGCTGTTTTCATCTTCCTCAGTTGAAAGTAACCTTGGCTCCATGTATAGAGGGTCTCATCCTCCTGGACCGACTTTGTTACTTGAAAGAGCAGGTAAAAAACAATTGTCAAGGCAAATAACATAGAAGCTGGCCAGTTCACCCACAGTTGTATGTTTACCCCCTATTTGTATATGTTGAGATGTTAATCCTCAAATAATTGGAGAACTGTGAGGGGCTTTTGTTTCAGGCTTAACTTCAGGGCCACAGCACAGATTTCCCTAATCAAAAACTTTTACAAACAGACATTAGTCACATATAGCAGCTCCAAAACAGTCAAAAAGTGTTTTTTAAAGGATTCCAACATACAGGAGTGCAGAGGTTTTAAGTTACACCTCCATTAATTTCCCTCTTGCCCACCAGGCTTTGAACATAAAACCTCAAACCTTCTCACGTCGACAGTCAGGAGTGTCAGACTCAGCCATCTGTGAAGATTGTTAGACTGAAAATTTAGAGCATGACAAAATCATTTTGTTTATAGTCACAAAACAGTGACAGCAAGTTTCTGTGGGAATAATTTCCAAATAATCTTACAGGGTTCACTTATCAGTCATGTAATGTAAAGCAGGTAAAACCTCTCCAGTGTCAGATCTGTGTGTTTTTCTACAGAGGTCTATGATTTGTGTATGTCAGACATTAAAGGGCTTGGCAACATGATAAGGATTCACATCGACGGCTCTGTGAAACACACTGAAATCAGAGTATGCTTTACAGTTTGGCCTATGGATGGTTTTGTCCTGTATAAACCATTTCATAACACGGTACTCAGGGTGTTCTGCCAAGTGTATTAACGTGCCTTGGTCAGTGATTATAGAAAGCTGTAAAATGGATTTTGGATTAAAAAGCTTCAGTTAAGATGATTATTGGAACTGAACAATTTTTTTTATTATAGATATTCTTGGAACTGAACATAAATGATGGTTCAGCTAAAATAATATACTCATATATACAAGCACAAACAGGGTTGAAAACCAGTGTAATTTGATTCCTGAACAAACTGATCTTATGATTCACTTGAATTAAAAACATGCAACATGACCAGCTAGTCTGATTCCTAAATGAATGAATCTGATTCTTTTGAACTGATTCTTGTTAGTAATTCAAAAAAATACAGCACGACCAGTGTAGTCTCACTGCCGAACAATTGAGTCTTATGAGTTGGTTATTTTTAGTAAATCAAAATCACACAGTGAGACCAGTATAGCCTGATAGATTGCAAGTCATGTTCCCTGATTTTTATATTGAGAAAAACCTAACAATGCAAAGTTTCATTAAAAAAAAAAAAAAAATTCTATCATCATGTCCCTTTAGGGGCTCTCTAGATTTCAGAGTGTCACAAATAATTCTACATATAAACTGTCTTTTTCCTTACAGGAGAATGTTTCTCATTCTGCGCTGGTTCAGCTCTTTGACCCGCTCCAGTCCCCGAGATGTTATGCTGTTGTTGGTATAAAGGAATCTACAGTCTGAAGACCATCGCCGCTAGCCCTGCTGTTTAGTGTAATTTATTGATTTCATTTTCATTTGTTAATTTGATACAACTTTATAGTTTTTATTTTCCATTATTAAATATTTTGTTTTTAAAGTTCAGATTCTAAATTAATTGTCAATTTTTTTTAAACCAATAATAAAAATGCTCTTTTACATCTTTTTTCTCGATTGCTAACACACAATTTATTAAACAATTCACCAACTATAAACACAATCTCAAAACTACACAAACTCAAACTTCCACATCAAAATCAAATATTTTAGTCAAATTTTTAGTCATATTCTTATTTATCATAATCAAACTTTGAAACAAAAAGCCTAACAAATACACAGACTCCTCCACTGCCTAGAGAACCCTAATAAGATCAATTCAAAACACTATTATAAAAACCTCCTTTTGGGAATCACAAATAATTTTGCAAGTCAGTGTCTGTTACGGTATACAACATAAATAGAGGGGTGCAGATACAGTGAAATTCAAAGAATAAGCTTTAAGAAAAGTTTATTTTCATTACAGAAAAGAGATCTTACAGTACACTAAAAAAGTTGCTGTCTTAAATTTTTTAAGTACAATCAACTTGGATGTTTAAGTAATTTCAACTTAAATTACATTAAACTGACTTTAAAAAAGAGTTGAATCTTGTATAACTTATAAAAAAAAAGTTGAAAATTGCTCAACTTATTTTGATGAGTTGATGAGCCATGTAAAAACATATGTTGTCATAAATTATTGATTGTATAATTTTTTACAGTGTAAATGAAAAGCACTAGAATTAAGTTAAATTGCAAAAGAATTTAATATGAACTTGGTATGCAGAACAATATTGTGTACTGTCAATTACAGTACATTAAAAAATAATAAATTCAGCATCCTTGGCCAAATTGCATTACAGTATTGATAATGACTATATTTGCCATACTATAGCAGAGACTTTTTCTACCTCCGAGGCAGTCTTCTCTGAATTCTGCAAAAAACAAATGTAAGAATTACTTGGCTACAAATCAGTTTGACAATTATGAGTTTGAAGGTGAACAACATGTGCTACAGTGTTCAATATACATAGAATAGTGAAAGTTTTCTCATCTGAAGTACTGATATTGTTTACTGTAATTACGCTGTAATTGTAAGTAGTATAAAAACCATGTAAATGACCCTGTAGGCAAATGGACTTTCTTGGTCATTCCATGGGCTTATGGTCATTCCATGCACAACATGTTCAACTATAGTGTTTTGCATTTCATCGGGAACTAATTTTTCTTTTCCCTTCCTCTTCCTCTTCCTCTTTGTGTCCCACCACTAGGATTCATTTTCCAAAGCACATAATCACCTGTGGCCTTATTTATATTATCCTGAGATTCTGATTGGTGTGTCATCAATTTCGCTACTTAATGTTTACACATGGATAAATGTGTGCTAATTCTAAGTCTCTTTAGGTCATTTCACTCGGCGGCCTGAAACGCCTCTCAGCATGCAAGTGCAACTCCTATCTCTTTGAATGGGGAAACATCAAAATCTCCAAAACTGTTCACCAAGCTTACGATTAAATTTCATATTTGAAATCGCAAATGAAATCTGACAACAACTGTCAAATCTTGTTTCTAAACGCTCGAATCCTGACAAAAAAATGCGCATGCGCAATCCTAAACACGCATCTCAGACATAGACTAAAAAAATATGGACGTAGTGTCCGTGACATCACCCGTAGGTTTCTGAAGAGCATTTTTTAAGCCTAAATTGGGCGGAGCCGGCCTTCGCCAACTTGGCAGTGCGTCACCGCACGTCACTCCCGGATAACTGAAAATGGGCAAAGAGGCGGGATGTGGGTGGAGCTGAGGTGCCTGGTTGCTGAAACCACGCCCGCCTAGCTCGACCATAGTGGCAATCCACCAGTCACTCAAGTGGTCACGCCCTTAATTATGCAGAACTTTAAGGCTTAATATAATTTAAACGGATGAGTTATAAAAAAATTCACCCCCCTCACAGTTGTCATGAAGGGCAAAATTAGCTGTATAGACCAAAACCACTTTTTGTACCAGGCTGTAAACATATTTTTTTTCTGCTGTAAAGTTGGGCATTTTAACATGGGAGACATACAGATTTGACTCCCTTTTGGAGCCAGTCTCTAGCGGCCAGTCGATTAATTGCAGTTTAAGTCACTTGCGTGTTGGCTTCAAGAGAGACCACGGGAGGTTGACCCTTGGTCTCAAAACACTGACTGTTTCCATAGCAACCAGAGCTTCTAACAGCAGCTGCAGTGACGACTTTACTAATCAACGATTGGCTCTTTCATTTAGAAGGTGGGGCTTATTCGCCATATTGGGCGTTGCACTTTCTCCCATAATAATTGGAGTGCACCGTCTTCCTATATATAAAGTCTTTGGCTAATTTGAGTTTGCATTATGATGACTTGAGTTAATTATACTGTGTACTTGTGTTTTCTGAATGAGATCATGGTTAAACTTGAGGTGTTTTTGAAAACAGGTGAAATGTGTTTATAGTTTTGAGAAACATGTCTTTGTTTCGAGAGCTGAATTAATAAATTAGGCCAACTGAATCAGTTAAAGTGTGTTAGCAATTGAGAAAAACTATGTAATTATAGTTTACAAAAATTATCTAAAATATAAATGATGTTAAAATAGAGTCGGTTCATAGTAAATTAAAAGCTGTTTTGAATTCATTCCAGCTGCTCCAAAAAACCTGGCTGTATTAGTCTCCGGATCGGTTCAGTTATGATGCATAACGGATAGGTCTGCAGCTTAAAGCAGAAAGATATAGTGATCAATGGGATGCAGAACGTTGCTTTTAGTGTTCATTAGTCTGACTGGTTAATATATCAGCCTTTAGCCAGCCATACGAGGACATCAGTCACACTTGAGATGTCTTGTGCTTCCACTTATTTAACACACCATTAATATTAATCAGACGTTGAGCTCTTCATTATTTTTAGCCATTGCCCACAGACCATTATTCTCCTGACTTGCAGGTTTTAGTTAATATTCATAAATGAAACGCCCCGAGGTAGCTGTTGTCTTAACCTGATTGATTCTTCAGTGTTTTTGCTTGATTAAAACCCTTTTAAGAACTAGCAGCACTTAAGGCACAAAGAAACATTTTTCTGACTTTGTTTTTTGTGCGTCTGCTTTACTTGCTTATACTACTATACACCGATCAGGCTACCATTATGACCACCTTCCTAATATTGTGTTGGTCCCCCTTTTGCTGCCAAAACAGCCCTGACCCGTCGAGGCATGGACTCCACTAGACCCCTGAAGGTGTGCTGTGGTATCTGGCACCAAGATGTTAGCAGCAGATCCTTTAAGTCCTGTAAGTTGCGAGGTGGGGCCTCCATGGATCAGATTTGTTTGTTTAGCACATCCCACAGATGCTCAATTGGATTGAGATCTGGGGAATTTGGAGGGCAAGTCAACACCTCAAACTCATTGTTGTGCTCCTCAAACCATTCCTGAACCATTTTTTGCTTTGTGGTAGGGCGCGTTTCCATGAAAGGGTGTACATGGTCTGCAACAATGCTTAGGTAGGTGGTACATGTCAAAGTAACATCCACGTGGATGGCAGGACCCAAGGTTTCCCAGCAGAACATTGCCCAAAGCATCACACTGCCTCCGCCGGCTTGCTTTCTTCCCATAGTGCATCCTGGTGCCATGTGTTCCCCAGGTGCAACACACACGCACCCGGCCATCCATGTAATGTAAAAGAAAACGTGATTCATCAGACCAGGCCACCTTCTTCCATTGCTCCGTGGTCCAGTTCTGATGCTCACATGTCCACTGTTGGTGCTTTCAGCAGTGGACAGGGGTCAGCATGGGCACCCTGACTGGGCCTAAGAAGCCATTCAGCACATAAGGTTTTTTTTTTTTTTTTTTTTGCATTCTATCACGCTGCTTTTCCATTGTTTTTCTACATAAACATGCACTTTGACCGTTGCCAAACTCACCTTTTCAAAACTGACATTTTTCATCGTTGCAAAACTGACCTTGTCAAACTCACACAAATCCTTACGCTTGCCTATTTTTCCTGCTTCTAACACATCAACTTTGAGGACAAAAAATTTTCACTTGCTGCCTAATATATCCCACCCACTAACAGGTGCCGTGATGAAGAGATAATCAGTATTATTCACTTCACCTGTCATAATGTTATGCCTGATCGGTGTATGGTGTTACTATTTATGTGTTTGTTTCTATCTTAAGAGGAAATAACTCCATTAGCTCCTGGGTTTGTTGATAATTATGGCCTGTCATACTTTTTGAGCAATAAGGTTTCGTACTATATGTGATAACTATGCACTAAGTGGCAAAAGTGGTTACTGAAAACCTGTTGAACTTCTGCTGAAACATTAACAAATCAATGTGACTAAATTAATGTGTAAATGAGCGTTTACAGACTCCAGTGAATCAATATTTTCATTGTAGTAATTACAAGTCATTATTTATTGAATTCAGACAGTAGGGTAAATATTTGAGGAAAGTTTCTTTCAGAGTAAGTAGGCCTGACTTTTCCTTCTCTAACAGCTCCACATCCATTTATCATGGTACCACTTGACCAGAACAATGCAACCTCTCTGCCATTATTTCTGGGGGGGAAAAGACGCTGTTGGTGTGTCTGTGTGGAGATAAGCATGGTTGACACTGCAGCACTTGAGCCTAAACTTCACTAAATTTGTTGATGCCAGTCTAATACTTTGCCAAAATGAGTCTGTTGACCATATGTTTTTATCATGAATTCATCTTTTTAGCGGATGTATTGTGGCATATCCTGTTCTGCGTCTAAATTAGAGAAAGGAAAAGCTTCAGGATAATGACATGATGCACTCCAAAACATCTCTTTGAGACAGAAATAGCACAGCAATGGGAAACCAGCTTACTCACTCCTTTATTTCCTGAAATTTTTCTTCTTTTTTTTCTTTGCATGCAAGAGAGGTTGAGGAAATGCTTCTCTATCGTCACCAAGAATGTCCATCTCCGCTTTGAACAAAACAAGTTTCCTTTTTAGTACATCATCAAAAACACAATTTTTCTCTTAAAGCAGAAACAGTCAACTTATTTGTTTGCTTATGAGGAGAATCATTTTTCACTTTACAAAACAGCTGCTGTCCCCTGAAGTCTCATAGTCAACAACCATGGTGTGTTTCACTGACTTCATGACTTCGGGATATAAATAATAACACATTTACCAAAGCTGGATGGACTTCAAGAAACAGCTAACATTTGTTAACCTTGTAAGGCTGGTTCAGAAAGAATGCATTTTGTGTTCATCTGTGCTGCTTTTAATTTGTTTTTGGATGTAAACATGCTAGATGGATGTGGAATGCTAGAAAATGCAAATGCCCGTTTTTTTGTTCACACTTTAGATCAGGGTCCAATTCTCACTATTAACTAACTATTAACTACGACTTTTGCATCAGTACACTCCTAATTACTGCTTATTAATAGTAAGGTTTTTGTTAAGTTTAGGTACTGGGTAGGATTAAGGGATGTAGAATATGGTCATGCAGAATAAGGCATTAATATCTGCTTCATAAGTACTAATAAACAGCCAATATCTGCTAATGGATGGAAAATGGATGCTAATAAGCAACTAGATAATAGTGAGAATTGGACCCTAAGCTAAAGTGTTACCGATATTTTTACTAAGAAAACTTAACTTGACTGCCGTGTTTTTAGAATGGCATGTCATTAACGCAACGGCCAAAGACGTCCTTCTAGCGCATGTTTATGTAGAAAAACAATGGAAAAGCAGCGTGATAGAATGCAAAAAAAAAAAAAAAAAAACCTTATGTGTTGAATGGCTTCTTAGGGCCGGTTCACACGCAGAACGTCTTTTTGCCTTTAAAAACACGAGACGCAGAGCAGTGGAGTGGGGGGAAAAATGCAAGGATTAGCACATTTTTATTTTGTAATCATACATTTTAATTGCTCTGAACTTGAAATATTTGAATAAGCTAATTCATACATTTAACGTAAAAATATCATTTGACTTTGACTGAAACTTGACTAGCTTTAACTACCTAATTCAATAAATGCCACCTTTCTTGGTTACACAATGCTTTGATAGCATTAGCATATCACTTGCTGAATGAGGACAGCAATATAATACATTTAACATACTGTATATCTGTTCTCAAATGACTTGTCACCATGACTAAAAAAATCCAACATAACAGAAACTCTTCTAAACTAGCATAACAAAACATTAAACACTATTAAATCCACTAACTCCACCTTAATATTAATATAACACTTAATTTTGGAATGGACTGTCCCTTATGAGTGTCATGGCAAAGCATGCTGGGAAATAGAAATCCCAGCCCAGTTTTGGTTAAATTTAAGTTAGTCTAAATGAAAAGAAACAAGTTCATAAAACTCAAAACAATGAAACAATTCAGATCACTTAAAATGTGTCAGTTTTGAGAACTCAAAAGAAAAAGAAAGCTCTAAATACCCATAAAAGTTAATTTGTTTGAACTAATCTGTTTAATTTGAGTTGGCTCTACTCAAACCAAATAATTATTTTGAGCATTAGGTTTTACAGTGTGGAAACATAAGAAACTTAAGAGCCGTGTTTTTAGAACACCTTGTCATGCGCAAGGCAATGCAAAAGACCTGAACGCAACAGTCAAAGGCGTGTTTAGCCGAGAAAAAAATGCAAAACCCTATTATATGTGAATGGCCTCTTATGCTGTTCCGTTCCGCCGCGCTGCATCTTGTTGTTTTTAAAGTCGTCATGAAACGGATGTTGCGATAGTCTTTTCTTCTCTATTGTGATGTGTAGCCTAGTGATTCTATAATTGCAGGTACATTTGGTGTCCAAAGTCATAATTTTTTTCTGCTTTTTTCAAATGGTTATATTTTTAATTATTTTAATAATTTGTTACTCAATGTCATGGATCACAAGATGTTACAAGCCATAACAATATAATATTTTCTGTAAAAAGTGTCTTATATAGCTGAAAATCATGATTTCTTGTTGTTTATTTTTTCCATCATGTATCATTGTGTAATCAAAATATCTTATTTTACTTTTCTTTTGGTAATATTTCATTTATTTTATTTATAAAAGCCCTAAATAGTCATTTTCCTAATTCTACAACATTAAATTGTTTTAAAAATAACTTTTATCTTATAAAAATGTGTCCATAAATCTTGCGTCAATTCTGTTACCGCACCATTCTTTGCCTTCAAATCGGTGGAATTATCTCCTGCAGTTATGTAAGATACAGGAAATGATGTCACTTTCCCTCACTGATAAGATCTGAAGCACTGAAAGGTATGTGTGCTCTCTCTGAAAAAATATTTTCTTAGTTCCTAGTTCTTACACCAAGAGTTATTTTGTAAAACGTCAACACAATATCAAAAGGAAAACAGAATCATGATTTCATTAGTGCCATGTGCTCTTACCATTTATGCTAGCAAGTGGAGTTTTGGCTAAAAAGTTTAAAATAGCCAATCCTGTTACTGTCAAACTCTGTTACCAATGTTATTTCCTCACATTGCCTAATTTGTCTGTAACAGAGTTGACAAACAATACTATTAAGAAATTACTTTTTCGTTAAAAGTAAAAAATAAAAAAAAGGAAGTAACTTGTGTTTGGCACGCACTGCATTATTCAAATTTATTTGAATTGTTTTCAATAAGATACTGGAAAGAATTTCAGTTAGTAAACAATTTTTTCCTTAACTCTATGAAATGCATAATGTATTGAATCACTCATCCGAATGAAACGGAAAATGTAGAGTGGGACTTGATGGTTGTGGTTTGCTATTGGTCGATCTCATGTGAGTGACAGGTTGTCCCGCCCTCGTTCCAGTAAACATGTCATCAGAGAAGAGAAGAGATGTCGCTGCAAGAGGGAGAGGAAGTTATTTTGATTAAATATTACGAGGGCACATGAATATAAAAAAAATGTGATGTGCACGGATAAATCATTTATAATAAATACTGCAATATTCCATAAACAAAAACAAGAATTGTCCATTTTCATTTCATGAGGACTTTAAACACAAGAATGTGTTTTGTGTGAACACCCATGATACATTAATTGAATTATTTACTACCAGAATGCAACTTTTCTCTACAATGTTTTAGCTGTGTGGTCATCCAAGCATTGGCAGGTCTGTGTGAGAACGGGATGAGGGGGGAAATGATGGGAAAAGTCAATAGGGAGCCAGCAAAGCTTCCAGTCAGTGGGGGAAGCAGGGAGGAACCACACAATACTCCTTATCAGGCATCGGTGCTTTAATATGGGAACTGTATGGGAAAAGAAGAAGAAGGAGAGGGGAGACTAAGAGCGAGGGGAATTGGAAGGAAAGAGAGGTGCGATTTATCTTTTCATCAGTGATTCAAAGGGACTAAACAGGATGCGCAGATGGAAAATATTCTGTTATTATTTCTCTCTCTTTCAGTCTCGTCTCTATTTCTCCCTCACACGCAAACATATGCCAATCTCATCTACAATGACGCATGATGAGCTCCATCTGAAAATAATCAGCTTCTTTTTTTGCCTCACTGTCTGAAGTGTTAACAGGATTTTAAGGAACTAATTCATGTCTGGCCGAAGGACATACATAAATAAAATGTGTTCAAGTTCTCTAAGTGTATCCTCTATGCACCATGGGCCTCAATCCAAATTTGATGATTGTAGAAATCACTGATATATATTTTTTTCAGTTGTGGATGAAAATGTAAACAGGTTCTTGTAATGTGTTTCCTATCACAAATTGGACAGCGATGTGAAAGGTTTCAGATTAAAATGTTTTGCCCTGGGAACATTTTTCTATAATATCCTCACTGCCTTTATAGAGTTGGGCTGAATGGAAACTATAACAAAATCTCTCATTAGGCAAGCTGCCTTTTACAAATAGGCCAACATCACACATTTTAAATATATAAACATTTGCATGGCCAGTGTTGGGGAAAGTTACTTTTAAAAGTAATGCGTTACTTAGTTACTTTTTTATGGAAAGTAATGTTACATTACTTTTAAGGATGAAGAACAAAATATAAAAATAATTTGCCAAGTCAAGTTTGGTTCTATTATTTTAATACAGTTGAACTCAGTGTGTTTTCGTGCTGTCTAAATGAAGCAGGTGCTATTTCGGAGCAGGAGTGGTCCAGACTCCAGACTGTGGCACTGCTGTTTCCTGTTTGATATTTATCAGCTGTGATGAAAAAAAAACTCTACCAATGAGAAACAAAACTAATTGAATTTCAAAACACATCTTATTTCTTGGCCTTTGGCCTTGCTATGAACATCTTCGCATGCAAGCTGTTGCTTGTGTTTTATTTTTATGGTTTATTCTTTATTTTATTATTGTATTATTTGCAGCTAACATTTGTCTTGTTTACCCTAGAACACACCTGCAACCAAGTTTTGGGGTATAAGAGTGATAGAAACTAGCTATTGTCCCATTGCTTTTTTAATTGCACACTTTTGAGTTTAACATCTATTCCATCTGACGGTTTGTATCCCCAGCAGAATGCAGAACTGATAAGGTCAGAGCTTATGTTGATCTCTGAAAGAAGCAGTTGTCCTCCCAGTGGGGTTGATGGTCAAGGGTCAACAGCTTGAGGTCAGCGGGGTGGATAAGGAGTGGAGTGACGACACTGGGGTACAAATGATCTCCTCTCGCTCTTGTTCCTGTGTTTGACTCCTGCAGATTCACACATGCTCTGAGCAGGTTTTGCTCCAGCTGCTCCTCAGTGGGGATTTTCAGAAAGAATCACATGGAAAAAGTGCAACTCACCACAGGGTGCAAAAATATCTCATTCATCATCTACACTTCCTGCAAAAAAAAAGATTATTAGATAAAATATTTTTAATGGTTTATTACAGGGGTTTTCAACCTGTTTTCAAACTGGGGGGTCTGTGGAGAAGATAGATAGATAGATAGATAGATAGATAGATAGATAGATAGATAGATAGATAGATAGATAGATAGATAGATAGATAGATGAATACAAATGTGATTAAAATAAAACAAAACAAAAAAGTTATTAATCAATAAGAAAATTAAAATAATTAAAATAGGGGTGAATACAGGGTGATTGAGACACTTTTTGCCATTGAGATGACTTGGAAAAAGGGTCCCAATCAACCTGAATTCACCCCTAAATAAATACAAATAAAAATATTAATATAAATAAAAATATATATTTAAAATTAAATAAATAATACATTTGACAGTACATTACATGAGTAGAAAAATATATAATGATGTAACTTAATGGAAACAAATTTTAGATTTATAATATACATTTTTCAGTGTATAAATTGGGTGTTTATAAAAGATATCACACGAGGATGATAATATTTGGGGGTCCGTGGCATCTAAAAGATTGAAAAGCACTGGTTTATTATTAACATTTCTCGTTCTCAAATTTGATTGGCACCACGGCGCTCCAAATGTGATATTTATCGTATATACCAATCAATGGAGTTTGGTGTAATATAAATGTTTATTTGTTTGTTGTTGTTTTTTTAAGTTGTTCATAACAAATGTAAATGCTGCAACTGCTTAACTGCAGTTTATTATGTTCAAGCTCTAAATCAGTTTAATAGGGCAAGGCAATGATTCAGTGCAATGATGCTGATGCTTCTCGCGCTTGTGAATTGATTTCTGCGCATGCGCGGCGTTCCCAAATATCGCACGCGTGCTGTGTTTGATAGGAGGGTGTAACTGCAACGGGATGTTTCACTACGGCTTGGATGAAGAGCAACCGATTACTCTCCGTTTATTAGCGAAATCACACAGTACGAACAAAATTTGAGGGCTGAATCCAAAGTATCCAAGGGACTGAAAATGGGTTAGACGAGCGATGGTTGTTTTTGAAACTCTTCCAATCTCGCAGCGGGAGCAAAACAATGAGGACAACAGCAAACAGAGACAGGGACTGATCAGTGTCATTCATTCCTGGACTTTCCTTTCTCCTGTTTGTCGTTGAGATGATAGTGGAGCTGGTGTGCAGTGCTGTGGCTCTGCTCCTTTACATGAACACACTGAGCGCTGATTTCTGCTATGATGACAGGTACAGTCCTTCTCCATCACTTCATCTTAACAGTTATTGACAATAATGACAGCAATGACGCATGTGTGTTCAGTTAAACGTGCTTTTACTCGTACATTTCACTGCACAGATCAAGTCACCTGACGGTTTGTTTATGTTGCACGCACTTTGTCAAAAGAACACGTTTAACTTCGTGAAAACAGCTACTAAATGTAACTTATCTCTCTTTTAGTACATTCACCCAAAATAGATGTACTTAAAATATATTTAGGAAACTTTAATATTGTGAGATATCCGCTATTATTGTTTGTCGTTTGATATTTGCTTATTGTTTAGCGTTAGAAGTGTTCGACGCGCACCTCTATTATAGTGGAAACCGGGGCTAGTTGTCACACTTTTTTTACTCCAGTAAATATTTATCAGGTTAGGGTTCGTTTATTCATTTTAATCAACATGAAACAAAAAAATGTTAAATGTAGCCTGCTGTACAAACATGTAGGTACAATTAAAATGTGACAACTTGCCCCGAAGTGCTCCAAATCTAATCAAACAGACCTACAGTATCAGTTCGTTTCGTAGACTACAAGACCTGAAATAGATGTTGAGACATCCAAAATCTGTACTGTTGGGAAACACTGATCTAATACCTTAGTTACTGAGATATGGCTCATTTGACAACTCTCTTATATTTGACTCTGTGGGCTTGCTGTCACTGTCACATTTATGCTTATTTCTGGGAAATTATTTAAAACCTTTTCAGCATGCTTTGCCAGACAAAACCCCGGGCGTCTTTCTGTGGGTTTACTGCAGCGAAATGACCCATGAAATGATGGGTTTAGTGTAGTAGCCAAAGCAACAGGGTAAGTGATAATTTGTGTAAACATGTCCAGCTGCTTCGGATTCTGTTAAGATTAATTGATAAACTCCCAGGTGGAACTTAATTTGGCTTTACAGATCATTTCAAGAACCTACATGGGGACTACATCAATATTCATGCTATACTTTCTTTTGTTTGTTTCCGTATCTCATTAGCTGTTTCCATCCACCTATTTTTATGCAAATCTTGGGATATCGCATAGAAAAAAAGCTGGATGGAAACGCATAAATTCTTGTGCATAACTTATGCGCTTAATGTTTTTATCTGATAAGAAGACATGCGCATAAACTACAATGGAAACACATTTATAAATAATAAATACATTTGAATAAATCCCTCAATAGGCAACAAAAAAACTCAGGATGTGATTGGATAACTGGACTAACCAGCGGACCAATTTCATTGCACAGCATCTCAAATGTTGCTTTAGTCATTCTGAAATGCCTGAGCCAAAGTCTGTCATTAAAATGCTTTGGTATAATTACCTCCCAGAAATCTTTTGAACACCAGGCATCCCCAGTACACAAGATAACATGACAGCGTTTCATCTGCACACTCTGGGGCGCAAGTCATTTATGATATAATTTACGAAAAAGAGCCACAGTGGCTTCCCCAATTGCAGCAACTTCCATTTTTGTTATGGATACCTTTGCGCTAGTTTCCCAGGAAGTGACGATTTTGTTCTCTACCACATGGGATGAGAACGATACTTTATTCGCAAATGTTTTATGTGATATTCCAATTTTGTGCATACATTAAGTTCCCAAACATGGCTATTGACCTCCAAATCCAAAAAACCCAAATTGACCTCCAAAATGCCAATCACATGCAATGCATTGATTTTCAACGGTGCAGATATTCATCATATTCAGCATGTGCTGATCTACTCAGTGACTTAAGCTCGAATTTTAGATTGAACCAGTTGTAGGGCTGATGCAAGTAGTGTGTTTGTAAATGTTAAATCATGACCTGTGACCTTTAATTTTCAGATGAGACCAAGTGTTAATTTAAACCCAAGAGAGGCACACATGCATGCATCCTTCTCTGTCCCTCTTGAGTGACCACAGATACCCAATCAGTACACTGACCCTGCAGAGTCATTCATCAAATCGACCTTCTCGCATAAAGGTCAACAGTCCTGCGTCCTTCCCCCGGTCCCCGGGGTTTAAGTTGCTTTGATTTATGTTTGTGTGCACAAGGCATAATCAAAGAATCTGGTGATTGGTTTTCTGTGATTCCAGACTCGACTCCTGGGATTGTTTTCTGTCTCTGACTGTGGTCATGCACCAGTTGTTGAAATGTGGTTGCAGTCTTGGGCTTCCAGAGCTCTGGGATACCGCGCTCTGTCTCTGTTTTCTTAATCACGTCAAGTGTTTTTCCTTGGAACGGTACGGAGGCTTGTCCACACTCCGTGCGCCAATGGTAATATCAATAAAAAAGCGAGTAAAGCATTCTTGGTATGAAATGTGCAACTCGACTGAAGGCAGAGGACTTAAGCCAGTGTTAATCCTACTGGGGGAAATTTATTTTTACATGTCTTGAGAGCGATTTTTGAGAGTCGCTATGTGATCTGGTGCCAATTGTGCTTTTCTAAAGCATTTTCCATGACTCTGACTGTGAGTAATAAGACCTCGCTTACATGGTTTTTGCCCTCTGGATGAGTTTCATGTAGCTTGCAGAGATAAGATCTTGCTGTTTGTTTTGAATGCTAGTTATATCAGTGAAGAGATTTCCAGAGGATGTTGTTCACTGATTAGCTCAGGTTCAGCTGTGTCCATATCCATGGCGGACGACACGTTTCCCTCAATATTTAAGTTAGTTTTTGGGATTTTAGTGGCATATTCCACTTGTAGGGCAGCTGCTGCTTTACCCGTTGTTACAGTTGACTCTTGGTACTGTACTTGTGTAAAGACTTGCACAAGAAATAAGGTTTTTAATTCAACCCAGTCATATAGTGCTGGCCACTTCGTTCTTCATTTTTTTGTGCATCTGTAACAGTCCTTAAACATGTGACCCTAGAAATGTGTAATGGGCCTCAAGGGGGATTTACAAAGAAAACATCCCCCTCTCTTCCAGCTGTGTGACACAACGCATGCTTAACCAGTTCAATGTTGCGTAATACTGTGAAGCTTCGTATAGGAGAGAAATGCTATTTTTCCTGAAGTGACTCTGGAATCTCCTGCAAACAAGCAGGAAATGTTAAGCATTTCACCGTACCTTCATTGTTGCTTTCAGTTTTAAGGGTGTTGTTTTTATTAATGAGAGGCCATATAGCACTTTATGGCTTTTAGTAGGAGCGTTTCATAATCCGCCAGTCTGTAAGTATTGTGATTGCTAGATGGTATCAAAGAGAGCTCACACTCTGTCTGAGTTTTGACACATAGCCGTCTGTGTGGTCTTGACAGGTGTACAGATTATTAATAATTAAATAACCATTAATTTATAAATCAATTTAGGCTGCATTTTGATCGCATGAATGAGGTTTTTGTGTACACTCACATGTCTTGCAATGATCGATAGCTGTTTTGTTACCCATAGAGATTTTACATAAATTATGTGGTAAAAATCACTCAGTTGCCATCCACAAAAATAACAAAATATGTAGGTGATCTAGCTTCTCTAGTCTTTGTTTAAAATGTTAGTCCTTTCTAATACAAGCCTTGATATTAGTTGGCAACAGACCACTTATTTAAAAAAAAAAAATACTCTGTTCTAGACATGCTCTCATGCCTTTTAAAATGTCAGACTGTTATTTTTATTAAAGCTCTTGGGGTTTCAGGACAAAGTGTTTCCTGAAATTGTCTTTTTTTTATCGATTTAGAAGTAGGTATGTGTCCATTGGTGGCCTGGGAAAGAATTCAAGACAAAATAATGAATTTACAGTATGTATTTTTCCAATCCATGTCTCCGACCTCAAAAACCATGTTCATGGAATTATCATCTTGCGCTATGCACTTTATAATGTTACTAATTAGAACATTATAGATATGATAGTTTTTTATATTTTGTTTATACAGTGTATATTAGTGCGCTGCTGGACGTAATAACAGATCAATGCATTCACATTACTTTGTGGTTTTTGTCATAGCCTGTTAGTGTCTTCAGTCTTTTTTCAGTTCAGGGTGTATTATTGAACCCGTTACAATCCTAAATCCCCACATTGCCACCAGAACAATTAGCACTTCTTTGAATCTTCTAACCGGTCTGCTGTCATTCAGCTCTGACTGCAGTGGGATACAACATAAGAGAGGAAGTGAAGAGTGACTGATTTAAAGAGGGTAATTTGAGATGTTTGGAGGCTGAAGAGAGCGGTTTAACCGCACAACCCAGACAAGAACATCACAGAGATGATATATTTTATGAAGGAGAGGCAGATGGGCTTCATCAAAAGTACCAAAATCAATTTTAAAATCATTTTGAGTGGTTATAGTGAGCCGGAGGCTGAGTGAACGAGATTCAGAGTGAGTGACTGAAAGGTTTGATTTGTTGCCAGTGGAAATGGTTGCATTGTAAAGCACTCCACATTCCCCCCTCAACCACTAATATGCCATATTATTCCACCAGTGTAGAACACATGTAAGTTTTTTTTTTTTTTGTTCAAATGCTCTATTGATTTATGCAACCTCTGTGGGAGTTTGTGTAGATGTTATGCTGTGTGTTGGGGGTTGGTGCTTTGATTACTTGCAGATTTGCACTGGTTATCCTTCTGTGGCCAACTCTGAGGAGCTGTCAGCAAACTCGGCTCATTTGAACTCTGTCTGAATCGACAATCAGGGTGAAACCCCTTATGTATCAGTCTGGCCATGACACCGGCCTCCCTGAGGGGAATCATCTAAGGGTTGAGTTTCTTGAAAGAAGGTAGCCAGTGTTGTAACGAAGAGGATGTCGCCTTTATTGAGCTTGACTAGCGTTGGTGTCGATATACTGCCATGGGATGTGACCTTTTGTACCCAGAAACATCAAAGAAATTGTTATTTTAGCTGAAAAGGACATTTGTTTTGTTCAGACATGAGTGGATGGCGCATCATTAAGCAGAATTTTACTGTGTGCACGGACTCCAGACTTTGACAGCTCCCATCACTGCCACTATGCGGTAACTTTTGGAAACGGTACCCCCCTTACGTTCCCTTATAGAAGTCGTACCAACATAAGTCTGGATCAAAGGATTCTGCAGAGCAGTTGCTGAGTTATGGAGTGTTCACACATGATGAAAACCTCAATCCTGAGGTCTTGCAGAGTTGAGGCATAACTTCCCATCCAGGTTAATGTTCAACAGACATCAGAATATGGTTGCTGATGGTTAAAATCCAGAAAATATTTTGAATGTGTAATCAGTCTTCCCTTAAGTTCCCTAGAGTTCACAGCCTTTATATGGCTCATGTTTTTGTGGGTCTTAGAGAGTCTATCGGCTTTGGACCCCAAATCAGATTGAGATTCATTAAAGGGGGGGTATAATGCTATTTCATGCATTCTGAGTTTTTTACACTGTTAAAGACTTGGATTCCCATGCTAAACATGGCCAAAGTTTCAAGTTGGAAACGTTGGACGTTGGACGTTTGATGGAGTATTTCTGTGCCAAAAATACTCCTTCCGGTTTCTCACAAGTTTCGGAAAGTTTTTTTCGAGTATGGGCCTATGTGACGTCAACAAGGGCGGAATTTCCTTGTACGGGCACTTCTCCTGGAAGGGCGTGCACACGTCGACCAGGGCGAGAGAGCAAAAGCACACCCATCAATGCGCTTTGCTCGGCTTTAGGGAAGTCGTCGGCTGCGCTGCACAGGTCACAGGACTTCACGAAATCAACAATGTCACCAAAGAAGTGTGTTTTTAGTTGTCAGGGCAAGACAGCCCTGTTCAGCTTCCCAAAGAACCCAGCGTTAAGGGGACAGTGGATGGAGTTTGTTTTTCCGGAGCAGCAACGGAGTTGCGCAAGTGTTTTTGTTTGTTCCCTGCATTTCGGCGATGATTGTTTTATAAACAAGGCCCAGTTCAACTCCGGATTTGCAGATCGTCTAATGCTGAAAGATGGAGCGGTCCCAACTATAAAGGTTCACGGTCATGCGTTGGAACCGCAGGCGGTGAGTAAAACTGCTTCATATGTCTGTGTGTTCCGAACTGCACTTCCACATGTACACCTTTTAAAACGGGCAAAGAAAAAAAATTTACGACGACATAATGAAAGTAGAAATTAGTAATTTACACAAGCCGCTAAGCAAATATATACAGTTACAGTACATACCACATAGAGACATCCTGCTGTAGCCGTTGTTGCTGCTGCTCCTCTTCAATTTCAGCCTCTGAATCTGATTGATAGCCATCGTTTATTTAGGACAACGTTTTTTTCCACGTCTTCTAAGGATGTCACAGCTTTCAGACGCTCTCAACGCAATAGCTGTGGCGCTCGTGACTCTTTAGCTCCGCCCACACGATACGCCTCCAGCCGCTCTGTTTTATTCGGAAAGACTCGGTACAGCGCATCTGTCTTTTATAAATATGATAAAACTAAAGACTTTTCGGAGATATGAAGGATGCAATACTACTCTATAGGTACTCAAGATTGACATGAGATACCCCCCCTTTAACTCTCACTCACTCAACCACTCAACTCAGCTTAACTCATTTATTTATTTATATTTACATATTTATTTTACTTATTTTTATTAATTTATTTATATTAATTTATTTATTAATTTGAGTAGGCTGTTAGTTTTAGTCCTCATCCCTTACATTACTAATATAGCATCACATTGCATCATTTATTTACTTGCTTTATTTACTTTAGTTAGATATTTCTTTACATATGTTATTTACTTATTAACTTTTTATATTTATTGACTAATTTATTCATTTATTTATTTATTTGAAAATGACTTTCAGTAGGCTATTGGTTTTAATTTTCATCCCTTTTCACTATAATATAGCATCATATTGCATCATTTATGTACTATTTGTTAGTTTGTTTGAAAATGACTTTATTTTCAGTAGGCTACTTGTTTTAGTTTTCAATCCTTACATTTGTAATTGCATCACTGTACCATTTGCCTGATTTAAACACTCCATTTTATCACAAACAGCTTTTGTTTTAAAGTTTTATTAATTAAATTCACAACAAGAAGAAAGTCACCTTATCTGTAAATTATAACTATATCATCACTATGGTCCACTAACTTTCACGGGATCAGAGTCAGACAATCCCTTCCTGGGTGGTTCATTGGTCAAGCTCGGATTATCCAGCGCCAATTTAAAAAGTTGTATTCTGTTCACTTTGTTTATATTGTAGTGCATATTTATAGTTTTTGTTCTTTTGCAAACTTCCATTTCTGCAGGTTTTTGCCTTCATAATAGTTTTTAATTAACTTCGGCTGAGGGACCACACACATTTTATCCCAACGATTATGAGCTCTGTCTGTCCTGGTGTCACATTACGCTGGCATCTGCCTTCTCCCACAAACACATAGGTGGGCATAAAAACTCGCCACAGTAGGAGGAAATTTAAACCCTCACAAGCCCCCACAGATTACACACATTCGTAGCTGTTTGCTGTCTGTGTGATCGATGACGATTGTGTATCATCTTTCGGCAGCTCCCGCTCTCAGCACTCTCTGCATCCTACTGTCTTTGTCTTCCTCTTTCTTTTGTTCTCTACTCTTTCAAACACTTCCTCACCAGCCTTGTGCCAATTTGGAATCAGGGGAGCACACAAAAATAAATCCTCCGTTCTCAATGTCAGTACTGTGCATCTGACGGACAAATCCTCTAATGAATTGATGCCTTCTGCTCAGGTTGAGATTAATGACAGTCATAATCGGTTAAGCTCTCTCTCTCTCTCTCTCTCTCTCTCTCTCTCTCTCTCTCTCTGTCTCTCTCTCTCTCTCTCTCTCTCTGTCTCTGTGTGTGTGGATATAAAGGGGATCCATCAACATAGTGTCCTGCAGTGATAATTGGGCGGCCTGGTTGACAGGTTAATCATGGGGTGATCATGGTTCCTGTGGATTGTGTGCTCCCGGTCATCTGTTAGGAGGGAGAAAGTCGACTGAATCAAATCCCAAGCCCTGTTAAACACTGCTGATTGTTTTTTGTATTGATCCTTCTTAATGTTTGTTCTGTTTTACTGGCAGGGCCAAAGATACAGTCCAAGACCACCAGGGGAAATGCTTCTGTTTTGCATTTGTCTAGTATAGTTTTTTTTGTTATGAATTATGGTCAGTAAATCACACAAATGTGATTTAGTGACCTACAAACAATGCAGAATCTTATATATTTCTCATTAGATTTACGCCACATCAAAATCCTAAAACTTAATTTTCTTGGTTTGAATTAGATTATGAATCCCAGATTTTCAATGAGGTCTCAGACTTTTGGATCCCGCTGTAAATATTGGCTTACATAACATTTTAAAGATGCAAATAGTAATGTTTTAATAGTTTTGAATTGTTTTTAATTTGACAAAAACAAGCTTTATCTGCATGTATGGCTATTCATAAATAGTTCTTGTCAATATTACAGCAATATATGATTTTTCATGAAGAGGTCTGTGCTAGAGTTTTAGCTTCTATAATATCTATATAATAAACAAAAGATGGTTACGATTGTTTTTAATTTCCTCAGTAGTTTTGCTTTTTATATGCAAAACAATCAATCAAGACATTTAGTAAATTTCTTACTGTAAATATATCAAAAATATATTATTAGTAGTAATATGCATGGCTAAGGAGTTCATTTGGACAACTTTAATTGTGATTTTCTCAATATTTAGATTTTTTTGTTTTGTACCCTCAGATTCCAGATTTTCTCTGCCAAATATTGTCCTATCCTAACAAACCATGCATCAGTGGAAAGCTTATTTGTTCAGCTTTCAGATGGTGTATAAATCTCAATTTCAAAAAATTGACCCTTATGGCTTGTGTTGTCAAGCAGTTTTTCTTTTTTATTTCAGCTTTATCTGTGCTTATACTTCACTGCGCTTGACATTTATTCATGCGTATACTGTCAATGCTACCTGCATCGCATTGAAAGTCCCTAATTTTGCCTTCCTAGATGGATTTTTAATTTACTTAAAATGTCACATCTTCAGGCCCAGCTGCTTTATGAGTGCAATAGAGATTCATTAGACCGTGTCACAGAGCGTGGCGGCAAAGTCCGTCATCGTCTTGGGTCTATTCAGCCAAATCCTCCACGCTTTTAAGCCCAACTTGTATTTCTAGGTTATTACTGCTGCTTCAAAAGTCACGTTGTTTTTTGAATCCCTAATTTGAGGGGATGTTTTTATATCCTCTCACTTCGTAAAAAGAAAAGCAAATAAGTCGGGAAGGAAATGTTACGGTTTTAAAGGGGCTTCTGCTGTATTTCTCACACCTGCACCCCTCTAGCGCTGAGCCAGGCAGTCTACGTTAATGCGTTTCCCATTAGAAACCCTCTATTTTCTTTAGGACGTAAGTGTGGAGAGAATATTGCATGCATTCAGAGAGATATTGATTTTGTTGGTGATATGGATGGATATCTTTGTTGTGTAAAAAGACACTTGATAGAATTGAGGGTTTGAAGAACAAAGAAAGCGTCTCAACAAGTAACCTCCTGAGGGAGAACTGCAACTTTATCATTTTGTACATATCACTTGTATTACATCACTCAACCTACATTATCTTAATGATATGCTGTGTATGTAGGGAGGGGGTGATGTTGTTTGCTTTGTGTTTTAGTTTTATTCTGCTCAGAGCGATGGGGCAACATTAGTAACCACATTCGGGTCATATTTCATTCTTATTCAAATCTTTTTTGGGGTCTGTAATTCATCACCAGTCCGGAAGCAATCTGTTTGCTTTCCTGTGTTTCCCGTAGATAAGAGGCGCATAGAGTGTTTCGCCTGCCGCGTAAAGAAAGATTGCAGTGATATGAGGACTTGTTTAGGTTCGCTGTCTGCAGCGCTCTCATTGCTATGCAATGCCATTACCGGTCAGATGATACAGTTAATTTATTGTACAGGGGTGGAGGGTTTGCATGCGCACTTTTGAAAAAAGAGAAATGTCAGACAGACAGTGAGGAGCTTTTGCCAACATATAATTGATATACGATTTAATCAATTCCTGATGGACAAAATCAGGTCCCGCCCCTTTAATGTTTACATTCCATCCGATTTTAATTGGATTTGAGACATATTTTTCAAACCATGGGCTGAAAAGGGAGCCCCTGCTCATTTCTCAACGCTGTTTTTCTCTTATCTGGCTCACAGATAGTATTATTACTCATGCAGTGTCTGGCTCTAGTAACGTCACACCATCAGGTCCTAGAGTTTGTGTTTTATCTGGCCTTGCTTGATTATTTTTAATAAACGGAAAGAAACCATATTTCAGAGTGGGATTTAGATAAACCGCTGCCTGCTGTGTTTATCTGTATTGGAGTGTGTGAATCTCTCTCTGTATGACTTTCACGGCCGTTCTCAGACATCATCTGTCAGTATTTGATGAAATGGACATTTCTGCCTCTCGATATGTAGCAAAGATTCGCCATGCATGAGTTAGATTACTGTGATCCAGCAGTACGTCTCGCTAGCAGGTAATATCTCTCGTTCTCCATCTTTCTCTGCTTTATCTGTCTTGTCTCCTCCCCATTTTAGCCATTATCTTTACTCACTCTCTTGTCAACTCAAAGTGAATGTAGGTTGCAGTTTGCAACCCATTTTACATCCATAATGTGACACATTTCCAAGTAAAACCAGGTGTTTAATGTGATGATAAATGTAGAGAAGATTTTATCCATCAGGCATTGATTGGATCATGAAAAGTGGGCTCAAAAGCTGAAAACAAAATATTAAAATAATTTTAAATGATAATAAAATACTTGCAGTTTCAAACTACTATTGGTCAAATTCAAGGAATTATGGGAAGTCAACTATGACACATACAGGCTGCCTTTCATTCTCCTCATAATACAGTGATTAAGACCAAGGGCCAGATTTAATAAACAGGGTAAATTAGCGTGAGAGCGCAATTCTAAAAAAGCGCAGATATTGGAAAGTTCAATGCGTGATCTACTGACGACGCGCAAATTAAAGAACACAGACGCAGCCGGATCATTTCCATAATAACCAACGCAATCTACAAGTTAGCGTCTGGTTTAAGACATGCTTTTTTGGGCAGTAAATAATTGATACAATCAATCAATAAATTTTTTTATTTTTTTTTAAGTTATATTCAACTCTGAAAGCAAAACAGGGTTCACAACTTGTCTAAATATGTTCACCTTGATCCATTTATGTACATAATAAAGAGTGTAAATAACTAACTACTAACTATATAAAATCGCATCTTAGTAAGACATGTCAACATTTGAACCTTTAATTTAATGCTTTAAAGCTATTTTTTATTTTAGTTTTACATTTGTATTGTTATTCAAATAAGTTGAAACCCAATACTTGCATTTTGAAAATATAATTCAAAATTTTTTCTCTCAAAAAAAAAAAAAAAACGTGTAATGAATTTTGGGATAGCCTAGGCTCGTTCTATCCATGTGGCTCGGGAAACGAAGGACACGTTTGTAGGCCGCAATCGAAGGAGACTTCGAATTGGGACAGCCTTCGTCGTGACGCTTTTGGCCTTCGAAGGATGCAGCCTTTGAATTGGGTCACAGCTTATGTCCGTTCTTTCTAGCCTTGCTCACTGAAAAATTCATAGTGGAACAAATGGCAGATGAGTGCTATATTACACAAGCCCTAATTCAAACCATGGCAGATTATTTAGAACATGCACATGCACATGAGCGGTCGCTATTCAGTTAGCTTATGTGGCGTTTTTAGAGGAAGAGGTTGTTGCGGGACACAGCTGGTCGCTTGCCAATTAGAGAACATCCTGAAAACTGTTACAAAGAAAGGCCAGAGAGGAATGGATGAAGAACACGGATGAAGAATAGAATGTGATGAATAGGTCTAGGCTTTTCTCTTTTTGCCTTCATTGTCTGTTTTGTTCTATTTCTTGTGAGTTTTGTGTCTTTTAATGACTAGTCTGGGCCGGTCAAGTCAGTGAAAGAGCACCAAAAGAACCTGCTGTTCTTCATTTGTGGAACTGTGCACTTCACTTTCACTCTCATCCCCCACTATAGTCTGAATACATTCAGCTGTCTTCTCCTCTAGCAGGTGGGAGCTTTTTAGGTCACTGTGACATCCAGCTTACCAGCTTACCTTACTCCCTTCTGATAACAACAGACATGTATCATAAAGATGCAAAATTAGACCAAGATTGGGAAAGACAGAGTGAGAATTTGTACTTAGAGTAAAAATAACTATAGCATGGACCCAAAAAGTATTTGGATACTTTTTGTATAAATGTCAGTATTTTAGATTTAAACATAAAAACACATGGCATTTATTTGAAGGTACTGTTTAAAATATGTGTTAGGTTACATCTGTATTTGATGGAACCGAAAACTTGGGACCAGTTACAGTGGGGAGAACAAGTATTTGATACACTGCCGATTTTGCAGGTTTTCCTACTTACAAAGCATGTAGAGGTCTGTAATTTTTATCATAGGTACTCTTCAACTGTGAGAGATGGAATCTAAAACAAAAAATTATTTTTAAATAATTAATTTACATTTTATTGCATGACATAAGTATTTGATCACCTACCAACCAGTGAGAATTCTGGCTCTCACAGACCTGTTAGTTTTTCTTAAAGAAGCCCTCCTGTTCTCCACTCATTACCTGTATTAACTGCACCTGTTTGAACTTGTTACCTGTATAAAAGACACCTGTCCACACACTCAATCAAACAGACTCCAACCTCTCCACAATGGCCAAGACCAGAGAGCTGTGTAAGGACATCAGGGATAAAATTGTAGACCTGCACAAGGCTGGGATGGGCTACAGGACAATAGGCAAGCAGCTTGGTGAGAAGGCAACAACTGTTGGCGCAATTATTAGAAAATGGAAGAAGTTCAAGATGACGGTCAATCTCCCTCGGTCTGGGGCACCATGCAAGATCTCACCTCGTGGGGCATCAATGATCATGAGGAAGGTGAGGAATCAGCCCAGAACTACATGGCAGGACCTGGTCAATGACCTGAAGAGAGCTGGGACCACAGTCTCAAAGAAAACCATTAGTAACACACTACGCCGTCATGGATTAAAATCGTGCAGCGCACGCAAGGTCCCCCTGCTCAAGCCAGCGCATGTCCAGGCCCGTCTGAAGTTTGCCAATGACCATCTGGATGATCCAGAGGAGGAATGGGAGAAGGTCATGTGGTCTGATGAGACAAAAATAGAGCTTTTTGGTCTAAACTCCACTCGCCGTGTTTGGAGGAAGAAGAAGGATGAGTACAACCCCAAGAACACCATCCCAACCGTGAAGCATGGAGGTGGAAACATAATTTTTTGGGGATGCTTTTCTGCAAAGTGGACAGGACGACTGCACCGTATTGAGGGGAGGATGGATGGGGCCATGTATCGCGAGATCTTGGCCAACAACCTCCTTCCCTCAGTAAAAGCATTGAAGATGGGTCGTGGCTGGGTCTTCCAGCATGACAACGACCCGAAACACACAGCCAGGGCAACTAAGGAGTGGCTCCGTAAGAAGCATCTCAAGGTCCTGGAGTGGCCTAGCCAGTCTCCAGACCTGAACCCAATAGAAAATCTTTGGAGGGAGCTGAAAGTCCGTATTGCCCAGCGACAGCCCCGAAACCTGAAGGATCTGGAGAAGGTCTGTATGGAGGAGTGGGCCAAAATCCCTGCTGCAGTGTGTGCAAACCTGGTCAAGAACTACAGGAAACGTATGATCTCTGTAATTGCAAACAAAGGTTTCTGTACCAAATATTAAGTTCTGCTTTTCTGATGTATCAAATACTTATGTCATGCAATAAAATGCAAATTAATTACTTAAAAAATCATACAGTGTGATTTTTCTGGATTTTTGTTTTAGATTCTGTCTCTCACAGTTGAAGTGTACCTATGATAAAAATTACAGACTTCTACATGCTTTGTAAGTGGGCAAACCTGCAAAATTGGCAGTGTATCAAATACTTGTTCTCCCCACTGTTAATAAAGTAATGGTAAAAATGGTAAAAAAAAAGTCTAGTTTATTTACACAAGTTGACATTTTGCTATCAAATGCATTATGTTTTCAAGTGTGCTTTAATATATAATATATTATTTTGTAGGTTTGAAAATAATCAAAGATATTTGAAATTGAACAAAGAAATTTGCTTCACTGTTTTCAACCCCCATCTTTCTTATCAGAAGGGCCATTTGGAATTCCTAAAGACAAAGAGATGCTGAAGGCCTGTAGGCCAAATGTGTGTCACACCTTTAGTACAGTGGGGGAAGTTTGGTCTGATTGGTCAGTTTGAATGTCTCACATTAGGGTTTCAGTCACATGGTCAAGGAACAGATAAAAAGATGATGTAACTGTTGCTCTGTCTCTTCTTTTATTCTCTGTCTCTCTTGATTCTCTGGCTCTCTCTCTTCTTGGGGGCCTTCTCTTTGGCTCTTCTCTTCTTTGCGCTCTTCTTCCCTTTGTTTTTTTTCTCTCTCTCTCTCTCTCTCTCTCTCTCTCTCTCTCTCTCTCTCTCTCTCTCTCTCTCTCTCTCTCTCTCTCTCTCTCTCTCTCTCTCTCTTTCTATCCCTCAGGTAACATTCATGCTGGGTACGATTAATGGTATAAGTTTTTATCATCTCATACATATTTTCAACATAAACTATTTTAAGTGTAACCATAACCAGATTTTGTCATTAAATCCTTTCTATTACAAATGATGTGCTAACTCGTTTTGATTTGGTATTGACTTTGAAGTGCTACCTATTGCAATACAATATAGTCACATTCTAGCAACGCTTTCCCACATATTTTGCTATTGTAACTGCGCTTATTTCCGTCATTGGTATAAGTTGCAGTGGGTGGTAAAGACGAGAAATGTACAGTTTTCTATCCTCTTGCTGATAACTTTTCTTTAGTCATTCGGCAACCCTGCAGCCTGAACCACTGTAGGCGACCCACCCTTACAATATTATATTACATTATATTATAAATTATTAAATGTGGGGAATGGAGTAGAACCATCTATGATCATTAGAGGTACCAGACCTCAAAAGTACCATCAAATTAGCATCAGTCCCTGGGGTGGTTCTACTAGATTGTTTTGATTTGTGCGATAAGGCAGTGAGTAGACAGACATGGTTTGTCGCTGGGAGAAACGGGCAGTGTCAGAATTTAGTCAAGGCCATCGTTTATCACCGCTGTGCAGACAATGTAGACATTAGCTTTTAATTAACTCCTCAGACTCAATTATTGCCTATCCAGACAACAGAAGATGTGGATCAGGATATGCAGCTGATAATATTTCACTGCCTGTAATGTATGTTTTGAACGTGCATTTGTGTTGAGGTGCAATACAGTCCGGATCAAGGCACTGGTGCCCTGTTGGGTGGCCCTATAAATCTAGTTTTAACTGGATTTTATAGAAGCTATTTATGTTATGAAAACTATCACTGTTAAAGGCTCCAGGCAGTCATTGCCTGGTAAGAGCATTTGTGCTCCATTCACATTTTATATGTAGAGATGGCTTGCATATATATTTTCATTAAAAGGACCTCAATGGAGGGCCAAGAAACACTTCAAGCTCACACTTTTCCAGATGTGCAGCTCCACATACATCATAGCATTCAGACGGTGAGACTTTACAGGGTCTGGACTCTGAGAAGTGAGGAAATCAGGGCTTTCTCAGGCTTTTACGGTAGCAGGTTTGCAGAAGCTGTGAAGTATTTTTGTCACAACACAACACAACACAGGCTTGATTATTTAAAACTGTTAGAGCTTTTAAGTTGTGAAATACTCCACTTTCAATCCTCAGAACGACCAGGTGATGTGCCTGATTGACTGGACTGTAGTGGTTTTATAAGACATTGATTTCCTTTAACTGCAGTTTTCTCTGTGGCTTCCTCTGCCACTGGGCTTCTTATGGACTTCATCCATCATTGAGCTAACAAGGCTTCTTTGTGCTGAGTGAAATGGCTATTCCATTAGCATGACATCGCTCTGGGATTAACCCAGATGGCTCATACTGGAGATCAATGTCAGTTCTGGTGTAGTGAGGAAGCTTTCAGGTCAATTGTCAAAGTGAGAAGTATCGCAGATACTCACTGGGTCTGTTCAGATCATTCAAATGATCGTAAGTCAGTGCTGTTTGTGTGAGGGCCATCAGTGCTTGACACTTTTTTTTTTTTTTTTTTTCTCTCCTTCTTTCCTTTGTGTGCAGTTAGGGTCTTGGTTGAATTTGAATGTGAGCTTTCTGTATTTTTCGGCCAAAAACAGAATAGATGTAGTATATGGGTTCTTTTTCTTTGGGGGAACTTTTCTGTCGCCTAGTATAATCGTTAGTTAGTTAGTTAGTTAGTTAGTTAGTTTTATTTATTTTATTTGTTTATATATTTTATTTATTTACAAAAATATTATTTTGGGTTTTAAATCTGGGAAATTCCATTTTGCACCTTTTCTTTTTTTTTACTTTTAGGTGTGTGTGTGTGTGTGTGTGTGCTTGTTTATATGATTTATGAGGACACATTTGTATAATGACATGGGTATTACAACGTAAACTGGTTTATGAGGACATTTCCTGATTAAAATGGCTTAAAAAACATACTTAACAATATTTTATTTTAAATGTAAAAATGCAGAAAGTTTTCTGTGATGGGTAGGGTTACGGGGATAGAATATACAGTTTATGGAATGTCTTAATGATAGTTTCACTAACGTGTGTGTGTGATCTGCAATGTCTTGTGTAGAACTTCTTTTAAGTTGTTGCTGTAGCTGCTGTAGTGTAGCTAATCAGGAAGTATTCTCTGAGTAGATGAAAGAGTCTAGCACTGAAGGACACTGCCGTTTCCCTGCTCCACCCCACTTGGCCTGTGCCTTTGATGGGTGGAAAAAAAAGTATGTGTTCTCTGATTGGCTGTTATACATTTTTGCCCTCATGAATGGGTTCCAGTAGACAAGAGGGAAAAATCTTAATCAAGATCTTGGACTAGTTAAAAGCTCATGCCAGAGTTGGCTTTAACATCTGGCCAGCCGTGAGTGCCTGGTGGCTTTGATCACTGCCTCTTTACTTCATTTTGGCTTTTGTTAACTGCATGACCCTATAGTAGATGCCTTTAACATGAATGTACACTATATTGCCAAAAGTATTAGGACATCCCTCCAAATCATTGAATTCAGGTGTTCCAGTCACTTCCATGGCCACAGGTGTACAGCACCTAGGCATGCAGACTGCTTCTACAAACATTTGTGAAAGAATGGGTCGCTCTCAGGAGCTCAGTGAATTCAAGTGTGGTACTGTGATAGGTTGCCACCTGTGTCCATTCGTGAAATTTCTTCACTACTAAATATTCCACGGTCAACTGTTAGTGGTATTATAACAGATTGGAAGCAATTGGGAACAACAGCAACTCAGCCACGAAGTGGTAGGCCACGTAAAATCACAGAGCGGGGTCAGTGCATGCTGAGGCGCACAGTGCGCAGAAGTCACCAACTTTCTGCAGAGTCAATAGCTACAGACCTCCAAACTTTGTGTGGCCTTCAGATTAGCTCAAGAACAGGACGTAGAGAGCTTCATGGAATTGGTTTCCATGGCCGAGCAGCTGCATCCAAGCCTTACATCACCAAGTGCAATGCAAAGCGTCAGATGCAGTGGTGTAAAGCATGCTGCCACTGGACTCTAGAGCAGTGGAGACGTGTTCTCTGGAGTGATGAATCACGCTTCTCTGTCTGGCAATCCGATGGACGAGTCTGGGTTTAGCGGTTGCCAGGAGAACGGTACTTGCCTGACTGCATTGTGCCAAGTGTAAAGTTTGGTGGAGGGGGGATTATGCTGTGGAGTTGTTTTTCAGGGGTTGGGCTTGGCCCCTTAGTTCCAGTGAAAGTAACTCTTAATGCTTCAACATACAAAGACATTTTGGACAATTTCATTTTCCCAACTTTGTGAAAACAGTTTGGAGATGGCCCTTGACTGGCCTGCACAGAGTCCTGACCTCAACCCAATTAGAGCGGAAACTGCTAGCCAGGCCTTCTCGTCCAACATCAGTGCCTGACCTCACAAATGTGCTTCTAGAAGAATGGTCAAAAATTCCCATGAACACACTCCTAAACCTTGTGGAAAGACTTCCCAGAAGAGTTGAAGCTGTAATAGCTGCAAAAGGTGGGCCAACTCCATATTAAACCCTAAGGATTAAGAATGGGATGTCATTAAAGTTCATGTGCATGTAAAGGCAGGCGTCCCAAAACTTTTGGCAATATAGTGTATATTGATGGATGGTGGCACTGAATTTATTATTGATGGATGAAAGATTCCCTTTAACTGTGTAGTGCTGCACTGTCTGTCAATACAATACAATTATTAACACTGAAATCATTCCCATACTTCAATTTGTAACATGTTGTGACCAATTCTTGTAATTGAATTCTTACGTAGATGCTTTATATTGCCTACAAATCTAATTTCAAGCATTTAAGCATAAGCTTTCAGATCATAAGAAACATAAATTTGGTCAATTTTTTTCTAAACGTTTGACTGGTAATGTATATGTTGCATTTTAGACGGATGACCGGTGATATTGAGGCTGATTAAAAGTGGAGCGCACAGTGATTTGTTGTGGTGATGTTATAGCCAGAAGTCATATGGGAGAAAGGATCAGTAGGATCAGGCATTTCTGCTATAATGAGTTTATGATTTATATGTTGTGTACCATAACACAACACTGATGCCCTGTCTCCTCATCCACTAAAATATGGGTTGGGTGGTGTGGATATTTTAAACCCTTAAAAAATCTGAAATATCAAGGACACCTTAAGAAATCATAGTTTTTAGTGAATGCAAAATGTATGTTATGGAGATGCTTATCGCATTAAAGCACACCATCTTATGCTTTTCTTTATGGCCTAATGGGTGTTTTTACACTTGGTCTCTGCAAAAACAAGTGGGGAACTCTTGCCAGTATGAATTAAATAAAACAAATCCATCATTTGTGAATGCAGTGACATTTATGAGCGTGCTGTTTAAAGCTGATGCCAATTTCCCCCATAATTGTTTTCTATAGAAAGCTTATGAGTACTTGCCAACATGTGGTTGTAAAGACTGCAAATGGGATTTGCTTGATTCTGTTGATTCAGTGGTAGTTATTTTAGTAAATTTATTTTCTAAGAAAAGTCAACCAGCTAATTGCTTTTCATTACTTGGTTTGTTAAAACCACAAACACTAGGATTGCATACATCTCTTGTGTTTTGTCTTGCACACAACCTGTTGGGACAGGTTTAAAATGATTAAGACCTTGTCCCCCAGGTGTGCCCCTAAAATACTCTGGCTCTATGATTTGCCTGTAATCCTGTTAGCGTCAGATTAACACCACAGCCATGTTTCCCTGTGCAGAGATTCAAAGCCACTCCATCCCGCTTCAGTACTTTGTTTGCACTAATCTGTTCGAATACCCTCTCTGATTATCTGTTAAATATAAACTCTTGCTGTTGTTGTTAATATTGTTTTTTTATTTTATTTGTATATTTTGTTTTATTTTAATTATTTTTATTTATTTTAATTTTATTTTATTTTTCAGCATCCCAATATGAATGTTGCTTTTTAAAGAAGTGTCAAGTTCGACTGAAACTGGTCTACTTATGTGACCCTGGACCACAAAACCAGTCATAAATCGCACGGGTATATTTGTGGCAATAGCCAACAATACATTGTATGGGTCAAAATTATACATTTTTCTTTTATGACAAAAATCATTAGGATATTAAATAAAGATCATGTTTCATGAAGATATTTTGTACATTTCCTACCATAAATATATATATAAAAAATTATTAATATTAGTAGTAATATGCATGGCTAAGGACTTCATTTGGACAACTTTAAAGGCGATTTTCTCAATATTTTGATTTTTTTTTTTTTTTTTTTTTTTTTTTTTGCACCCTCAGATTCCAGATTTTCAAATAGTATCTCTGCCAAATATTCCCCTATCCTAACAAATCATACATCAATGGAAAGCTTATTTATTCATGTATGATCTATAAATCTCAATATTTAAAAAAAAAAAAAATTTGAACCTTATGACTGGTTTTGTGGTCCTGGGTCACTTATATAGGACTGATTAGTTGTTTTGTTAACCCACCGACTAGTTGATTTAGAAAATAGGTACAATATGTTGTGCATCTTTAATAGGCAGTCAGCATACAACTTCACCTTATAACCTAACTAAACGCTTAATCTGATTACTTTCATAGCACCGGCTGCATTGGAAATGAATAATGACTGCACATCCAGACGCCCTCACATTTAACTGCATTAACCTTCTGAACTCTCAGTGACTGAGTGGCTTTGTAGGGCGACTCACAAGTGATTTATAGAGATTATAAACACTAGAAGCCGAAAACATTAAATGTATGTGTTGTAAAGTGCATTGCCACCGAGCAAGGATAGATACTCCAAGATACAACAGCATTTTTCCAGTCCCACGAGGAGACAAATGACAATTTTAGGAAAACGTAAATTTACAGGCCGTCATGTCTTGAGTGTTTTTCCTTCTCAAGGTCCACAGATAAACCTCATACATAAATCTGCCTGATTAGTATTATTCAAAACAACCAGTTTTCTCAGGCACTGCTTATCTTTGGGCTTAATAAGGAGTTAAATATTTTAACATAAAACTTAAATATTTTGGAGACACTCAAGTGGTCAGTGTCACAGCCGTCTACCCATGAGCATCTTCGGTTATCTAAATTTGATTGGACCACACAAAATCTAAACACACGATACATTTGTTTGTCTCTCTCAATCACATCTTTGCTTCTGAGTGTGTTTGTAGTAGTTTTAATAGAGCAGTACATAATATTTGCTAATACCTTCAGTCATGACCTCAGAGTAAAGCTGCTCTTAATGGACCAAACTATATTCACAGTAATCTGATTTGCCGTGGCCCATTTACAACAAGATTACCTTCTAAACAGATATACACACAACATAAGCAACTACATAAATCCAGATAAGTGCTAATAATGTACAATTGTTTGCAAACACTGTGGTCCATTTATAAAAAATTCAGGATCTACTGTGTGGAAATGCACAAAGGGCAATGCAGATGCTTGTAATGTGACGAGGAAAATATTAAGAGTGATGTTGTGTTATAGTAATATTTTTGTAAAATTAAATTATTTACTTTTATATTGTCAAAGCAAAAAGTTTGTGGTATGCAGCATCTGACGTGATAATCATTGTACTAAGTTGAGCCCTCACTGCAGGGGTCATAGCGTGATGGCGGCCGTGGATCTCTTCATTTTCCCAGCATTGTGTTTCCTGAGTTAAAAACAAGTGCAGGCTTTCTCACTGAGTCACAGAGAACTCTATAGACAGAGATATGGGTCACAGGAAACTGCCCCACTTGTGCTGAGGGCCTGATGTATTAACTGCCACTAAAACACAGACTGAAAAAGTATTATTCTTTGTTTTTTTTTCTTGGGTAATTGTTCATTTTTTAAAAATTTATTTTTGTTAGATGTGTATTGCACTCCACATTACTTCCTTCTAGCTATTGTAAGATTTCCCCTCTGACTTTCTTTTGTTTATTTTATTTTATTGTATTTTATTTTATTTTATTTTTTTAAGGATATATAAAACTAGTTTTGCCTCACTTTTCATTCTTTTGTACTCTGAGCGATAAAGCAAAACTGCCAGTGTTCATTTCCCTGCGGCCTTGCGTCTCAATCTTGCCCTTTGGAAATCATTGTCATTTAAATATTTAAATCAGCTCCCCTCCCACATCATTGCCAATCATGAATGAAAAGAATACATTAAACTGGCGAACACATTAAGAAAGCGCATATATTGTGCTACTGTCACTCTCAGGACAGCAGGATAGTGATGGCTTTATTTAATGCAATGTGAAAATACAACAAGATCACAGGCATTGTTAGCATTTATAGCTCTTAATACATGGAAAGAAAGCATTATGTATGTTTGTATGTTTGTATGTTTGTATGTATGTTTGTATGTATGTATGTATGTATGTATGTCTGTCTGTCTGTCTGTCTGTCTGTCTGCCTGTCTGCCTGTCTGTCTGTCTGTCTGTCAAAAGTTTTGGGATGCCTGCCTTTACATGCACATGAACTTTAACAACATCCCATTCTTAATCCATAGGGTTTAATATGGAGTTGCCCCACCCTTTGCAGCTAGGACAGCTTCAACTCTTCTGGGAAGGCTTTCCACAAGGTTTAGGAGTGTGTTTATGGACCTTGCTTTGTGCATTGGTGCGCAGTCATGTTGGAACAGGAAGGGGCCATCCCCAAACTGTTCCCACAAAGTTGGGAGCATGAAATTGTCCAAAATGTATTGGTATGCTGAAGCATTAAGAGTTCCTTTCATTGGAACTAAGGAGCCAAGCCCAACCCCTGAAAAACAACTCCACATCATAATCCCCCCTCCACCAAACTTTACACTTGGCACAATGCAGTCAGGCAAGTACCGTTCTCCTGGCAACCCCCAAACCCAGACTTGTCCATCGGATTGCCAGACGGAGAAGTGTGATTCGTCACTCCAGAGAACACGTCTCCACTGCTCTAGAGTCCAGTGGCGGCGTGCTTTACACCACTGTATCCGACACTTTACATTGCAGTTGGTGATGTAAGGCTTGGATGCAGCTGCTCGGCCATGGAAACCCATTCCATGAAGCTCTCTACGCACTGTTCTTGAGCTAATCTGAAGGCCACACGAAGTTTAGAGGTCTGTAGCTATTGACTCACTTGAATTCACTGAGCTCCTGAGAGCGACCCATTCTTTCACAAATGTTTATAGAAGCAGTCTGCATGCCTAGGTACTTGATTTTCTTACACCTTTGGCCATGGAAGTGATTGGAACACCTGAATTCAATGATTTGGAGGGGTGTCCCAATACTTTTGGCAATATTATGTATGTATGTATAATAAAAATTGTAACTACATACATTTTATTATGACTGATTAAAAAAAACAAAAAAACACTGGCAATAGCCTTGGGATCCAAGTGATGATTCAGTCAAATAACAGAAATCTTTTATGTTACTGTTTGTGAAGTATATGTGTTATAGACAGATTAATGGAATGAGATAATGTCTTTAAAACTGTAAAGATGTTTGATGCTGGGTTTAGTGGCATCCTCCATTAATTAGGTTATAAATAGGGCTGTCAGTCAATTAAAAATGTGCACCACTTTTATTGTTAATGTTGTTCTAAATGTCTTTTTCATGCAATATGGCACCCATTTTTCATGTTACCTCTTTATTCTTTCTCCATCTTTAGCCGAGCAATCAAAACCAACCAGGACCTCCTACCGGACACTCCATGGACAAACATCCTGTACGATGACTTCTGGGGCACTCTGCTCACCCACAGCGGCAGCCACAAGTCTTTCCGCCCCCTTTGCACCCTCTCTTTCCGTGTCAACTATGTCCTAGGTGGCCTGGACCCCCGGGGCTACCACCTGTTCAACGTGGGCCTGCACTGCTGTGTCACTGCACTCTTCACTGCATTTTGTCGCCTTCTACTGGGTGGAGGACCGTGGAGCCTGCTGGCGGGGCTGCTCTTCGCCTCTCATCCCATACACACTGAAGCAGTAGCTGGGGTGGTGGGGCGAGCAGATGTGGGAGCAGCGTTTTGTTTCTTATTATCCCTGCTCTGTTACACCCAATACTGCTGTCTCAGGCCCAACCCAACACACTCGAGCGGGGTTGTATGGCGGGCAGTGCTGTGGCTGGCCGGGAGTCTGGGTGCTGCTGCGGCGGCCTTGCTGTGGAAGGAGCAGGGAGTGACTGTTCTGGCCGTGTCAGCCGTTTATGACCTCTGTGTTGTGCATCGCCTGCGATTCCAGCAAGCAGTAATGATGGTGCTGAAGGTGAGATCTGATTCTCATTATGTGGATCTGCTCCAAGTCCAAATAAAAATGACACGGGGCCACCGATGTGGTAGAAACAAGGTCCTGAAACTTAACAGGCCAAGTATAATCTTATAAAAATACTAACATAAACCCAGAGTCTAGTAATCTAAAATGTATTTCAGATTAAAGCTTGTATATCAGAAACTCAGAGTTCCTATCCATCCTGGAAAACCTGTATTTTTGTAATGCAGGAAAATCTGAGAATAAAGGCCTGTTCACACCAAGGACACTAACTATAATTATAAAGGTATAATTCTAAATATAAAAAGAGTCTCCACCACAACGATAAAGATAACGGCACAGAGAAACAATATCATTTGTATTACTTTTTCCAGCTGATGGAGGATAAAAACAATGACAGCCAATCAGAATCCACGCTGCTTTAAAGAGTTCGAGCATTTAAAGTGGTAGACGACGAAACTGCAGTGTGCTTATAATAAAAAGAACATTATCATGTGCTGGTGTGGATGCTAATATTCTTATCCTTATAGTTATCTTTACAGTTATCGTTCTTGGTGTGAACGGGCTTTTACCCTAGAAAATTAGTTGTTATATAATGTTTTAGTGTAACGTTATAATAAAGCTTAAGTAAAGACCTGTAGACCAGTCAGGTAAGTCAATCTCTGACAAAAACCAGTCAAAACGAGCTGGGGGGGCAAAATACAGTGGGGAGAACAAGTATTTGATACACTGCCGATTTTGCAGGTTTGCCCACTTACAAAGCATGTAGAAGTCTGTAATTTTTATCATAGGTACTCTTCAGCTGTGAGAGACAGAATCTAAAACAAAAATCCAGAAAATCACATTGTATGATTTTTAAATAATTAATTTGCATTTTATTGCATGACATAAGTATTTGATCACCTACCAACCAGTAAGAATTCCGGCTCTCACAGACCTGTTAGTTTTTCTTAAAGAAGCCCTCCTGTTCTCCACTCATTACCTGTATTAACTGCACCTGTTTGAACTCGTTACCTGTATAAAAGACACCTGTCCACACACTCAATCAAACAGACTCCAACCTCTCCACAATGGCCAAGACTAGAGAGCTGTGTAAGGACATCAGGGATAAAATTGTAAACCTGCACAAGGCTGGGATGGGCTACAGGACAATAGGCAAGCAGCTTGGTGAGAAGGCAACAACTGTTGGCGCAATTATTAGAAAATGGAAGAAGTTCAAGATGACGGTCAATCTTCCTCGGTCTGGGGCACCATGCAAGATCTCACCTTGTGGGGCATCAATGATCATGAGGAAGGTGAGGGATCAGCCCAGAACTACACGGCAGGACCTGGTCAATGACCTGAAGAGAGCTGGGACCACAGTCTCAAAGAAAACCATTAGTAACACACTAGGCCGTCATGGATTAAAATTCTGCAGCGCACGCAAGGTCCCCCTGCTCAAGCCAGCGCATGTCCAGGCCCGTCTGAAGTTTGCCAATGACCATCTGGATGATCCAGAGGAGGATTGGGAGAAGGTCATGTGGTCTGATGAGACAAAAATAGAGCTTTTTGGTCTAAACTCCACTCACCGTGTTTGGAGGAAGAAGAAGGATGAGTACAACCCCAAGAACACCATCCCAACCGTGAAGCATGGAGGTGGAAACATCATTCTTTGGGGATGCTTTTCTGCAAAGGGGACAGGACGACTGCACCGTATTGAGGGGAGGATGGATGGGGCCATGTATCGCAAGATCTTGGCCAACAAGCTCCTTCCCTCAGTAAGAGCATTGAAGATGGGTCGTGGCTGGGTCTTCCAGCATGACAACAACCCGAAACACACAGCCAGGGCAACTAAGGAGTGGCTCCGTAAGAAGCATCTCAAGGTCCTGGAGTGGCCTAGCCAGTCTCCAGACCTGAACCTAATAGAAAATCTTTGGAGGGAGCTGAAAGTCCGTATTGCCCAGCGACAGCCCCGAAACCTGAAGGATCTGGAGAAGGTCTGTATGGAGGAGTGGGCCACATTCCCTGCTGCCGTGTATGCAAACCTGGTCAAGAACTACAGGAAACGTATGATCTCTGTAATTGCAAACAAAGGTTTCTGTACCAAATATTAAGTTCTGCTTTTCTGATGTATCAAATACTTATGTCATGCAATAAAATGCAAATTAATTACTTAAAAATCATACAATGTGATTTTCTGGATTTTTGTTTTAGATTCCATCACTCACAGTTGAAGAGTACCTATGATAAAAATTACAGACTTCTACATGCTTTGTAAGTGGGCAAACCTGCAAAATCGGCAGTGTATCGAATACTTGTTCTCCCCACTGTATATATATTTTTTTAATCAGTCCTATTATTAATTTCATTTAAGGTGCAGGACATTTTTAAAACCGTGATATCTGTGTGACTTTACATGAACGTGTGGGAACTTTAAATATTTATTGCATCATCACTACGTTTGAATGATTTTCACAGGTCCTGGGAAAGTCACTTCCTTTTGTGATAATATAAAATTTAATTAATTCTGCTGTCTGCTTAAATGTTTTACCATGGAAATTTGGCCATATATTTGATACCAAGGTTTTTTATGGCACTTTCTGTTTTTTAGTGCAGAAGAAACTTTATTTCTCCAGATATCAATAACAAACTTTAGGACCATTCACTGACCACTTTTGTGCCACGGCTAAAATTAGGCTAGAATCATGGAGGGCTGAAAACTTAGCACAAAATTTGCCAAATTGAAGTGCCATGCTAATAATCACAATATAAGACCCCTTTTTTTATTTTATTTGAGTATTGCTTTAGGTAGGCTACTTTACTGTAAGTATTACTTATAATGTTTTGGAAAATAGTGTCTTGAAGATATGCAAACCTTGAAAATAGTTTTTACTTTAAGTTTTCAAGGGGTATTTTACGGTGTCCTAACCTGTTAAGATGAATTACCCTATTAAACAGACAAATGGCAAGTATTACATGATGGCAAATGCCATTAACTGTAGTAATACTGCACAATTAATTCCATTTAGCTGTACAATGATTTTGTTTGAATTATCACACTTACACCCTATGATCTATTCGGTATAATATGCAGAGCTAATCTTTAAATGTCCCTTTTTATCAATATGATGATAAATGGGAATTTTTTCAGCTCTCCTCCACCCTATTTCAGACAATAATGTAAGAGTAATCTTGCCAGTCCAGACTCTGTACACAGATGCCAACCCCGCAGCACATCTGGGCTCTTTATCATGGCCTCTCTGCCCGTGTCTCCGGCTTTTCTTGCTGGTAATCATGAGGTGCATGAGAGGGGCGACAGCGAGAGATTACAAACTCTCTAGATGGCCACAAGCGCATGGGAAACCAAACAGAGGGAGAAAAAAGGAGGATGAGGAGGAAGAGAGGAAACCATGCCCTCACTTCCTCTCTTTCTCTTTATCAAAGCACTTTCTCGTTTACTCTTATTCCCGTGGTGGAAAATCGGCTCATTGGCTTTCTGTGTTTCACAGGGGCCTCATTAAATGCAGAAGGAATGGTCAACAATAAAAGATCCCAAAGGATGGTTTTTGAACAATGAGGCACTGACTTTGCATATATGCCACGCGTCTCAGACTTTACATTCATGCGGTAATGAATGCGTATATGGGTAATGAAAACAGATAGGGTGCCCTCATTGATATTCTAGAGGCTACAAACACCCCTGATATATGATATTGCTTTGATTTGAGCTGAATGCGGTGTGAGTCTTAAAGAAAACGCTGTAGATTATTTTTGAGGTTGGCCATACGAGCGCACAATGCAGATAGAGGGCAATTTTTCATCCCATTTGCTCTCTAATCGGGCTGAGATGAGATAAGCTCGGGGTGATTGTCTGGAATGCATTCTGCCCTTTCTCCTGCATAGCAGTGGTGCACATGGCTGCTGGTCTAGCACAGGATCTCCAAACCACCAGTCAACCTGTCTTAAGTCCAATTCACACTGCACCGACATATAGCAAGAGGCGCTTCGTCTGGTTTTGGTTGGCGCTTGTTTTTGCTGATTGAACATGTTTGCTGTTTGTGGAAAATCTGAGAAGTGACGTACTTTATTCTGGTGATTGTCCGCATCGGTCTGCGTCTGTCGGTGCAGTGTGACTTGGTCTTTATTCTGAAAATATGAATTCTGATTTGATACGTGAACTTTAAGGGGGAAAATGCAAAAAGTTGGAGGACTGATTAGAATTGAATGAATCTTTCAAGCATCACAAGAAATGCTTCGTAGTCAATTTAAGGTAATTCAATGATGACACACAATATCTTGGCTCATTTGTCTTAATGCCGTGCATGTGGGAAGATTTGCTCATAAACAGTCAACAATTTGATTAATGTGGTGGCATTTATGCTGTGACAGGAAATTCAGCTGTGAAATGATGCTGTGGATTTCACATTTCCTTAAATACCTTTAAGATGCGTGATCGGTGTTACGTTTAGACTGCAGTAGGTTTACTGGTCTAGATATTATATGATTCTCCTACATTTTCTTGATGAAGGAGAAAAAAACCCTGAAAGATTCTGATTAGATTTGGATGGTTTCCCAATGGAGAAGACTGTAAACCTACAATCATCCTCATTATGAGTGCAGTGAACTCCTCCTTTGTCCTCTTAAAGAACTGCAGCGTAATGAGTTCAGTTCATCAACATCCTCCAGCGCCCTGACTCTTTCTGTCTGGATTTTGCATGGAATGCAGAGGTCATTTGTTGTGTTTTATGCTTGTGTTGTATTTGTTTAGTTACTGAAACATGACATTTTATGAGCAGAGAATAAAATGTATTTTACTAAAGAAAACTGCCATGACATTGAGGATAACTGCTTTTTGTCTGATGATTGTCCTTTACATCTTCGTTGTAAGGTCATTATGGTATTTCCAATCTAAGATTGATTTTACAGTTTGGTACAAAAAAGCAGGAACAAAAACAGATGATGAAATAGAGCTCATTCAGTTCAACCATATCTGAACCGTAGATTGAAGTGTCACGCTCAGTGGAAGCAGAGGATCTATTGTGGCTTTAGCCCATAAGTTTCTGACCCATTGTATGTGAAATAAATGAATCGATATTTGTGGCATCTAATTTCCCCAGTCTTTGAGCTCGACTTCCCCAGAATGCACTCTGTCAATAGTCATGCTGTGCCCAAAGAGGCAATTATACAAGAAAAGGTTTTTATCTTTCACTCAGAGGACTGTTAAGTATGTAGTATGCAGTATAAATGCAAAACTGAGTTTTTTTTTACTTCTGGTACTTTTATGCACCAAGGGATGATGTCTTTTATATATTTTATTTGAAAATAAAATACACATTTTTAAAATGTTTTACATGGTCTTAAGCAGTCTTAGGAACTTTTTAACAAGCCTTCATCATTTATTTTTGCTACTTTTCATGTTTTTTGTATACATGTTTTAACATTTGACTCAGACTTTAAATCGTAAACTATTCAATCCTTAAAATACGAGTTTACATATGCAAAATTATGGTAAACAAACAGTGACATAAATGTAAAACATAACATTTAATATTTACAAAGCGACAACAGTGTCAGTGAAGAGCATGCTTGAAAAAATCAAGATAAATATCAGTTGTGAGCATATTATTTTTATTTTGCATCACTTCCAATCAAGTGGAAATTTTGTCATTGTCAAAAAACTGAGATTATGCTATTGTGGCCTATTTATGATACATAAAATTCTAGCTTTGAAATTAGCCTAAAACATATTAGAATAGACTAATAAAGACAAAATAGTTGGGCGTTTATTCCAGAAATGTTAATATAATTTCGACCATCATCATTTCCATCTCAAAATGCTATTAAACACAATACATAACATTAGATGTGGTGGAAGTGGGAATTTTCATTACTAAAAAGAATCTTGTGTTATGAATGTATGTCCACTGTTAAACATTGTTAATGTACAAATGAAATAAGTCAGAATGTAAAAGTAATATAAGGGTGTGAACTGACTGATCCATTTTGTTCTCTTCATTTCCAGAGGAGGAACATGAACTTGCTGGTCAGTTTAGCCTGGCTGGTTGGTTGGGGAATGATTTTGCTCACAGCTCGATTTTACTGGATGGGCAACAAGCCGCCAAACTTCTCCAACTCGGACAACCCAGCAGCCGACTCGCCTCACTTCCTGACCAGAGCACTTACGTTCCTGTATCTGCCAGCTGTCAATGCCTGGCTCCTCCTCTGTCCTGACAAACTCAGCTTTGATTGGTCAATGGATGCCGTTCCTCTGCTCCGAGCCATCGGTGATTGGAGGAACTTTCAGTCAGTTATGTTTTACTCAGGATTTGCTCTCCTGGCATGGTTTGGCCTGAGAAGCCCACTGCTACAGTCCACGAAAATCAGTGAAACCAATGGAAAATCATATATGAGCAATGGAAAGTCTGCAACTAACGGATACAGTCATAATCACAATGACAATCACTACAGGGACTTGAACTCACCTAAAAGAAATGGTTATCACAAACCTCTCAAAACCCCTCAAAAATCCCTCCCAGCCACGGAAAACGTGGTGGTCTTTTCCCTCGGGCTGCTGGTTTTGCCCTTCCTCCCAGCCACTAACATGTTCTTCTACGTGGGTTTTGTAGTGGCCGAGCGAGTGCTGTACATCCCCAGTATGGGCTTTTGTCTGCTTGTGACTATCGGGTTTAGGAGCATGTTTGTGCACTGTAGGTCGAGATGCTCTAGAGCTCTCCTGATGAGCTGTGCCACAGTCTTGGTGCTTCTCTACAGCCTGAAGACTGTGAGGAGGAACCAGGACTGGCAGAGCGAGGAGATGCTGTACAGGTCTGGCATTGCTGTAAACCCTGCAAAAGGTGGGTTTAAAGAACTTGTATTCTGCAATATCAGAAATAATATGATAGATGCGACCAAAATAAATACTTAAGTAAAATTTCTTTAACTTGTTTATCTCAGCTTGGGGTAACCTGGGTAACGTCCTGAAGAACCAGGGAAAGATGGCTGAGGCAGAGAGAGCATATAGAAATGCTCTTTATTACCGGGGCAATATGGCAGATATGCTTTACAACCTGTGAGTACATAAACGTTGACATGTTTTTTTACGCCTAGGCCACACTTAAAATGTCTGAATGTTGTTGCATTAAATAATAATGAAAAAGTAATAATATCAAACCAAGTTGTTTTTAAATTTAAAATCCTTTTTTTTTTTTTTTTTTTTTTTTTTTTTAGAACTAACTTCAACTTTCTAAGTTTATTTTATCTTTGTCTAGAAATAAGCAAACAAAGAGTTGACTACACGGCTCTCTCACTGTTTTCTGCATAGTGTTTTCTGTTCAGAGGACAACATTTGGGGTGTTGGTTTTGTCAAGATCATACAGCACATAATCCAATGAACACAACATTTTTTCAGGGCAGCAGACAATAACAGATGTACCAAAATATTGGATATGTGCCATTATATAATTCATTTTTAACACGGTACATTTAATTCTGATAAAGATGGCTCCAAAATGAAGAAGAAAAAAAAAAGTTATACATACTTTGTGGGGGGGAAGACATACTTGGCATTCAACTAGAGTGGGAGGTTGAGAAGCAGTGGAAGTGTTTGCCATATCTCTCCCTCAGGGCTTGTGTGTGTGTGTGTGTGTGTGACTGGGATTTCATTAGTCCTGATTTGCAGGCTTAAGGGGAAGCTTGAGACACCTCTAACACTAATTAACCCTGGAGAGGAGCAGAGACCTCAATGTTTCATTGTCACATTCTGGTCCTCGCACAAACTCATGTTTAGATGACTTCACATATCATTTTTCAAACTTAAAACCTTTGTGTGCTTTAATTTCATCCAGTGGTTTGCTGCTACAGGAGAGCGAGCGATTCTCTGAAGCTCTCCATTACTATAAACTGGCCGTTGGGAGCAGACCGACTCTGGCCTGTGAGTTCAGCTCTTCAGTTTCACTTATTTCACCATTTTGACCATCAGAGTGAGTCTATTGTTGTGTCCTGTTTTTCACAGCTGCTTACTTGAACGTGGGCATCATCCTGGTCTCCCAGGGGAATATCGAAGAGGCCAAGCGCACCTTTCACACTTGCGCAGACATCCCCGATGAAAACCTTAAGGACCCTCACGCCCACAAGAGCTCCGTCACCAGCTGCTTGTACAACCTGGGCAAGCTGCTTCATGAGCAGGGCCAGCATGAGGTACAGCTCTGCTCATTCATTCAGTATTCATTGAAATCTTCATGCATAACCAGTTTAGATGGACGTAATGATGTTCTTCTATGAATTGTTGGTTGTTCATACTTTACAGTTCTTTTTGTCACATAATTACAGGCTTTTGTTTGTCATCTATAGGAGGCGCTGTCCATTTATAAAGAGGCTGTGCAAAAGATGCCACGACAGTTTGCACCGCAGAGTTTGTACAACATGATGGGTCAGTGTCTATTTCTCAGTTGAAGTCCATTCAGATGTATTTTTTGCAATATATTTGAGACTTACCTGAAGAGCTAGGTAGATTACTTAGAAATTATAATCGGTTACTGATTACAAATTACATGACACAAATTGTAGTTAATGTAATCCATTATATTACATATATAAGGTAATATAATCTGACTACTTTAAGATTACTTTTGACAACTTATTTATCACATTGATTTGAGCAGTAGGCATTTTTAGGAAGGGACATTTAAAAGATAAAAAAGAAGTAGTAGGGAGAATCAATTAATTTTTTTGACTGCCATTGTGAGAATAACATGTAATCATGTAATCAATAAAAAAGTAACTAGTCTGATTACGAGTGTTTTTTTTTCCCAGTGGAATCACAATATATTAAATGTAAATTTATAAATGCTCATTCTGACCATCCCATCCCATCCTTCCCATCCATCCAACCTTTTGATATTTTTTTTCATCTGCAATTTTAGTTTTTTTTCCCCCCTCTTAAAGACAACCTCATTAAACCTCATCAAACTCTCTAGCTCCATTTAAAACTTAAAATATGACCTAAAATATGTTTTTAGTGTTCTACAACTCACTTTAATGACACTATTTTGCTACAGATGCTTTACAGGAGAATTTGAATGTCTCATATTTCATATTTGATGACGTCTGCATCATTAATTCTGTTACTTACCTGTTTATTTCTGTGAAGCTGCTTTGAAACAATTGCTATTGTATAAAGCACGATAAAAATAAAGTAAAATAAACCTTTATTTGTAAAACCATCCCAAATTTTTTTTTTTTTTTTTTGCCGTATTATGCCACAACACGCCTCCTCTACTCCTGTTAGGGTGAAAACAGACATCTGGAGATGTGACTGGAATCTGATACATAGATAATGTGTCCTTGCATTACTGAATCAGTATCCGGATATGTGATGAGTTTACATTTATGCCTTTGGCAGATGGTTCCAAAGTGACTTTAGAGTCCATTCAAGGTGTACATTTTATTAGTATATGCGTTTCATTGGAATCAAACCCATGACCTTAATATAGCAAGTATAACTTGTAGTCTTTTGAAAGCTTGCACTTATGGTTTCTGTGTCACTCTATTAAGATTGTATGAAGAAGACCACAGCTGTCTTTATCAGTCTCATACCATGATGGACTATTGTTTTTGGGACATTAGGCAGTTTAGAACATTTTCTCCCTAAATTTTAAACATAGTGCTCCTGAAGGTTTTATGTCTGCGAATCAACTATAAGCATATTTGGAAATGCCTTCCATAACTCCTCAAACTAATCCTATGACATATGCTATTCTCTGCATTGGATTTGTTGGCATGAAGTCCAGGGAATTCTAGGTAATTTTAGATGTCCTTCTGATTTTGGCCCACAGGTGAGGCATATATGAGGCTGAATAATCTAGAGGAGGCGGGACACTGGTACAGAGAGTCACTGAAGGCCAAACCCGACCATGTTCCTGCCCACCTGACCTATGGAAAACTGCTGTCTATCATGGTGAGTCAACCTGACAAGTACATTATTACCCTTTTTGTTTTTGTGAGCTTTTCTTCTGTCACAAACACAGAAGTGGGACCTGAAAGTCTGAGACCACATTGAAAAACTTTTAAAACTGAATCCTCAAATAAAAAAGATTTTGAAAATCAACAAAACAAAAAAACATTATGACATAGTGTTTACTTATTTGTTTATCAATGAATCCATTCATCCATCCCTTCCGTCCACCCAATTCCATCCATCCATCCCATCCCATTTCATTCCATCCATCCATCTATCCATCCATCATAGTTGATGATGATGATAATACTGCTACTACTACTGCTACTACTACTACTACTACTACTACTACTAATAATAATAATAATATATTATACCACTAGTGAAAATGCTTCTATTTTGCCTAAATTATATAATAATAATAATAATAATAATAAATATATATATATTAAATTATTATTATTATTATTATTATTATTATTATTATTATTATACACTCAGTGCTGAGGAAAGAAATAATTGCTTTGTCCTTGAGAGGAACGTTGACACAAAAACATCTCTGACATCAACATTTTGTTGATAGTAAAACCATTTTTATTCCACCCCTTTCACTACCCAATCTCTCCCTGCATTAGAAATAACCCTTGCTGTGATATTTTCCTCTCTGACCACCATGATGTAAATGGAGAGGGGTGATGAAGAAAGGTCGAGCAGCTGCATCCCCCTCAGGACGTGATATCTCATATCCTCCTCCTAATCTGATTTGGGTTTGTGTCTCGGCACGGCTGGTCAAGAGTCCAGACTGTTGCCTCAAACCTGTTTGCTCACTTCAAAATCCCTCCCTCCCATCACCAACCCCCACCTGGCCTGTCCACTTAATACACATAGATTAAAACCGGTTATTACCCCTCAAGCACTGTGCTTAATTCAATTACTCTTTCCTTGAAAACAAGTTATTGGTGAACTTTTGACCACCTGTCGAAGAACTGTGGTGTATTAGCTGGGTTACTCTGTGTCAGACGGTCAGAACAGCATCAGACAAATGACTGAAGTTATGTCATGATATACCTCACAAGACTATTTTTATCAGACGTCCAAAATGTGAAAGATTCAGCTGCTGTTTCCTTTTCTGTTTAGCCTTGTATAGAGTTTAGCAGTCTGTTTTTGAACTTGAAGGTGCTAAGGTTTGTTTTACATTTGAAAATATGTCCTCGAAAAGCTAATATAACACTTTAGTCAACAGATTAAATCGAGGTCTGGGGCTAAAACAATAGATTGTTTTGTATTTACTCTTTTGGATTCAAATCTGCAACTATTTAGCGGTTTTTGAAACCTTGACTTCAAATATTATAGGCCTATACATTTGATAAACACTCTTGGACATAGTTGAATGCTTATCAGGAACCGTAGCCAAGGAGAGCATGAAATGCTACAGCTTTCCAAGGTATTTCTTTATCCTCTTATCTGAAGTGTTTGCCACAAAACTGTTCAGTGAAGCAAGCCTAATATAACCTTGCTGCTTATGACAAGAACGTTTGCAAAGGTAACACCAACATGGAAGCAATCAGCACTGAACTGTAAAGAAAGTGAGACAATTGCACATCAACATGGAGAAAAGTGTACTTTCCCACACTTTGATAACATCTAACATCATATATATATATATAGCGCAAATTTAAAGGATCCGGTTACGACTTTGTCCTTTTCTTAGTAACGGTGGGTGAAGATGTAATTATTTCTTAATTTCTCCACAGGGACAGAAGTCTGAAGCAGAGCGTTACTTCCTGAAGGCAATAGAGCTGGATCCTGCTAGAGGAAACTGCTATATGCATTACGGTAGGATCTGATTCGATTCTCTTCTAATGTTATTGATCAAGCGCTCAAATTACTTGAAATGTTATTTCATAGCGTCTTCCTTAAATATGGCCTTTATTTGTTTATTTATTTACAGCTATTATTAAATAATTTAACAAAAAATATTTTATATTTTTAATTAAAAAAATATATATTAATAAATTATAATTTAATTATTTATTTATATTATTTATTTATTTAATTATCTTTTAATATTATTGTTATTATATTATTATTAAAAAAGAAACACGCCCTCACTGGACTCTAGAGCAGTGGAGACGTGTTCTCTGGAGTGACGAATCACACTTCTCTGTCTGGCAATCCGATGGACGAGTCTGGGTTTGGCGGTTGCCAGGAGAACGGTACTTGCCTGACTGCATTGTGCCAAGTGTAAAGTTTGGTGGAGGGGGGATTACGGTGTGGGGTTGTTTTTCAGGGGTTGGGCTTGGTCCCTTAGTTCCAGTGAAAGGAACTCTTAATGCTTCAGCATACCAAGACATTTTGGACAATTTCATGCTCCCAACTTTATGGGAACAGTTTGGGGATGGCACCTTCCTGTTCCAATATGACTGCGCACCAGTGCACAAAGCAAGGTCCATAAAGACATGGATGAGCGTGTTTGGTGTGGAGGAACTTGACTGGCCTGCAGAGTCCTGACCTCAACCCGATAGAACACCTTTGGGATGAATTAGAGCGGAGACTGCGAGCCAGGCCTTCTCGTCCAACATCAGTGCCTGACCTCACAAATGCGCTTCTAAAAAATTCCCATAAACACACTCCTAAACCTTTTGGAAAGCCTTCCCAGAAGAGTTGAAGCTGTTATAGCTGCAAAGGGTGGGCCAACTCTGTGCAATATAGTGTATATATTTGTATGAAATTTAATAAAAAAAATATACATTCAGTAAACTTCAGCAGAGGTTCATTGTGCCTTATGTCCTCTTTCATCCTCTACTCTCACCCTCTTTGCCTTTGTGTCTCTCTGATTTTGGCTGCGTGTTCTGCATATCTGATCTTCGACTGTTCAAACTGTGGGCTTCTGGCCTGTTTTGTTTGAGTTGATTTCCATCCTGTGATCTCCTCCGTCTCTCTCTCTCTCAGGTCAGTTTCTGTTGGAAGAGTCTCGTCTGGGAGAGGCAGCAGTAATGGCTCAGAAAGCTGCAGAGCTGGACACTTCTGAGTTTGATGTGGTGTTCAGCGCTGCTCATATGCTCAGGTGTGTGTCTGTCAAACATTCACATGGCTGCATCTGCACTCTGTTGCTTCAGGTGTATTGCAGGTGGACAATATTTTGTGATAATGACTAGATGACTTTACATTATTCTGCTTATTCCACAGCTGCTTGCCAAATAAATAAATAGACATATTGTGTTAACTTACAGCTTAGCTAATTGATTATTCTAATTTGTGTTGATGTGAGAAGAGGCAGTAGATTATTATAAGAGAAATTACAGCCGCACTAGTATTTAGAAAGCTATTTGCTTGGGCCAACACTCAGTAATATTCATAATAACTTATAGGTTCTAGTAATGTGTGTTTGTCCACAGACAGGCCAGTCTGAATGAGGCAGCTGAAAGGTATTATGGGAAGGCAGCTGATTTAAGACCTGATGTAAGTACCTCTGTTAGATGTTATAGATATTTTTGTTCAAAGTAACCTTGCACAATTATTGAATCTTCTACATGCATTAATTACAAACTTCAGATTTGTCTTCCATCATATTTGTTGCATCTGCTCTTTTAGAATGTTCTTTTTTTTTTTCTTACCTAATTCTATAACCATCCAAGATTCACTCTTTTTGTGTCTGCTTTTCTCATTCTCCCAGCATGCAGCAGCTCTGATGAATCTCGGAGCCATCCTCCACCTTAATGGGAAGCTGAAGGAAGCTGAGAGCAACTACCTCCGTGCGCTGCAGCTCAAACCAGACGACCTCATCACTCAGTCCAACCTCCACAAACTCTGGAATGTCATGCAGAAACAGGGTCTGCGAGCTGCCGGAACTTGATTTGCTGCTGTAACCTCTGCAGATATTTCATCTGTGGACATCTGATCTTATATGAGATGTATTTCTCTGGTTATTCAGCCCTTACTGTGGACAGATGTTGGTGGAACTGGTTAAAACTTGAACTGGTCTAGAGGTTGGGAGTGAAGATGGAGCCGCTGTGAAGTTCTGTATTGAACAGTAAATAGTGTAAGAGAACAGTAAAGTGCACTGGAGTGTAATAGCCTCTGAAGCCTCTGAATTGTTCTTCTCACACACGCAGGAGTGGTGGTGTTTGCAACAAACTGGATTGTATTCTTCTGAGAGCAGTGACCAGGATGAACTGTCTTGTGTATACAGAAGGCTAAACATGTCACCGGATAACTCATATCAACTGAAGTGTCATATAATGTCATTATGCAGATATTCAAAATGTCTCTTCTTAATTTATTGTTAATAAACCAGCGATTTGTCACTTGTAATGGTTGTTAATATAACTCAAAATCTCTCAACACTCAGCGCTGAATTTATTATGAAGCAATATGTTGGTGACTGCCATTGAGCTTCATTTGTTTAATCAGACTTTTTTTGCCAAAACATCTTACTACAATAAAATGTCGGTTAGACCAAAAATCATTCAGTATTTTTATTATAAGAAATAACTGAACAATTTCTGTTTCAGTAAGCGTTCAACATTGAGATGCTCTCTCCTGTCAAGGACGAGATGCTTATCAGCTCATTTCATGAATGTTTTGCTGCCCTCTATCTATTGGAAGAGTAACACATTACAGCAAGGATGCTAAATCCTGTTCCTGGAGATCTACCTTCCTGCAAAGTTCAGCTCCAACCCTGAGCAAGCACAACTGAACCAGCGAATTAAGATCTTCAGGAGCACTTTATAATTACAGACAGGTGTATGGCAAGCCATTTTAGCTTAAAATGTTTCCAGCGTTACTCGCCGTAATTGCATTTTTACTAGTAAGAATTTAATTAGAGAGCTCTTTAATCAGTCCCTCCAGGATTCCACGATTCTGCGATCACAGAATTTAACGCAAAATCAAGCAAACTCCGCACAATTCGAAGGAAGCGCATATCTCTCTCTCTCGCTCTCACACACACACACGAGCATGCGCGCTCTGAGTGACATTGTTTCCATCAATGGTTGAGTTTATCAACTGTATGCTAAAGTGGCTAGCACACTCTGTAAACAACCCCAAAATGGACGAAGCACAAAACACAACTCAATGCAATAGGCCTACAATGATGACTGAGAGATGAACAAAAAAACGTTCCTCAAAAGCCTGTTGTATCATATTTGATACATAATATATACAAAATTGATTGATACCTTAAAAATATACAACATTTTCTAAAGGGGGAGCATATGCCCCCAGACCCCCCTAGAGGGCCTAATAACCATGCCAGTTTAACAAAATCCTGTGGGAAACACTGCAATATAACGTTTTATTGATTTTGTTTTTGTTTGTTTTATTTGGTGTTACATTTGAAATAAAATGTAAAAATAATATTTTTAAGTTACTATCAGTGTTCTCCTTTTAGAAAGTATAGCGCCCAATGGTTCTTGAGGTCAGAAAAGTAATAAAAATGTTAGATTCGCATTGAAAAACTACACAAGAAGTGCCGCAAATATTGACACAAATTTTGAGAAAAGCCACCGCAAAAATCAGAAAAAGTCCCGTGAAATCCTGGAGGGACTGTCTAAATGTAATTGTTACTAGTAATAATTGGGTGCAGAGGAAATGAGTCTCAGATTCACCTCTGTCCAACATCAGCATTAGAGGAAAACAACTGTTTACATGACAACAATGTTAAACTGATGTGTGCTGGTAAGAGCTGAATTAAGGGTAGAGACACACCAAATCGACACCACAGAACTAGCGCTGATGAAAGCCAACTGTGTTGTCACTTCGTGTCGCCTGCGTCAGGGCAAAAAAACTGCACATGAACACACCGAGTCAAGAGAACTACAGCCGACTGTCAACTAGCATGTGTGCCTGCGTGTGAATGAGACAACTGTCTATTTCTGAAGATATATTCGTCATTCAAAAAGGGAAACCAACGCTGCAGATAACACAACCCATAAACAAAGCAGTGTGTGCTTACGGATTTAAATATCAATCCTGCTTATCACTTTCTTTATTCCACTCGCTCATGTTAATATTAATATTACAATATTCGCCCAGGAACACTCAGGTAAGATGACGTAAAATTAGAACAGCCTTCTATCTGTATCGTCTTGACTTCTTTGCTCGCTGTTTTGCTATTATTCTCGTGCACTGATTCGTTCACTAATGCCTGCCACGCACTTGAAGATTTTAAACATCACAACATCACTACGACATTCAAAACAAGCACACCTCTACCTCGCGTCACACAGCAAGGAGGGTGATCTGGTGAGACACCTCACTTAATGCTATCAGTGAACCAGGGCTACGCAAGTAACCTATTGTTTTCTTTCAAGCATATGTTTCGGTGTCTCACTATGGGATATCCTAACTCCCGTATTGCCAGATAGCCTGCCTCGAAGTCTCCTGCCAACCACAATCACTGCATCCAGGGCTGAATGAGTCATGACTCACATTCCTACGCTCAATGCTGCATGTGCTAAAGTTTGAGCTGTAACATCCAGTTTATAAAACCTTGCAAATGTACAGTGAGGAGAACAAGTATTTGATACACTGCCGATTTTGCAGGTTTGCCCACTTACAAAGCATGTAGAGGTCTGTAATTTTTATCATAGGTACACTTCAACTGTGAGTGACGTAATCTAAAACAAAAATCCAGAAAATCACATTGTATGATTTTTAAATAATTAATTTGCATTTTATTGCATGACATAAGTATTTGATACATCAGAAAAGCAGAACTTAATATTTGGTACAGAAACCTTTGTTTGCAATTACAGAGATCATACGTTTCTTGTAGTTCTTGACCAGGTTTGCACACACTGCAGCAGGGATTTTTTTTGGCCCACTCCTCCATACAGACCTTCTCCAGATCCTTCAGGTTTCGGGGCTGTCGCTGGGCAATACGGACTTTCAGCTCCTTCCAAAGATTTTCTATTGGGTTCAGGTCTGGAGACTGGCTAGGCCACTCCAGGACCTTGAGATGCTTTTTACGGAGCCACTCCTTAGTTGCCCTGGCTGTGTGTTTCGGGTCGTTGTCATGCTGGAAGACCCAGCCACGACCCATCTTCAATGCTCTTACTGAGGGAAGGAGGTTGTTGGCCAAGATCTCGCGATACATGGCCCCATCCATCCTCCCCTCAATACGGTGCAGTCGTCCTGTCCCCTTTTCAGAAAAGCATCCCCAAAGAACGATGTTTCCACCTCCATGCTTCACGGTTGGGATGGTGTTCTTGGGGTTGTACTCATCCTTCTTCCTCCAAACATGGCGAGTGGAGTTTAGACCAAAAAGCTCTATTTTTGTCTCATCAGACCACATGACCTTCTCCCATTCCTACTCTGGATCATCCAGATGGTCATTGGCAAACTTCAGACGGGCCTGGACATGTGCTGGCTTGAGCAGGGGGACCTTGCGTGCGCTGCAGGATTTTAATCCATGACGGCGTAGTGTGTTACTAATGGTTTTCTTTGAGACTGTGGTCCCAGCTCTCTTCAGGTCATTGACCAGGTCCTGCCGTGTAGTTCTGGGCTGATCCCTCACCTTCCTCATGATCATTGATGCCCCACGAGGTGAGATCTTGCATGGTGCCCCAGACCGAGGGAGATTGACCGTCATCTTGAACTTCTTCCATTTTCTAATAATTGCGCCAACAGTTGTTGCCTTCTCACCAAGCTGCTTGCCTATTGTCCTGTAGCCCATCCCAGCCTTGTGCAGGTCTACAATTTTATCCCTGATGTCCTTACACAGCTCTCTTGTCTTGGCCATTGTGGAGAGGTTGGAGTCTGTTTGATTGAGTGTGTGGACAGGTGTCTTTTATACAGGTAACGAGTTCAAACAGGTGCAGTTAATACAGGTAATGAGTGGAGAACAGGAGGGCTTCTTTAAGAAAAACTAACAGGTCTGTGAGAGCCGGAATTCTTACTGGTTGGTAGGTGATCAAATACTTATGTCATGCAATAAAATGCAAATTAATTATTTAAAAATCATACAATGTGATTTTCTGGATTTTTGTTTTAGATTCCGTCTCTCACAGTTGAAGAGTACCTATGATAAAAATTACAGACCTCTACATGCTTTGTAAGTAGGAAAACCTGCAAAATCGGCAGTGTATCAAATACTTGTTCTCCCCACTGTATGTGGTGAGGACCAACTCACCGCTTCACAAATACCCTGTATTGTGACTCCTTTAAAGAGCTTACGAAGTTGACATTCTCCTTGTTGAGTGTGCACATTGACCAGATAGGGGCACAAGACCCTTACTGGAATATGCCAATGAAATCACCTCCACTATCCAGTGCAATAAACGCTGCTTAATAATCGGCTTCCCTGTACGTGGTTTTGCCCAAGACACGAACAGCTGATCACTCTCCCTGAACCCTCTGTTTTTTTCTGTGAAATGCATAAAGCGCGCACTGGGAACAGCTCATTTAACTTTTGCTGTTGTAATGAAGCATAGGGTGGTGGATAGAAAGCATTCAACTCAAGAGGGATGATAGAATTAATTATTTTGGGCATGAATGCAGGATTAGGTTTCAGAATTACCTGAATGAACTGCATACACGCTGAATGCACCGAAAGTGCGTGGATCTCACTTACGTGATTTGCCAAGGCCAAAGCTGACAGCAGCGCTGTCTTAAACAACAATATTTTGAAATCAATCTTGTCCAGCGGCTCAAATGGGGACATTGAAAGTGCATCAAGTACCAATCCCAAATGAACCTGCATACTAAAGGATGCTGCCCAACAGTTTTGTTATCAAGCAGATATAGCAGCCAGAAACACTTTTATGGTTGAAAACACTTGGTCTATCTATCATGGTCTATCAAATCCTGCAAAAATGATAGAACGACTGCCACTGAACACTGGAAGTGAATTTCATGTTTAGCCACGCACCAACACGTTCAAAACATGCCCCATTTGCACTCATAAAGAGACCTAGTCGATGAAGCTCTAGCATTTTGTTTGGTCCTGATAACACTGTCAGACAGACCGGTTGTTTTCAAATTGAACCACTCACTGGCCAGGCCCATAGCGCCAGGTGTTCTGGATGAGGATGAAAATCTCCCCCTCTGCCTGTGACCGTAGATCTCTGCGCAACGGGAGAGACCATGGGTCTTCGTATAGCATATGTATGATCTCCGCCAGCCAATATTTCCCTGGCCACCTCGGAGCTATTAATATCTCTGTAGAGTGTTGGGGTCATTAACACTATCGGTGGGAACGCGTAAAGGAGAGTGCGAGGCCATTCGTGTGCCAGTGCATCTATTTCCAGGGGCGCGTTCTGGTCTTTCAGGGAGAAAAACAGAGGACACTGACCATTGTCGTGAGAACTGAACAGATCCACTGTCGCTCTGCCGTATATGCTCCAAATCTGTATGACCACTTCCATGTTCAATTTCCACTCCCCTTATAGAGGATTGCCCCTGGACAGCAGATCTGCACCCTGATTCGTGCGTCGCTCTCAGGGATTAAAAAGCATTGCTCCATAAAATCAGTTTGTGTGCTAACATGTGCAAGGGAAGTGATCTGAGATCCCCCTGTCGATTAATGTAAGCCACAATTGTAGTGTTGTCCGTTCTCATGAGAACATGATGTCCCTTCAGAAAAGGGAGAAACTGCTTCAACGTCAGAAACACAGCTAGTATTTCCAGATAGTTTATGTGAAGATTGGTCAGGTGATGACCCCATCTTCCATTCACTATCCTGCCAGCGTGAATGCCTCCCCAACCAGACAACGGCACATCCGTTGTTATGACTTTTCTGGCTCGAACCACGCCCATGGGTACCCCATGGGTACTGCCTCTGACATCACTCTCACTCTCCTCCGGGAGTGCCGTAATGGGTCCAGCCTCAGAGAAGCTACCCAGCGTTGAAACTCTCTCAACAGTCTGCCTAAGGGAATGACTATCAGGGCTGAGGCCATCAGTCCCAATAGCCTGAGGCATGTGCGGAAAGAGACACGTTTTCCCTTGTGAAATTTGGCCAAGCATCGAGTGAATTTTCCTACCCTGTCTTCCGAGTCCAGTGACAGCCCCAGATATGTTATAGACTGCATGGGAATTAAAACACTCTTTTCTGTTTAATTTTAAGCCCAGTTTCTGTATGTGTTCCAGAAGCATATCTGTGTGTTCTCTCGCTTCTTGCTCTGACTAAGCTGTCACCAGCCAGTCGTCTATGTAAGTAGCGAGACAAATACCCTTTTCCCTGAGTGAAGTCAGAGCCACTTCTGTACTTTTACAAATACTTTCGGGCTGAGAGACAAGCCGAATGGGAGAACCAGATATAGAACCAGATATAGAACCAGATCGTCGGCTTCGTGTGTCCCGAGCTTAAAAGAGAGAAAAGATACACATATACTGTATATGAACCCATCACAAAACAACACACTGGTCTATTATATTATTGTAAGTATGATAAATGCTGTTCTCTCTCCCTTTCTATTACCCTCTCTTAGATGTAATGAATGTCAGGTTGGTTGGTGGCAATAGTTGCTGTGCTGGTAGAGTGGAGGTTCTTCATAGAGGTCAGTGGGGAACAGTGTGTGATGATGACTGGGATATGACTGATGCAGCAGTGGTGTGTAGAGAGCTGGACTGTGGAGAACCTGTAGATGCTCTGGGTGATGTTTAGTTTGGACCGGGATCAGGACCAGTCTGGATGAATGTTTTATTTTGTTTTGGAATGGAGTCAACACTGAAGAACTGTGAATCAGCAGGATGGGATAAACATACCTGTGGTCATAATGGTGATGCTGGAATTATCTGTTCAGGTGAATGACAAAGTATACTTTTATATTGTGATAAACGTCATAAATTACACACTAACTTGCAAAACTGATGGGGAAAAAATCTGATGTGATTATTGATGTTGTAATTTTCATATAATTATTTTTATTTAGGGACTGTAACTGCTGAATAAAATATACTCTTAAGCTTGCCACTCTAAGTAACTCTGTTTTTTCTGCTTTGTACCATTTTGAATGTAATAAAAACAGATCATAAACATTCCAGACTTACCAATGGGCCTCACCTGTGCTCTGGGAGATTAGAAATGGTTCATGGAAACACCTGGGTTTCAGTGTGTGCCGCTGCCTTTGACCAGCAGGATGCAGAGGTTGTGTGTCGAGAGCTGGAGTGTGGGGCTCTTGTACAGGTGCTGGGAGAAGCTGCTTTTGGCAAAGGAGACGCTCAGATGTGGACACAAGAGATTCAGTGCAGAGGAAATGAGTTTTATATATCTTTCTGTCCAACATAATTTTCTCTCAAACACAACTGTACTCATGAAAATGACATTGGACTGTTGTGTTCTGGTAATGGAGCAGTAGTTACTTATTGAGATAATCATAAACAATTTTTAAAAAAACCTTTCTATTCCATGTTTCATAATGTTTAAATAAACTCTCTGTTCTTTGTCCAGGTTACACTGATCTCAGACTGGTCAATGGTCCTGACATCTGTTCTGCTTGAGTTGAGCGTCAGTACTTCAGTCAATGGGGCACAGTGTGTGATGCATGCTGGGATATGAGAGCTGCCAGTGTCCTCTGTAGACAGCTGAATTGTGGGATTGCTGTGTCTGTTGTGGGATCAGACTGGTTTGGAGAGGGAAGTGGTGACATTTGGGCTGATGTGTTTAATTGTGGCGGGAATGAAACAAAACTCTCAGAATGTTCCATCTCTTCATGGAGTCGAGCTGAATGTTCTCATAGACGAGATGTTGGAGTCATCTGCTCTGGTAAACTAATTTGACACTGAGAGCATTATTCTGCTAAAAAAACATATATATAATATAATATATAAACACTATATCACTATGTTCTAACACAATTCTTATTTTAGTAATACATCAGATATTCTCTTCAGATTCCTCTCTAGCTGTTCATGATGGTCTGGTCCGGTTGTCTGGAGAGAGACAGTGTGAGGGGGAGGTGGAAGTTTCCATCCATCAGGTCTGGAGGAGAGTTCTGCTGGACTCCTGGAGTCTCACTGAATCCTCTGTGGTCTGCAGACAGCTGGGCTGTGGCTCTGTGCTGAACTTCACCGGCTCCTCTTCATCCAGTTCTGAACACAGTCATGAGTGTGTGACGGGATTCCAGTGCTCTGGGAGTGAAGCTCATCTGGGGAACTGCAGCTCTCCACAAACTCTCAACTGCAGCTCCACACAACAGCTGTCAATCACCTGCCTTGGTAAGAATAACAACATCTGGGCAGATACTTCAGTTGTTAGTGATCAATAATGTGTTTTTCTCTCTCTGAATATCAGGTCACGGGTCCATCAGGCTGGTAGGTTCTGGAGGAGACTGTGCAGGGAGGCTGGAGGTTTTTCACAGCGGCTCATGGGGGACAGTGTGTGATGACTCCTGGGACATTAAAGATGCCCATGTGGTGTGCAGACAGCTGCAGTGTGGAGTGGCCCTCAGTAACCAGCAGGTACCAGCCTGGTTTGGTCCTGGTTCTGGACCCATATGGCTGGATGAGGTGGAGTGTGAGGGGAATGAGACGTCCCTGTGGAACTGCTCTTCTCCAGGCTGGGGAAAACATGACTGTCAACACAAGGGTCATTCTATAATTAGGGGTGCATTTGGAAGTTGACAACGTGAAGAAATCAAGTTTTCTTTTTCCCCCAAAACACAAACAGGACCTTACATAAAACCCTTTAAATCAAGTAATTGTTCTATTAGGCAAACTCAGGGTTTCCTGGTTTTGGAATTCCCCCCCAAAAAGCAGATGTTAGATATATTCCGGTCAACTATGTTACGGACAAAATAAGTATTTGTTCATAGCTTGGAAAAATACCTACAATTTAAATAGTCACTTGACTGACAAATTATGTATCCACTTACCAAATTAAAAAAATGTAATCATTAACACTTTATGGAAAAAATATTTAGAGGTATAATACCTCTCTATTTTCACAAAAGTAGTTAAATGGTCCTAACATTTTCAAATTTGTCAAATTTGTATATGTTGTTTTGGAAGAAAAAAACCTTGATGGACAAAGGACACCTCTGGTAATCTCATAACACTAAACATGTTGTACAGTAGGCAACTGGGTATTTTTGAAAATTAAAAACTCAGCAGTAACACAGTTGACCACACGGAAACATAGTTGCCAAAGGTAACACAGTTGACTGGACATGAGAAATGTTTACTTCCTTTGTTTAGTTCCTGTCCTTGGCTTTGTCCGAAATCGCCCCCATACCCTTCAATAGGGCACTATTTGATGGGACAGCCATTTGTAGTGGTGTCTGAAATTATTGTGGACATTATTTAGTGCACTTATTCAATCCCACAATGCACCGCAAAAACGAGTGTACTGATGTACGCTTAACGGCTAGAGAATACCCATAATGCACTGTGATAGCCGCGCACTGAATGAATTCCAGCCTCTCACCAGAAAATGGCGATCGCAGCTGAATCATCCATTCATCCATTTTCCAAACCGCACTGGTCCAGCATAATATTATACAGGTATAAATTCCTTTTTAATCGATTATTAAATTAATAGATTATTAACTATTATTAGTTACCATGCCAACAAGGTCAAGGTGTAAGGTGTAAAGCCGAAAGTTTACTTTGTTTTTTTTATGCGGACGCGAGCGTATGCGCACAGTCGAGCACACAGCCTTGCAAAGTATACTTCTTTTGACTCGTATGCGTACACAGGCGTTTGACGCATGCGCAGTTGAGCAATCTCTCGCCTCGAGTTACATCCCATGTAAATACTGCTAAAAAATTTAATCGCATGTGCAACCTGTGCGTGCAAAGTATGCACGGTTACAAAAATCCAGCGGTGCGCGTTAAGCACTGTCCGCTGACCCTCGCGTACACGTAAAAAGTGAAGTATACTTTGGCCTTAAGGGTAAACAAATCACCTACACCTATCCCTCGTCAGCCCCTGGTTAACTTGTGTACAAATACCCCAGTATTTGCTCATGTTCTAGGTCTAGTCTTATGCTCTAGGTCTAGTCTAGGTCTAGTCTTTTGATGGCTGTAATGTGTTTGGTTCTGTCCTGTTCATGGTTTCTGTTGTTTTGGTTCCTGTTAATTCTATTATTAAAACTCATCTGCATTTGGATCCTCTCGCCTTGGTCCCTGAGTTTCACCACGCGTAAAAGTTTGCTACTGTCCACTATGTTACCTTTACTGGGTAACACAGTTGACGGTAACTTAGTTGACATTTTTTAGCATTTTGGGCCTATACTCAACATGGAAGCCCAGAACCACTGAGATCATGGTATGTTTAGAAATATATTGTCATAAACATAAGTTTTTGTAAAATTTTGTTGTTAAAATTTGCAGCAATAATACTTATGTAACACTGTGAACAGTCAATTAATCCACTCTTGACACAGGTTTGCTTTTTTAACTAATATTATGGAAAAGAGAGAGGACCCAACTTTTAGTCTTTCATCCCTGTGCTTCATGATGAAATGACATCACACTATGCAAATTATGTGAGATTGGGACAATCCATTTCTTTTTGAAGGGGGTTTTCCTAGTGGGTAACTTAGTTGACAATGGTTTTTCGGACACGTATAATAAGGTATATCACAATAAACACTTATTATTTTTGAAGAGCACAACCTTATGTCTTGATTATCTAATCTAAGTGAAGGTAAAACTATAAAATTAATTTATGTTTGAGATAATTGTCATGCTTAAATGCAAGTAGAATGAGCAACTTTACAAAACCGGACAGCTGAAAACCAGGGTTCTATGTGATATGAACCTAATTTTTGAACAAAAGGCTGGGGAAAATATAATTTTGTACTATGAAAATAAGCACTTGGGCTTTATATTTATGGAAATATATTAAAAATATACATCACGGACATGAGATGTACCCGCAATTATAGAATGACCCACAAGGAGGATGTAGGAGTCGTGTGCTCAGGACACTACACTAGTGGAAATGTTTGAAATATACACTCACCTAAAGGATTATTAGGAACACCGTACTAATACTGTGTTTGACCCCCTTTCGCCTTCAGAACTGCCTTAATTCTACGTGGCATTGATTCAACAAGGTGCTGAAAGCATTCTTTAGAAATGTTGGCCCATATTGATAGGATAGCATCTTGCAGTTGATGGAGATTTGTGGGATGCACATCCAGGGCACGAAGCTCCCGTTCCACCACATCCCAAAGATGCTCTATTGGGTTGAGATCTGGTGACTGTGGGGGCCATTTTAGTACAGTGAACTCATTGTCATGTTCAAGAAACCAATTTGAAATGATTCGAGCTTTGTGACATGGTGCATTATCCTGCTGGAAGTAGCCATCAGAGGATGGGTACATGGTGGTCATAAAGGGATGGACATGGTCAGAAACAATGCTCAGGTAGGCCGTGGCATTTAAACGATGCCCAATTGGCACTAAGGGGCCTAAAGTGTGCCAAGAAAACATCCCCCACACCATTACACCACCACCACCAGCCTGCACAGTGGTAACAAGGCATGATGGATCCATGTTCTCATTCTGTTTATGCCAAATTCTGACTCTACCATCTGAATGTCTCAACAGAAATCGAGACTCATCAGACCAGGCAACATTTTTCCAGTCTTCAACTGTCCAATTTTGGTGAGCTCGTGCAAATTGTAGCCTCTTTTTCCTATTTGTAGTGGAGATGAGTGGTACCCGGTGGGGTCTTCTGCTGTTGTAGCCCATCCGCCTCAAGGTTGTGCGTGTTGTGGCTTCACAAATGCTTTGCTGCATACCTCGGTTGTAACGAGTGGTTATTTCAGTCAAAGTTGCTCTTCTATCAGCTTGAATCAGTCGGCCCATTCTCCTCTGACCTCTAGCATCAACAAGGCATTTTCGCCCACAGGACTGCCGCATACTGGATTTTTTTCCCCTTTTCACACCATTCTTTGTAAACTCTAGAAATGGTTGTGCGTGAAAATCCCAGTAACTGAGCAGATTGTGAAATACTCAGACCGGCCCGTCTGGCACCAACAACCATGCCACGCTCAAAATTGCTTAAATCACCTTTCTTTCCCATTCTTACATTCAGTTTGGAGTTCAGGAGATTGTCTTGACCAGGACCACACCCCTAAATGCATTGAAGCAACTGCCATGTGATTGGTTGATTAGATAATTGCATTAATGAGAAATTGAACAGGTGTTCCTAATAATCCTTTAGGTGAGTGTATGTATTTATTTGTTTTTCAAAACCAAAAACTACATTTTTATAATATTACCCTTATGTAATATTTTAGATGTTATCAGTGCTTGCAACATGGATTAGCCTTGTATTAACCAGTTATTTTGGTGATATTTTTAGATTTAGCAAAACCAGAATTGCTCTTGTTTTAATGCACATAATTTTCCATCTAGAGTTTAAAGAGATCAGTTTAACTGAGGGCTGTGAAGGGAATGTGGAGGTTTTCTACAATGGATCCTGGGGTAATGTGTGCTGGAACCAGATGGACAGAGACACAGCGAGTCTGATCTGTCAAGAGCTGAACTGTGGAAGATCTGGTGCTTTTTCCAATTCTAAACCACGAGTAGAATCGTCTCGTAACTGGATGGATGAAGTGACATGGCGACCACATGATTTAAATCTGTGGCAGTGTCCATCTTTACCCTGAGGACAGAACTACTGTAATAAAGATGAAGTGGCCAAAATCACCTGCTCAGATAAGACTGATGCAAGCATCTCTTAAAATACAACCGTAATCCATTAACATTATTAAGTGTATAAACAAAATGTATTTGCAATATATTGAATTAATTTGTGATTACAGAACAGGAGAGTCAAGAGTCCCCTAGAAGCTATTTGACATGCTCCACATCTCCACATCAGAGACAGTGTTCAGGTAAGTTAATTTGATGTAAAAGAACATAAAAATCATAACAGCCATATGTATAATTTTAAACTTGGGGCACCATGAGGATTTAATCTCACACCACAGACATACCACACTGTAGGTGTTGCTGTTCTGACAGTACTGTACTTTATTGGTATACAATAATGTGATGCTTTAAATAATTTAGAGCATGTTTCTCTCAGACTGAGTGGAGGGGAGGGCCGGTGCTCTGGGAGGCTGGAGGTGTATCATAACGCTGTGTGGGGCTCAGTCTGTGATGATCAGTGGGACATCAGCGATGCTCAGGTGGTCTGCAGGCAGCTGGGTTGTGGAGCAGCACTGAGGGCTGATGGGAATTCAGCCTTTGGTGCTGGTGAAGGTGTTGTGTGGCTGAACAGAGTCGAGTGCAGAGGGAATGAGATTCACCTGTGGGACTGTCCTCTCTCCCTGAAGAACCACACTGACTGCTCCCACAAAGAGCACGCTGGACTCACCTGTGCAGGTCACAGCAACACACTGACCAATATCAGTCATTTTTACATCATTTTAGTGATAATAATATTTGTGTATTTGCATGATTTTTAATCTGTCTGTGCCTGCTTTGACAGATTTGCCAGTGTCTGTGTCTGTTACAACATCAGTTTCTCCTCCAGTTTCTCAGACAGTGCGCTCAAGCTCAACATCAGTCACTCCTCCACAAACTCCTCCAGCAGCGTCTCTCTCCGTGCTCATGATTGTTCTGGGAGTTGTGCTCTTACTGCTCTTAGTGCCACTGCTTATACTGATTCAGCAGAACAGAGTGATGAGGAGAGCTAGGAGAGATCCAGAGACTGTCATATTGTGTCTTATTCAATGTGTGATCAGTCATGTGTTGTGAACTTGTTTCTTCACAGCTCTCTCTGACTGGTACACAGGACTACACAGGGCTCCAAGCGAGGTAGTTTATGAGGAAATTTATCACAGACACAATCACTTCACTCATACAGCCTTACATCACCAAGTGTAATGCAAAGCGTCGGATGCAGTGGTGTAAAGCACGAATCACACTTCTCTGTCTGGCAATCCGATGGACGAGTCTGGGTTTGGTGGTTGCCTGGAGAACGGTACTTGCCTGACTGCATTGTGCCAAGTGTAAAGTTTGGTGGAGGGGGTTGGTGTGGAGTTGTTTTTCAGGGGTTGGGCTTGGCTCCTTAATTCCAGTGAAAGGAATTCTTAATGCTTGAGCATACCAAGACATTTTGGACAATTTCATGCTCTCAACTTTGTGGGAACAGTTTGGGGATGGTCCCTTCCTGTTCCAACATGACTGCGCACCAGTGCACAAAGCAAGGTCCATAAAGACATGGATGAGCGAGTTTGGTGTGGAGGAACTTGACTGGCCTGCAGAGTCCTGACCTCAACCCGATAGAACACCTTTGGGATGAATTAGAGCGGAGACTGTGAGCCAGGCCTTCTCGTCCAACATTAGTGCCTGACCTCACAAATGCGCTTCTAGAAAAATGGTCAAAAATTCCCATAAACACACTCTTAAACCTTTTGGAAAGACTTCCCAGAAGAGTTGAAGCTGTTATAGCTGCAAAGGGTGGGCCAACTCCATATTAAAACCCTACGGATTAAGAATTGGATGTCATGTGCATGTAAAGGCAGGCATCCCAAAACTTTTGGCAATATAGTGTATATTGAACATGCGTTTCTACCATTAATTAATTTTTTTACATGTGTGAAGAGGGGGATCAGGAGGAGTATGATGATGTGTGGAGTAACACTGAAGATTTGAGAAACTTGTTAGGTAAACTTTTTGTCTTATGATTCCTACACTTTTTAAATATATTGTAATATATTTCATGTTTAAGACTCATGATTTATGTATTGACCCCTATTGAAACTGAATTGCCCACAGGCCCCACACCACTGTATTTATCTCAAATATACTGTATATACTGTCAAAAGTTTGAACACACCTCATGTTGTCATCTATGTTTAATACATAGAATAAAATGAAGACACAAAATTATAAAATAAGGTCACACTGTAGATTAGGGTCCAATTATCACTATTAACTAAGACTTTTGCTTCAAACTCCTAATTACTGCTTATTAATAGTTAGTAAGGCCGTAGCCCGTAGGTATTGGGTAGGATTAAGGGATGTAGAATCTGGTCATGCAGAATAAGGCATAATAAATATGTTCTTTATAAGAATTAACAAACCGCCAATATCTTAGTAATATGCATGCTAATAAGCAACTAGTTATTATTGAGAATTGGACCCTAAACTAAATTGTTACCTAAAATAATTTTAATAGTCATTTGCTGATATAATATATTAATCAATATTGAACTTTTTGTTGCTTTTTTTCTTTTTAAATGCAGACTATGATGATGTGGGGGAGGAGTCAAACAATGAGAGAGAAGCTGTTTGACTTAATGGTCACACCTACTGCCACTGTTCATTACAGCTTCTTTTATTCTTTTTTTTTTCTTCTTCTTTTTTTTAATTTAACAATTGAAATACTTGGCAAAAATTTGAACGATACTTTTTACAGTTGCCTTTGATTCTCTTTTCAATATTCTTTAATAAACCACTTAAATATGGTCATTAACATAAATCTTGATCAACTGAATTACTGCCAACATTATAATTTCTAGAAAACTCTAGAAAACATTGTTTATTACCATGATTGCCACAGTTCAGGGTTATGAATCAGGGTTAGGGTTAAATGTTTCTACACTTAATCATTTATTTCTTCTTTTTGTTCCTGTTCAAATAATTGAGATGCAGAAGAGTCTTCCAGTGATAAAACATGATGGTTACAATGTCTTGCACAAATATGTTTTCTGAACATTTTTTTTGTAATACATGTTAGAAAACATTTATAACTAACTTGAAATAGGATGTTTGCATAAATGTTATTCAGTGATTGTGTTGTTGCTGTGAAGTTGTACATTTACACCAATAGAAAAGAACTATAGAGTTCTGGAGGTCACGTGACCCATTCTGTTTACGACGCCATTTTGGCAGGCAGGAACAACCGGCGCCAGCATGAGTTTCAAGGCAACGGAGTTCACTGCGCACTTTAATTCAAAAGACATAGACCTGTACATAGCAAAACTTAATAGATTAAACATAACAGATCACTATAATGCCCCCGGGGTGCTTTTCACGTGTATCGATAAATGAATGGATAGCTTTCCTGTCAGGACACCTGTTGCACCAGCTGTGCGCAAGTTACAACTAGCCTAGTTTTGACGTAAATGGGCACTAAGTTACAACTTATGCACTACTAAATATTTTTGCGTTGCACCATTAAACTTAGTTTAAGCCTAAATCTACGTATAAACTAAATATTTACGGAAGCCTCCGATCAGGAGTAACATTAACAGATAGAATAGCAGGCTGACTGAACTGCAACAAACATGTGAATAGATTACTGTTAGCGGTTAACACGAACCCGTCCAAAACAGCGCCGCTGTGCATTTGTGCAATAAAATCAGTCATAATCAATAAATGTAATTTCTTTTTTTGTTTTTTTTTTTTTTTTTTTGTTTCAGTATTTATTTATTGATCATTAATTTCGTTTCAAATAGTCTACAGTTTCTGAATGTTATTTATATATAAAAGTACTTGAGATATTTATGATTAAGTATCGTATTTATTGGGAACTTATTTTTATCATTAGTTACGTGAGGCAAAAGTAGTTAGAATGAAGAATAAACTTAAATGTATGGCATTTCAACAACTTACTATGGTAAAATGATTTCCCCTTTGCTTTCCCCCACCTATTCTGGCATCCTGGCGCACAGCAGCTGTCCACCATGTTGAAATAGTAAAGTTTAAACAGTCTGGTTTTAAATTATTTTTCGACCACTATACACTCACCTAAAGGATTATTAGGCACACCATACTAATACTGTGTTTGACCCCCTTTCGCCTTCAGAACTGCCTTAATTCTACGTGGCATTGATTCAACAAGGTGCTGAAAGCATTCTTTAGAAATGTTGGCCCATATTGATAGGATAGCATCTTGCAGTTGATGGAGATTTGTGGGATGCACATCCAGGGCACGAAGCTCCCGTTCCACCACATCCCAAAGATGCTCTATTGGGTTGAGATCTGGTGACTGTGGGGGCCATTTTAGTACAGTGAACTCACTGTCATGTTCAAGAAACCAATTTGAAATGATTCGAGCTTTGTGACATGGTGCATTATCCTGCTGGAAGTAGCCATCAGAGGATGGGTACATGGTGGTCATAAAGGGATGGACATGGTCAGAAACAATGCTCAGGTAGGCCGTGGCATTTAAACGATGCCCAATTGGCACTAAGGGGCCTAAAGTGTGCCAAGAAAACATCCCCCACACTATTACACCACCACCAGCCTGCACAGTGGTAACAAGGCATGGATCCATGTTCTCATTCTGTTTACGCCAAATTCTGACTCTACCATCTGAATGTCTCAACAGAAATCGAGACTCATCAGACCAGGCAACATTTTTCCAGTCTTCAACTGTCCAATTTTGGTGAGCTCGTGCAAATTGTAGCCTCTTTTTCCTATTTGTAGAGGAGATGAGTGGTACCCGGTGGGGTCTTCTGCTGTTGTAGCCCATCCGCCTCAAGGTTGTGCGTGTTGTGGCTTCACAAATGCTTTGCTGCATACCTCGGTTGTAACGAGTGGTTATTTCAGTCAAAGTTGCTCTTCTATCAGCTTGAATCAGTCGGCCCATTCTCCTCTGACCTCTAGCATCAACAAGGCATTTTCGCCCACAGGACTGCCGCATACTGGATGTTTTTCCCTTTTCACACCATTCTTTGTAAACTCTAGAAATGGTTGTGCGTGAAAATCCCAGTAACTGAGCAGATTGTGAAATACTCAGACCGGCCCGTCTGGCACCAACAACCATGCCACGCTCAAAATTGCTTAAATCACCTTTCTTTCCCATTCTGACATTCAGTTTGGAGTTCAGGAGATTGTCTTGACCAGGACCACACCCCTAAATGCATTGAAGCAACTGCCATGTGATTGGTTGATTAGATAATTGCATTAATGAGAAATTGAACAGGTGTTCCTAATAATCCTTTAGGTGAGTGTAGATACCAATGCTACAGCCGCTCTAGCGCTCCCCTGATGGCCTGCCAAAATGGCGGAGTTTAGGCTGCGTGACGTCAACCTCCGGAGCTCTATAAGAACTCAGTTACAGTACGTCTCACCCAAAAAGATTACTAAATATTACAAATTGTGTGTATTAAATACTTGAGCAAACAGCATTTCTAAAGAGAGAAAATCTTTCTCATTATTTGAGACATTATAATGCTCATCTACTCCCGATTCCTGAATTGTTCTGAATACAGCTAAAGAATGTTAATTAAAGATAAGAATGCATAGACTCTTTTAATAATATCTGATTCATTATCTTGATTTATTATGTCTGTTTTTGATGGTTGTATTTTAGAGAAATTTTTAATATGGTTGAATTTCATATTTCATTTATCTCTATTGTGATTTTTCTAATATTTTTTATCATAAGTAGACTATTTTCTGTTACCTCAAAATAAAAAAATTCAAAATTTTTAAAATGTATGCAGTCTAAAGTATTACACTGACATAAATGTAATATACTTGGAAAATGAATGTGCAATTCTAGGCATTTGGTTATTGACTATTCATGCTGGTTTGTATTTGAATGTATTGGAGACTTGAAGATTATGCTTTGATTTATATAGACAGATAAAGTAACTTTTCTCTAATGACAGTTCAGAATGATCCAGCACATTTCAGTTGTGATTTTAGTTGGATTTTACAGTCTTTTACTGCTATCTTGTGGATACAGAGACAGATGAGTTACAGTAATTTCTAATAGTTAGGCTACAATTTCAATAATTGAAATTTCGATATTATAAATCATAATAAATTCGAATTTTTTTAAAATGTAAAAATACAGAATGTTTATTGTAATGATTAGGGGATAGAATGTAAAGTTTGTACAATATAATTGTTGTCCATGGAGAGTCCTCAAACGCAAAAAGCCAAAGTGTGCGTGTTGTAATACGCCCAAGCCATTGGCACAGACGTACCTGATCTTCAAGCAGAAAGAACTGGATGAAATATGCGAAATTATCAGTCCACAGTTTGACTTGTGATGCAGTCTGGAATCATAACTCTGGAATGTCATGCAGAAACAGGGTCTACGAGCTGCCCGTGACTAACGCATTGCAGTAGTAATTACGGCACCTGTATTCAGAATAAGTAGTGTTTTGCTGCCATCTTGTGGGTAAGTAACGCATTGCCACATTCAACGCTCAAGCCCACTTGCTATATACTTGCTATATTGAATGAAAGCGTTGAATTTACAGTTAAAGACATTGATTTTTTTTTTTCTAACAATAAACATTAAAATTAAATGGATAATTTATCCATTAAAAATGCCAAAATGGGTAGGGCTTCAAATTTATCTTAAATTTGGGAGTTTGGGAATTATATTTTGTAGCTAGTTATTTATAAAGATATATATTCCTGTAAATTAAAAAAAAGTTTGGTAATTTTATATATAATAATTTGGTTAACAGGGTTAAATAGTTTAGCTTAATGATAGACACTACAAATTAAGAAAATTAAATGAGATTATACTTGTCTTTCCGTCATGCTGTAAAAAGGGTTCACATTATGTTATTTGTTGGGTGTCACAATTTTTAAAGAATTTTGTTTATTTATTGTAAGAGAGAAAACATATGCTAAAAATTTGGAAGTGAGCAGTTATCAGTATCTGTATCTCAGCAGGTGTTTGGGTCTGATGCTGTAAATATATTGGGGTGCTTCCTCTCTGAAATCTTTGAAGTCTCCTGTATGATGTGTGACTATTTTTTTTGCCTCTGGCAGGTGTGTGTGTGTGTGTGTGTGTGCGCATGTGTGTGCATCCTTACTGAAGTGTCTTAATATGGAGGAGGAGTTCTTTTCTGCTCTGATGCTCTTTTGATATATATGGTGAAAATCATAAAAGCCTCGTCTGATTTGTCACTGACGTTCTTTGATGATTTCCTCTGTTGTGTCTAATAAGGTAAAAGCAAGTGTGATTGGAGGATGTTAGTCTGTTTTTTCTATACTTAGAAGTACAAGGGTCCTCTCAGCCCCTGTTTTATTAGTGAAGGAGCAGAAGAGAATCTTACACTGTGTTATTAATCAAACTTCTGGTAAAGCTGAAGGAGATGGCAAGTTTTCTGACACTCATTGTTCTGTCCTCACTTGTAAAACTCATCAGAGATGGTAAGAACCAAAGAGATTAAACAACAATATCTAAAAAAAAATGTCAGGATATAACATTCTTTGACTGGTTTCATGTTTTATGCTCTTTCATACGTCATACATTTGACTGCAATGAAATGTAGAGAATAATATATAATTTTTATGTTTGATTAACAGCAACAATAGGTTGAATGCAAATATTTGGCAAATAAGCTTTCTTTCTCTCTTCTCGCCTCTCTTTTAATCTCTCTCATTGTTTCTATTCAAAACATACAGATCATGTGAATGTGAGGTTGGTTGGTGGGTGGTCACAGTCGCTGTGCTGGTAGAGTGGAAGTTCATCATAGAGGTCAGTGGGGAACAGTGTGTGATGATTACTGGGATTTGGCTGATGCTGCAGTGGTGTGTAGAGAGCTGGACTGTGGAGAACCTGTAGATGCTCTGGGTGATGCTCATTTTGGACCAGGATCAGGACCAATCTGGATGAGTAATACAATGTGTAGAGGAACAGAATCCACACTGAAGAACTGTGGCTCTATAGGATGGGGTAAACAGTCCTGTGATCATAATAAAGATGCTGGAGTCATCTGCTCAGGTAAACTATAAACCACACATATGTAAACTGTATATCTGTGTTAACACATTTGCTTGTTAATCTGTATTTTAATTTTTTTTCTTTTTCTTTTGTAATGTAGAAATATAAAGGCATTTTTTGTTAACACTAAATAACACAGACACACACACACACACACACAAAAATAAACTAGCGGTTGTGTGCTAGTGTGTCTTGGATTTAGTAATATTTGTTTTAATTTATAAAATGTATTTATCTGCAAGGGCATATGTTTGATTGACAATGGTAGAGACTTAAATTTATTTCACAGAGCGTACCTGAAGCTGAGGGTTTTGACTGCAATTTCATGTCTTGAAATTTCTAGATATAGTAGCCAACAGACTCATAAAGGGAGTTTTGTCTATGTCAGAATGTTCCTGAGACAATAATTGCACAATTTTGTAAACCAACAACATTACCATTTAGCTTTCTGTACTTCATGATAGAATATCTAAACAATCCTACATTGATTTCCAGGGGCATATTTTATAAGGACAATTTTTATAATGACTACATTCAATGTATCTGTGCTATATTTTATGTCAAATACTTCAATTTAATAAATTACTTTAAAAAATCAGAATAATAAGAAACAATAGGCTGTTACCAAATATATATACAAACCCGATTCCAAAAAAGTTGGAACACTGTACAAATTGTGAATAAAAACAGAATGCAATGATGTGGAATTTTCAAATTTCAATATTTTATTCAGAATACAACATAGATGACATATCAAATGTTTAAACTGAGAAAATGTATCATTTTAAGGGAAAAATAAGTTGATTTTAAATTTCATGGCATCAACACATCTCAAAAAAGTTGGGACAAGGCCACGTTTACCACTGTGTGGCATCCCCTCTTCTTTTTATAACAGTCTGCAAACGTCTGGGGACTGAGGAGACAAGTTGCTCAAGTTTAGGAATAGGAATGTTGTCCCATTCTTGTCTAATACAGGCTTCTAGTTGCTTCTAGTCTTAGGTCTTCTTTGTCGCATCTTCCTCTTTATGATGCGCCAAATGTTTTCTATGGGTGAAAGATCTGGACTGCAGGCTGGCCATTTCAGTACCCAGATCCTTCTTCTACGCAGCCATGATGTTGTAATTGATGCAGTATGTGGTCTGGCATTGTCATGTTGGAAAATGCAAGGTCTTCCCTGAAAGAGACGACGTCTGGATTGGAGCATATGTTGTTCTAGAACTTGGATATACCTTTCAGCATTGATGGTGCCTTTCCAGATGTGTAAGCTGCCCATGCCACACGCACTCATGCAACCCCATACCATCAGAGATGCAGGCTTCTGAACTGAGCGCTGATAACAACTTGGGTTGTCCTTGTCCTCTTTAGTCCGGATGACATGGCGTCCCAGTTTTCCAAAAAGAACTTCAAATTTTGATTCGTCTGACCACAGAACAGTTTTCCACTTTGCCACAGTCCATTTTAAATGAGCCTTGGCCCAGAGAAAACGCCTGGGCTTCTGGATCATGTTTAGGTATGGCTTCTTTTTTGACCTATAGAGTTTTAGCCGGCAACGGCGAATGGCACGGTGGATTGTGTTCACCGACAATGTTTTCTGGAAGTATTCCTGAGCGCATGTTGTGATTTCCATTACAGTAGCATTCCTGTATGTGATGCAGTGCCGTCTAAGGGCCCTAAGATCACGGGCATCCAGTATGGTTTTCCGGCCTTGACCCTTACACACAGAGATTGTTCCAGATTCTCTGAATCTTTGGATGATATTATGCACTGTAGATGATGATAACTTCAAACTCTTTGCAATTTTTCTCTGAGAAACTCCTTTCTGATATTGCTGCACTATTTTTCGCCGCAGCATTGGGGGAATTGGTGATCCTCTGCCCATCTTGACTTCTGAGAGACACTGCCACTCTAGAGGCTCTTTTTATACCCAATCATGTTGCCAATTGACCTAATAATGTGCAAATTGGTCCTCCAGCTGTTCCTTATATGTACATTTAACTTTTCCGGCCTCTTATTGCTACCTGTCCCAACTTTTTTGGAATGTGTAGCTCTCATGAAATCCAAAATGAGCCAATATTTGGTATGACATTTCAAAATGTCTCACTTTCAATATTTGTTATCTATATTCTATTGTGAATAAAATATAAGTTTATGAGATTTGTAAATTATTGCATTCCTTTTTTATTCACAATTTGTACAGTGTCCCAACTTTTTTGGAATCGGGTTTGTGTATATATATATATATATATATGTATATACACTCACCTAAAGGATTATTAGGAACACCATACTAATACTGTGTTTGACCCCCTTTCGCCTTCAGAACTGCCTTAATTCTACGTGGCATTGATTCAACAAGGTGCTGAAAGCATTCTTTAGAAATGTTGGCCCATATTGATAGGATAGCATCTTGCAGTTGATGGAGATTTGTGGGATGCACATCCAGGGCACGAAGCTCCCGTTCCACCACATCCCAAAGATGCTCTATTGGGTTGAGATCTGGTGACTGTGGGGGCCATTTTAGTACAGTGAACTCATTGTCATGTTCAAGAAACCAGTTTGAAATGATTCGAGCTTTGTGACATGGTGCATTATCCTGCTGGAAGTAGCCATCAGAGGATGGGTACATGGTGGTCATAAAGGGATGGACATGGTCAGAAACAATGCTCAGGTAGGCCATGGCATTTAAACGATGCCCAATTGGCACTAAGGGGCCTAAAGTGTGCCAAGAAAACATCCCCCACACCATTACACCACCACCACCAGCCTGCACAGTGGTAACAAGGCATGATGGATCCATGTTCTCATTCTGTTTATGCCAAATTCTGACTCTACCATCTGAATGTCTCAACAGAAATCGAGACTCATCAGACCAGGCAACATTTTTCCAGTCTTCAACTGTCCAATTTTGGTGAGCTCGTGCAAATTGTAGCCTCTTTTTCCTATTTGTAGTGGAGATGAGTGGTACCCGGTGGGGTCTTCTGCTGTTGTAGCCCATCCGCCTCAAGGTTGTGCGTGTTGTGGCTTCACAAATGCTTTGCTGCATACCTCGGTTGTAACGAGTGGTTATTTCAGTCAAAGTTGCTCTTCTATCAGCTTGAATCAGTCGGCCCATTCTCCTCTGACCTCTAGCATCAAGAAGGCATTTTCGCCCACAGGACTGCCGCATACTGGATGTTTTTCCCTTTTCACACCATTCTTTGTAAACTCTAGAAATGGTTGTGCGTGAAAATCCCAGTAATTGAGCAGATTGTGAAATACTCAGACCGGCCCGTCTGGCACCAACAACCATGCCACGCTCAAAATTGCTTAAATCACCTTTCTTTCCCATTCTTACATTCAGTTTGGAGTTCAGGAGATTGTCTTGACCAGGACCACACCCCTAAATGCATTGAAGCAACTGCCATGTGATTGGTTGATTAGATAATTGCATTAATGAGAAATTGAACAGGTGTTCCTAATAATCCTTTAGGTGAGTGTATATATATATAAGGTGGAGCAGAAGCTACATCCGACATGGCATTTGTTTGTTTACAGACTGTTTAACGAAACAGAGCTATCCTACTGGATGGTGGACGTAATAGTGTTATCTTATAAATCCTTGGACTTGCAGTGCCCTATTGGACTGAGGGTCGATTCTACTAGAGGCATGACCTCCTCGTGGGCTTGGACTAGCGGAGTGTCCATTACCGACATCTGTGTGGTGTCCGGCTGGTCCTCGCCGTCCACCTTTGCCAGGTTCTACAACCTAGACGTCCCTGCTCTTCAAGCACGGATATTGTCTGCTTAGTCCCTTCCCACTCTCTGGGGTTTTTTCTAATGGCGTGATGCCTAACGGGCTCCGGTTCCGGACCTGAGCACGTCTTATCAGATTTATTTTGTCTCTAGTAGCCTGCCATGGGGCCCTTGGAATCAAGTCGGCTTTCCGTTCTGCACTAGTAGCATGCCGTTTTGCATTGTTTTCCCCATAAGCGTCAGAAAGCACTAACGCAATGTAGGCCTACATAACGCAATAACGTAACATTGGTTACCTTTCGTTATGGTTAACTCGCATTGAGTCAGTGTTTTCTGACGGGAACGAGCATTGTGTACAAATCCGGATTATCCATAGACGGGATTGGGCAAGTGCCCTGGGGAACCAGCCAATAGGGGGGCACCAAGTGATTAAGATAAGGACTAGACCTTTAAAATATTTTTCATGTTTTGTATATATATTATTTTGCTGGAAGAGATGCAGATACAAAATGAACAGATAAAGATACAATATATACAGAGAGAATATAAAATATATAAAGAATTGCGATTAGGTCAACTGACGCTATCGGTTCTGCTGTCAGTACTGGGGAAATTAAGAAAATATACTTAGACTTATCTTGCCAATTCTGTTTTTGCCAGCCGTTTCTATATGATATAATATTAAACCATTTGTCTAAACCACATGCATTTTTGCTATTCGCAATCCTAGAGAGAGAGAGAGAGCGAGCGCGAGCTCAGCTCTCTCACGCGGAGCTACAACACGACAATCCCAGTTTAATGAGTGACGATGGCCAAGACAACTAAACAAAAATTTAGTCTGGTTACACTTTAGGGCTGTGATATTAATCTTATTTTATTTTCGATTTCGATGGTTTATTTTCCTTGGCTTCCAAGGATTATAAAAAGAAGATAGGATATGCGGTAAAACTATTATAAACTGTGTATTATAAACGAGCGCAACTTCCTTCCCTTCACAGCTGTGCGCTGTCATTTCTCCGTAAAACCTAAATTTAATGTCAGATTTAGCACAATCTGTGATTTGATGTCAAATGCAGTCTCTACTGTTGCTAAATTGCAGGACGTGTTGCCGTCAGAATCTTTATTGCTGTTTTACGCATTAGTAAATCGAGACTTTACATTGGTTCACCTAGTAGCATAAAAAACAAATGGTTATTCAAATTGGGAATAAATTGTGTACAGAAAGTGAGCAAAGAACGTTCCCCATCACTGAAAAGGGTCAATGACCTTATTCAGTCTCGCAAAAACTCTCTTATGATCAATGAAGCTGACTACACTGCACAATGAATCTCTTACATTACATGGTACCTGCACACTTGTTTATGATAAGAGCAGTCGTGAACGTGCAGAAATGAGTGCAGAATGTTACAGAAACGCCTTTGATTGGCAATTGCACTCATGTGCTCAACAGACACATCTTTGATTGGCTGTAATGCTCAACGCTGCAAGAAAAAAAAGTGCACATAGGCCTACAAAGAAATAAATCTTTGATGTAACCTGAGCAGATCTAATGTAATGCTGTAATAGACACTTTTCATTCATTTTCACATTTCACTTTAATCGCGAGAGTCTATCAAAATTATTGCTGGGGACGATTCAGTAATCACTGGGCATTGGTAGGGACACGTAGCATCCCTACTAAATTCTATGCACCTGCTTGTTGACCAGGGATCTTGCACCATGGTATCCATGTGGGTGGTACAGGTGCAAGTAAATTAAGGAGATAATACAATTATTGATGACATTACTTTTAATAGTTGTGGTAAAACTATTTAAATACGTGGAGTATTCTTTATTTTAAATTGTGGCTTTTTTCTTAAAACCATGTTTCTATAGATCTCTGTTCTCTTACAGGTGCCAAGCTGGTTGGAGGTTCTCGCTGCTCTGGGAGGTTAGAGATACTTGATGATCAGACTTGGATTTCAGTGTGTGCGGCTGCCTTTGACCAGCAGGATGCAGAGGTTGTGTGTAGAGAGCTGGACTGTGGGGCTTCTGTACAGGTGCTGGGAGAAGCTGCTTTTGGCAAAGGAGACGCTCAGATGTGGACACAAGAGATTCAGTGCAGAGGAAATGAGTCTCAGATTCACTTCTGTCCAGCATCACAAAAATACAACTGTTTCCATGCGTACAACATTGGACTAATGTGTACTGGTAAATAATAGAACAGGGCCAGTTTATTTAATTAAAAAAGCATTTGAAATATCTTAACACTTTTTCTTTCTCTCCTGCACATACAGACTCAATGAATGTGAGGTTGGTTGGTGGTAACAGTCGCTGTGCTGGTAGAGTGGAGGTTCTTCATAGAGGTCAGTGGGGAACAGTGTGTAATCTTGGTTGGGATTTGGCTGATGCTGCAGTGGTGTGTAGAGAGCTGGACTGTGGAGAACCTGTAGATGCTCTGGGTGATGCTCGTTTTGGACCGGGATCAGGACTGATCTGGATGAGCAAACTGATGTGCTCTGAGTCAGAGTCCACACTGAAGAAATGTGGCACAGAAGGATGGGGCAAATACGACAGATGTGATCATAATAAAGATATTGGGGTCATCTGCTCAGGCATGCGGAAATAACCCATCTAGATATGGAACACTGGTAATCTAAGTCTTTTGTTCTAAACTGTCCATTGCTTTTTATTTCAGGAGTACGTCTGGTTGGAGGTTCTCGTTGCTCTGGGAGCTTAGAGATACTTGATGATCAGACATGGGTTTCAGTGTGTGCTGCTGCCTTTGACCAGCAGGATGCAGAGGTTGTGTGTAGAGAGCTGGGCTGTGGGGCTCCTGTACATGTGCTGGGAGAAGCTGCTTTTGGCAAAGGAGATGCTCAGATGTGGACACAAGAGATTCAGTGCAGAGGAAACGAGTCTCAGATTCACCTCTGTCCTTTTTCATCAGATGAAAACCCCTGTTCTGAAGCCAAGAGTGTTGGACTTGTGTGCACAGGTTTACAATTTAATAACATCAAATTGCACTGATTAACATCATGTCATGACTTTTAAATTATTTCCCCAGAAATCCACCTTCACCATGCAAATGAAACACATATTTTACAGTATGTGCACTTATGTGTACTTACCTAGGAAAGTACTGGGCCTGCCATGGGGGTATGTGGCAAGCAGGATGAGGCAGAGAGCCATGGGAATGGGGCAAGGCTCATTAACACTCGTGCCACTGGCCTTGCCCCGTTGTCACGGCTCTCGTCCTGCTTGCCACACTCAGTAATTGTAATCACTATGAAATGTACATAGTATGTACATGTGGAATAGAATTGTATAATAAAGTGCTACTACTTCTCCCTTAATGTAAGGCTTCAGCATACACATACACTGTTTGGGGTGGGTAATAAGTGTTCTTGAAGTGTTTTGAAAACTGGTGTCAAATACAGCCGTTTGAGCCAGAAACTGATGCTGAATCTGCACCCTAAACACAAACAAAGTAGCATGTTAATTACACATTCAACACTAAAAGAGATGCATGACTGAAATCATACTAAACACACCAAAGTCAGCACACTCCAGCACTACTGTAAATAAATATCAGTCCAAAGTCAGCAGCAGATGAAACATTGGAATGAAACTGATTACTTACAGGTTGCTGTCGGCCCAATATAGTTTTTGAAGACCCCATGATATTGAAACTAAAGTTTTTTTGTTTGTTTGTTGTATTCCAATATCTGTTAGCTTTAAGGTCATCTATAAGCTACTTATAAACGTTGACAAAATGTTTTTTTACAGATTTAACATTTTAAAGTAGATTTAAATGTAGGCATCACATCACAATCTGCTGAACGTAGAGAACAAGTCATTTTTGCAGTTTGGTTTCAATAAGAACTTCTGTAACTTACAGTATATTGTTATAGTACAATGAACTATGATGTCAAAAGATCAAGCAAAATTTGATTCCTCATGCCATGACAAAGTGTGAAAGTGTGTTTTTCTTATGTACAGTAATTCTTTCTCACAATAATCTCTATGCTCTGTTTTCTCTGATCAATATACAGACAGTGTGAATGTGAGGTTGGTTGGTGGTCACAGTCGCTGTGCTGGTAGAGTGGAGGTTCTTCATAGAGGTCAGTGGGGAACAGTGTGTGATATTGGCTGGGATTTGGCAGATGCTGCAGTGGTGTGTAGAGAGCTGGACTGTGGAGAACCTGTAGATGTTCCGGGTGATGCTCATTTTGGACCAGGATCAGGACCAATCTGGATTACAGGCACATTATGTACTGGATCAGAGTCATCACTGAAGAACTGTGGATCAATAGAAATGAACATTTATGACTGTAATCATACCAGAGATGCTGGAGTCATCTGCTCAGGTGAGCTGCTTCAAACCTAATCCTATTATTACATCCAACTACTGATGATACACCTACCTCATTAATTTAGAAACAATTTCCAGTTATACACTAGTCTGTGATAGCAGTGGCATACATATAGTGCTGAGAATGAAGAGGGCCTACAGTTTGTAGGCATACTGCAGCTTTATTTGGAGAGTATTTGATGGGTAAAGGTGATGTAGTTTAACCAATAATAATAATAAAAAATCTTTTAAGCATTTTTTTGCTATCTCACTATGAGAATTTTCTCAGGTGTGACAATTGTTTCACTGTTCTCCACCACTTTTCAACAGTGTGTTGATGTCAACATCAGAAGGAAAGGTAGTTCAGATCTTAGTGAAAGAAATAACCTCTTTATTGAGCAAAAAAGAACAATTCGGATAGTGCCTCCAGAAGACATCCATCATGGCTGTTACTCCCGATACTTTATCATTCCCAAGAGCTCTCCATCCCATTCTGCATTGCAGAACCTCAAGTTAAAAATACTCATGCTCACTTTATTCGTCCAAAAGACTGGTTTACATCAGTTGATCTGAAGATCGCATATTTCTGCATAGGCATTTACTAGGCACATAGAAAATTCATAGTGTTTGCCTAATGTGGCATATAGCCTGCAAATTTTGGACCATACCTTTCGGGTTGTTTATTAGCCAGAGAGTGTTCAGCAAATGTGTCAAAGCAGCTCTAACACCGCTGAGAATAATGTGTCTCAGTTGTCAGCTTAACTGGACGATCTGCTTCTTCGTGTTCCAACACAGAAGGAGACAAGAGTGCTTGTTTCTCATTTGGGAAACTTAGTTGTTTGGTGCTCACACAGGACATCATTTACTTAGGTTTCAGACTGAACTCAGATCTTCATCAAGTGTTTCGGTCACACTAGTGCAGCAGGTCAATTTGCAGCTGTTTGTCCCTTATTATTAAAGGGAGGAATTGCTTAATTCTCATATTAGGGACTCTGCTGGGGGCAGTTTCTCTCAGAAATGTTAAGGGTTATCTTTCCACGATTTCCCTGTGCCATGTGGGGATTGACACATACTATAGGTCAACAAGCTGGTTTTGAGTCTATAGAGAGTATTGATTTAAAGATTCTTTTGCTAAAGTTTGCTTTATTACTAGTTATTTCAAATATGAAGGAGGTTAGTGCATTTCATGCTTTGATTCATAACTCCTGTATGCTGGTCCCTATGGATTGCTTGAGCGACTCTTAAAACTAATCAAGCATTCGAGTGAGTCAGCTCTCTCCTGTAAACTGCTGGATTTACTAGATCTCTCTCCCAAGGCATTGGATAATGATATTGAAAATCATGCCCCAAAATATCATGTCATGATGACAAAATTATATCCCAGTATAGGATTTTATTATGATAAATTCCCATACACTTCGCATCAATATACTGATGGCAAATGTTTCCTCAGCATTGTAATAAAGACACTAAAAGGCGCTTTTGGCATCTATACAGTGATGCACAAAAGAAAAAACATGGACATGCGACATTTATCGGATGCTTAGGGATGGAGAACAGAGTGAAACTCATCTCACCATTATACCGGAGAGTTACACTTTGTTTTGCTGATGTTGGAGGCTTCTCCTACACTGTAAAAGTTAATTAAAATTAAAAATTTGAGTTAATGCAATGAAGGAGATTGGTTTAATAAATAGAGACTCAAAATATTATGTTATCTAAACCACATTAATTATCTAAGTTGATTTGACAAAAGATAAAAAGTTGTGATAACAAATCATGAAAATAATTTTTTACAGTGTAGGGGAGAGGCTCTGATGGCAATGGCATACAAAATGGTAGAACATCATTTATGATTTACAACCAGCCCAGGTGAGTTAATTGATAGTGCTGCCCAACACTGCTGATTTTCACCCGCACTTGGCTGGTTGGTGGGTTATAATTTCAAACCCTGGATACTTACTCTTTCACAGCACTGTATATTTTTATAAATGTATTCTCTTGCTGATTCAGAAGTACGTCTGGTTGGAGGTTCTCGCTGCTCTGGGAGGTTAGAGATACTTGATGATCAGACGTGGGTTTCAGTGTGTGCTGCTGCCTTTGACCAGCAGGATGCAGAGGTTGTGTGTAGAGAGCTGGACTGTGGGGCTCCTGTACAGGTGCTGGGAGAAGCTGCTTTTGGCAAAGGAGATGCTCAGATGTGGACACAAGAGATTCAGTGCAGAGGAAATGAGTCTCAGATTCACCTCTGCCCAAAATCACCATCACACAAGCACAACTGTTCTCATGATAGTGACGAAGGGCTGCTTTGTGCTGGTAAGAGATTAAAGGATTAATATTCTTTTTCTGGAAGAAATTTTATTGCAGTATCACAGAGGACTTTATGCTCATTCTCTATATGTATGTCAATCTCTTTTAGACATAATGAAAGTAAAACTGGTGAATGGTAAAAGCCCTTGTGCTGGTAGAGTGGAGGTTCTTCACAGAGGTCAGTGGGGAACAGTGTGTGGTCGTTTCTGGGATATGGCTGATGCTGCAGTGGTGTGTAGAGAACTGGACTGTGGAGAACCTGTAGATGCTCTGACTGATGCTCATTTTGGACCAGGATTAGGACCAATCTGGATGAGTGTTGTATTATGTGCTGGATCAGAGTCAACACTGAAGAATTGTGGATCAGCAGGGTGGGCTAAAAATGATTGTGATCATACTAATGATGCTGGAGTCATCTGCTCAGGTAAACAAAAAAATTGTTCCATTTTCTTCAACCCACTTACATGCATATTAGTCACACATATAAAAATATAACATATAAGTTACTCATATATAAAATATTTATAACAAATATAACAAATTTGCTTGTTAATCTGTTTTTTTGTCCTTTTTCTTTTGTAATTTAGAAATATAAATGCATTTATGTTAGCACCGAATAACACAAAGACACAAAAACTGCTGCGGTTGTGTGTTAGTGTGTCTTGGATTTGGTAACATTTGTATTAATTTTAATCGTGATTAATGGCATCCAAAATAAAAGTTTGTGTTTACATAATATATGTGTGTGTACTGTGTATAATTATTATGTATACTGTATACACATACATGTATATATTTAATAAATATTTGCATGCATATACTGTATATATATTTATATAATTTATATAATTTATAAATATAAATATTTTATATATAAATATAAAAAAAAGTCTTAAATGTATACATGTATGTATGTGTATTTATATATACATAATAATTATACACAGTACACACACATATATTATGTAAACACAACATTTTATTTTGGATGCGATTAATCGTTTGACAGCACTAATTAATTTATAAAATTTACTTATCTGGCTGTTGACCAGGCATCTTGCACCATAGTGTCCATGTGTATGGTGCAGGTGCAAGTCTCATGCCCAAATTCCATTTTACTCAGGTGAATGCACCTGTTTATTTATTAGAGTACCCGTGTAAGTAAGATAATGCTTTTGCATCCTATTTGAAGATTGAAAGCTCCAACCTCCATCCAAAAAAACAAACCCTGAAATGTTTCTGTTTCTCTTGTTGTGTTCCATGTAAGAAAGTCAGTCATAGGGCCAGTTCACACACTTGTTTTTGCGTTCCACTGCACTGCATTTTAATTGTTTTCCTATTTAGATAGACATCTTTGGCCATTGCGCCGCATCTCTTTGCTTTTTCAGCATCTCGAACACAAGAGTTGTGCTTTGTAGATGCTGTCAAGTTTTAAACAATCAACTTTTAAAAATGTGTCTTGAGACCCTGAGTTATTTTCCATACTTTACTTTAGCGCTGCATCTCATGTTTTAAAATGCAAGAATGCATCTTTTGTGACTGGCCCCATATAGCTAAAGAATTTAAAAATTTGAGTGAACTATTTCTTTAATGTTTTGGCACTGTTTTATTTTAAATAAACAGGTCATAAACTTTCCAGACTTGTTAATGGATCTCACCTGTGCTCTGGGAGGTTAGAGATACTTGATGATCAGACGTGGGTTTCAGTGTGTGCTGCTGCCTTTGACCAGCAGGATGCAGAGGTTGTGTGTAGAGAGCTGGACTGTGGGGCTCCTGTACAGGTGCTGGGAGAAGCTGCTTTTGGCAAAGGAGACGCTCAGATGTGGACACAAGAGATTCAGTGCAGAGGAAATGAGTCTTATGTATCTGTCTGTCCAACATCTTATCTCAAACACAACTGTACCAGTGACAACATATTGGGATTGATATGCTCTGGTGAAGTATCAGTGTTATCTCTTCATTTTGTTGTTTAAGTATAATTTTAAAGAATTGAATTACATTACTAAACTTTTATTATACTTTGTTACTTAACTCTCTGTTCTCTGTTCAGGTTACACTGACCTTAGACTGGTAAACGGTTCGGACTCTTGTTCTGGAAGAGTGGAGCTTCAGTTCCTCAATGATTGGGGCACAGTGTGTGATGCATGCTGGGATATGAGAGCTGCCAGTGTCCTCTGTAGACAGCTGAATTGTGGGATTGCTGTGTCTGTTGTGGGATCAGACTGGTTTGGAGAGGGAAGTGGTGAAATCTGGGCTGATGTGTTTGATTGTGACGGGAATGAAACAAAACTCTCAGAATGTTCCATCTCTTCATGGAGTCGAGCTGAATGTTCTCATAGACGAGATGTTGGAGTCATCTGCTCTAGTGAGGGGATTTTATTGATTTTTTTATACATTACCTTGCAATATCTTAATAAAATGACACATCTTTCACTCAGATTCCTCTCTGGCTGTTCATGATGGTCTGGTGCGGTTGTCTGGAGAGAGACAGTGTGAGGGGGATGTGGAAGTTTCCATCCATCAGGTCTGGAGGAAAGTTCTGCTGGACTCCTGGAGTCTCACTGAATCCTCTGTGGTCTGCAGACAGCTGGGCTGTGGCTCTGTGTTGAACTTCTCCGGCTCCTCTTCATCCAGTCCTGAACACAGTCATGAGTGTGTGATGGGCTTCCAGTGCTCTGGGAGTGAAGCTCATCTGGGGAACTGCAGCTCTCCACAAACTCTCAACTGCAGCTCCACACAACAGCTGTCAATCACCTGCCTTGGTGAGAAGAGCAACATCTGGGCAGATTCTTCAGTTGTTAGTGATCAATAATGTGTTTTTCTTTCTCTGAATATCAGGTCGCGGGTCCATCAGGCTGGTGGGTTCTGGGGGAGACTGTGCAGGGAGGCTGGAGGTTTTTCACAGCGGCTCATGGGGGACAGTGTGTGATGACTCCTGGGATATTAAAGATGCCCATGTGGTGTGCAGACAGCTGCAGTGTGGAGTGGCCCTCAGTAACCAGCAGGTACCAGCCTGGTTTGGTCCTGGTTCTGGACCCATATGGCTGGATAAGGTGGAGTGTGAGGGGAATGAGACGTCCCTGTGGAACTGCTCTTCTCCAGGCTGGGGAAAACATGACTGTCAACACAAGGAGGATGTAGGAGTCGTGTGCTCAGGTAAACAGTTCACCGTTGTATTTGCTTAATTAAGCTTAAAATTAATATGTTTTTAGAAATTTCAACAACAGATTTATATCTCCACAATGTCCAATGTTGGGATTTTTGCCATCTAGAGTTTAAAGAGATCAGGTTAACTAAGGGCTGTGAAGGGAATGTGGAGGTTTTCTACAATGGATCCTGGGGTAATGTGTGCTGGAACCAGATGAACAGAGACACAGTGAGTCTGATCTGTCAAGAGCTGAACTGTGGAAGATCTGGCAGTGAACCCAGTAATTCAGAGGGACTGAAGTCTCATAATTGGCTCGATTATTTTAAATGTCGACGTCATGATTCTACTCTGTGGCAGTGTCCATCTTCACCCTGGGGACAGAATATCTGTCATAATGAAGTGGCCAAAATCACCTGTTCAGGTAAGATGATATTTAACTGATTTAAGATGGTTTGAAGAGGTCATGTTCATTTAAATATGATTATTTTATGTCTTTTTATTGGTAACTTTTGCTAATTGATCACATATAAACAGAATGGACTTGCACAATGTTTTAGGATCCAAAGGAAATGAGGATTAATTCTGTTTGTAAAGATGAACATGTTTCTGACTGTTCTGCTCTCCTTTAACAGGGAGTCTCATCTCTGAAGAATTGCATTCTGGGTATGAAGATGTCAATGAGCTTCTCTCAGGTTAGAAAGCTGAAGTATATTCAAAAGAGTACCTAAAATAAATAATTGATGTCATCACTGATATACTGAACCAGATCGTGAGACAGGTGTTGTTCTGTTATATTGATATATACATGAATGTGTCATGGAGGCCAGCTAGTAAAGAGCTGCACAGGTAAACCTCACTCCCCTGGCCTAAATATACCTTAAATAAACATGGATGCAAAATGTTTTGATGTGTGTGAGTGTATAAAATCTTTTAATGTTTTCATTATATATTATTATCATCATTTAATGTTTTCATCTCAGAGGAGAAGTCTCTTCGGAGTCGTCTGACATGTTCTACCTCACCATCTCCTCACCAGAGACAGTGTTCAAGTAAGATTGATGTGCTTGTATTTTTTTCTTTTCATCTTAAATGATTTATATTTCTATGTTAATTTGTTTTACTCCACTAGCAATCAGTTTTAGTTGGTCAGTGATGGTTGATGTGTGTGATTTAGAGCATGTTCCTCTCAGACTGAGTGGAGGGGAGGGCCGGTGCTCTGGGAGGCTGGAGGTGTATCATAACGCTGTGTGGGGCTCAGTCTGTGATGATCAGTGGGACATCAGTGATGCTCAGGTGGTCTGCAGGCAGCTGGGTTGTGGAGCAGCACTGAGGGCTGATGGGAATTCAGCCTTTGGTGCTGGTGAAGGTGTTGTGTGGCTGAACAGAGTCGAGTGCAGAGGGAATGAGATTCACCTGTGGGACTGTCCTCTCTCCCTGAAGAACCACACTGACTGCTCCCACAAAGAGCACGCTGGACTCACCTGTGCAGGTCACAGCAACACACTGACCAATATCAGTCATTTTTACATAATTTTAGTGATAATAATATGTGTGTATTTGCATGATTTTTAATCTGTCTGTGCCTGCTTTGACAGATTTGCCAGTGTCTGTGTCTGTTACAACATCAGCTTCTCCTCCAGTTTCTCAGACAGTGCGCTCAAGCTCAACATCAGTCACTCCTCCACAAACTCCTCCAGCAGCGTCTCTCTCCGTGCTTGTGATTGTACTGGGAGTTGTGCTCTTACTGCTCTTAGTGCCACTGCTTATACTGATTCAGCAGAACAGAGTGATGAGGAGAGGTAGGAGAGATCCAGAGACTGTCATATTGTGTCTTATTCAGTGTGTGATCAGTCATGTGTTGTGAACTGACAGCAGGTTTGTCTGTCTACACCCCCTCCAGCAGTGAGTGCATCATCATAATTCTCTTATGTATAATTGTTCTTCTAAATAAGTTAAAAGCAAAGGGAAAACATACAGTTATTGTTCATAGGCCCAATATAATATTTGCAGATGCAGATTCTGTTTAAAAAAATAAAAATCACAATTAAAGCAAACTGTCATCTCTTTTTAGGTGATCATTAATTACTGAATGAGATTAACCTCATTAAGAACTATTATACTATGGGGCTGTTGAATGCTTGAATCTGTCTTTACAGCATACATCAGCAAAAGAACCAAAACCCACAACAACACTGACCAAGCAAGTAAATATAGTAAACAATAGCATAAGAACGACAAATTATTTCCATGTTTTTTTTCCACAAAATTACATTTTATTATGTACGGAAAGCACATACTCTCTTTCTCCCGCTCTCTCTGCTCTCCCACTCAAACGCACACACATACACACTCGCATAGAAATATGTTGTCAGCGCTGCTCTGATGATTTTATCAGTAAAATAGTTTAGCAACTAGGCTTGCTTCGATAGTTCGATTAAAAACTGAACGTGTCTGCAGGAGTCAGATTTCATTTATCACGAGAGTGAGGAGCTGACTGACAAGATGATGACGGAAGATTTATTTTCAAAGCGAAATGTAAAAGCGCCTATTTAAGCGAGTTTGTCATTGTACTGTTTTGTTGTTGTGTTTTTTATTAAGAATAATAGGCTAATGAACCCACCATTTAAGCAATCCGCCCCCGAATTGGCGGTAATTTGAAACCGAAAGTAAAATGCGCATGGCTGCACAGGCATTCATAATGCTGTGTGTCCACTGGCGTGGAGCGAGCAGAGCAGAGTCAGAGTTTTCAGTTCATTCTTATGGAAGCTTAACTTCTATGGGAATTAATAGAGTGATGCAAGTATGACGTCACTTTGTAGGCCAACCGGCAGTTAGCACACTGGTTCCCTTGTCAAAAAACCCTATAAGATTTTCCCATAGGCTTTTGGATTATTGCAAAAAACAAGCTTTGTGATCAACACAAATGATACATTGTGTCTATTAAGATACTTTTCACAGATGAACACAACTTTTATGAATTTTGAAGCCTAGATGCAGTCGCCAGAAGTAAAAAGATAAAGGAAGGCTATAAATGAACTACACCACGGTCCCACGAATGCTAAGGAGCCACGGTCCCACTAAGCTTCCGACAACTGTTTTTATCTAAAAACATTTTCCCAGAACGTTTGAGTTGGACTAGTTTATATGACCACAATTATGAGCATAACGAGGCTGTAAAAGCGGACTGAGTTTGACGTGATAACGTTTAATCTCCTCGACAGCCTCTGTAGTCCCATTTAGCCACTTGTTAGCAACCGCCTTTTTCAAGACACAAAACAGCTTAAAAAAAAATCACAAGTGGGGTAATACTGATTAGAGTAGAATAAAACGTCAAAGTATTTTGAGCTTTTGTTCACCACAGATCTTATTTCAGCCATTTAACCAAAATCCCATTCAAAAAACCCATTGACTTTTGGACAATGGAGCTGGAAGTGTTAAAATGCTTGCTTATGCGTTTTGGCCTACAGAGTGATGTCATACCTGCACCACTCTACTGAACACGCTCGCTCTGCGCCGCACCATTATGAAGGCCCGTGTGGACGTGCACATTTTACTTTCGCTTTCAAATTAGTGATTTAAAAGCCCCCGCTTATACCCATAGGATAAGCGGAATAATTGACTCCGGGCCACTGAATTATTGAAAAATAATGCACACCCGAGGTGTAACGGCCACTCCGCTTCGCGTTGTGACTGCATTACCACTTCGGGTGTGCATTATTTTTCTAATAATTTAATGGCCCATCGTCAATTATTCCTTACTTAACTAACTTTGACCAGTTGTGGAGTATTACCAATTAATTAATAATCACAGCATTAACGTGAGTTTGAAATGTAAGTATTTGCCTTTAGTAAGCTTGCCACTCAAATCCTTTAGTGAAATTAATTTATGAATGTTACAAAATAACCCACTATTACTTATTTAATGGAATTTTTTCTTTTCTTTTAAAATGGACAAACAGCCGGCTAGGTCACAGTTGGTGACACAAGAAACTTAGCATCTTTATTATCTTAATATAAACAAGGATGTTCTCTCTTCAATAACAATAAGCATCCTTGAAGAAAAATCCATATTGTGTTCTTTAACCACAAACCATCTTCTCCAAATAACAACATTGTCTGTTGGTATACACAGAAATGTATGACTGCACTGTACTGGATGTGTTAGACCTAAAATATAGTAATTACTTGTGAAAAACCCATGTGAAGCTCTCACTAATTACTAAAGTGTTACCTCATCAGGAACTTCTAGTGATATGGATAATTATAAATTTATTTAAAAGTAAACTTTTATGACCACGTTCAAAGTCAAAAAGACAATTGCTCCCATTTTAGAGTCATGTCAATATTGTTATTAGTAATTAATTGGCAATTCTTTACAGTTCAAAGTTAATTAACAGTTGAAGAGTTCCAATGCAAAAGCCTCTAAAAGCCACCTCGGTCAAAAATGAGATAACGATACTGAGTGAATGATCTCCATAGATAGTATATACGTTCATCAAATACTTTCACTTTAAACCCGCTAAATCCCAGCCTCAGCCCATTCAGAAGTACCGGTACTTAGGTAGAAACCTATACATAGGAGCCTGACAAAAATGCTAATTTTAAAGAAAAACATCAGACGGACTTCAGTTCTTAATGAAGCTAATTTTATTCAGTAATCACTAATTACCTAATAAGGAATAAGTTTTAAATCCACTATTACATACTGATTACTTCATCTTGTTTCCATATTAATTAAGATACTAATATGCATCCTTTAGAGCACATGTGTCAAACTCCACTCCTGGAGGGTCCTGACCTGCAGAGTGTAGCTCCAACCAGTTTCAGAACACCTGCCTGGAAGTTTCTAGTAATCCTGAAGGCCTTGATTAGCTGGTTTAGGTGTGTTTAATTAGGGTTGAAGCTAAGCTCTGCTGGACATTGGCCCTCCAGGAACTGAGTTTGACACCCTTGCTTTAAATGTGAACCTTTTAAAAAGGGTACTGGCCCAGTGAGTTTGTACCTTTTTTTTCCTGAAAGTATATATGTATTTAATTATAAATGTTGGCATATTTATATTAATGGATGCATTTACATTTTTAGTATTTTGTTATAGATGCCATGCCAGAGAACGATGATGTCATCATCATGAGTCAGTTCTCCAATATCAAAAATAAAAATTTGCTCTATATGATATATTATACAGTGTATTATATATTATAATATAATGTATTGTGGGTTTATTGTGCAGGTATATTGTAAGTACAGTGTGAAATTTTGTTCATGTAATTAATGATTGACACATCAGATGGTGGACTGAAGGAATATAATGATGTGAGAGTCCTGTTTTTTTTAACCTACACTGAATCATTTTTGTTTTATAATTTCTGTCTATTTCTCACTGCAAATATTGATGTCTTCATATGTGCATTTGCTCTTGTTTTTTAATAACAGACTATGGTGATGTGGAGGAGGAGCCAGAAGAACGGAGGGACTGAATAACTGGTCTACAGAGTTTAATTGGTTTTACATACTACTAATTTTGAATAATTACTATTAAGCACTGAATATTGAGCATACTAAATCATCGATGACCTTAAGCCAATTTTTGACATTAAGAAAAATTATTTGTTTTCATCATGTTGTATATTTACTTTATCATATGTGTACATACTTTTTACATCTGCCAGATTGTGTTGTAATTCAAAGTATCTCACAGTGCATAGGCTTGCTCGGACAGTGCACCTGGAGCATTGTGGGACATTTTCTCATTTGCACAATGATGATGCAGCAAGACTGAACCTCTTACCAGACTTGTGTTACCAATTCAGAATCACAGAATCAGAATTCACAATACTGGGTTGCACCCTAAAAAAGTAAATAATTGCATTAATTGCTTAATCGGAAAGAAATGCACAAGAAAGTTACTTTTTCACACCTGGGCTGGGCTTGCGAGTTTGTTTTTTAATTTTTAATAAAAAAAAAAAACTAAACAAAAGCTCTATTTATTTTTTATTTTTTGCAAATGTAAATGCATTTGTTTAACATTTGTATGAAACACAAATGTGATGTTTATCTAAAGTCATTTTTGCATATTGGTATGGTTGAATTGGATCATTGAAGGTCAGCAGCAAAGACATTGATAAATGAAGTGAGATCAAATACATATATTTGCTCACACACAACGCCTCTGCAATTACTCCCGATTTATCAACACTGGACAGGAGAGGTGCCTGTCAATAAATGGGAAAACAGAGTAACTTGCTTTACTTATTTGAAAAACTAATTCAGATCAGGGGCGTAAATTTCATCTAACAGTTGGGGGGGACAATAAACATAAAATTTCTCAAAAGCAATTTTTGAAGGGGACAAATAATACAGCCAAAATCTACTTGTAAGGATGTGTACACAAAGTAAAGCCTTACTACTATTATTAGTGTAGCATGGAGACCGTGCCATTATCCTTCCCAAAGTTTCTCTCTGGTTCAATGAAAAAGCTGACTAAATTGACAAAAATATTCTTCAAACCATTTATTTATTGCAATATTTAATGTTTAAATATGAGTAAGGTTCACCACGCAGTCATATTATAATTATTAAATTATCTTGCGTCCTCCACATAGTATTTTATACTATGATATTCAGATATTTAGATATTCAACTGCAGCATGCCCTCTGATCTGCCACTTATCATATCATATTGAGCAAATCCCAACACAGATCTGACAGTGCGGCCGAGCCTTGCGCATATACTTTCGGTTTAGAAATAGCGCCAATTCGGGGGTGGCAGTTGCTTGAATGGTGGGTTCATTAGACTATTATTCTAAATGTAAAAAAAACACAACAAGAAAACAGTACAATGACAAACTCACTTAAATTACGCTTTTACATTTCGCGTTGAAACCAAATCATCTGGCCGGTCAACTGTTTGCTCTCGTGATGAATGAGATCTGACTCCTGCTGCGACTCTCGTTCGGCTCACACTGTATTGAGCAGACACATTCAGTTTTTAATTGTTGTGTCTGTTCTCTAACTGGACAAAATGATTGTATTACTATAAAAGTGAAAACGACGGTGGGCACCGACTATCGCAGCAATAAGCCTCTGTATTAAAGAGAAAATAATCACTTAATCTGATGTTTAAGTGAATAAAATAGCCTTGACAGCTACTTAGTGGTGTTTCACAACTGCTGTCTGAAGAGTATTGTTCTCTCCCCAAACTTGTGTGGTAGTTGCTATTTTTTACTGTCTATAAGTAGTTGAGGTGCGCGGTGGATCAAACCACTGTGAGGCAAGGGAGGGGGGAGGGACTCAAAATGTTTTTAAACTTAAAACGCATTTTTTGCCGCGTTTGTATTGTTTTACTACTTACACAATTATTTTAAGTATATATCATTATATTATTTACAATACTCAAGCATGGTTTTTAAGGGGGCGATTTATGCCCCTGACTCAGATATTTTGTTGTAAATTTAAAAGTAATGCGTTACTTTACTAGTTGAAAAAAGTAATTTGATTACTTATCTTGCATTACTTGTAACATGTTATCCCCAACACTGGCCTGCAACTTGAACAGTTAAAATCACTATTTATGTGGAAAACATGGACATAATTTCAAAATGCCAAAGAAATTTGATATAACAAATAACGAATAAATGCATAGAACAGGATATTTCCTTCCTTTTGTTGTATACTCACATTTCTCTATTTTAAATGGCTGTGTTATATCAACATTGAAGGTTTTTGTTTAGGATATGCATGCTGTGAGTTTCTGAGGGTAAAAATGAAAGATTATTGCACACAGACTCAGGTGTTGTTACATTTAGCAAAATATTGAATTCTGACACCATCTGCATCTACACTTAATCAAATATTATATTTAGACAACAATAATGTACTAAGACAAATTAACTGTTAATATATCTCTTGATTCTTATTTTATTAAATTTTTATTTGAAATATGAAAAATTACATAATGATGGTTTATACTGCTTGCTGTGTTTTTCTCTGTCACCCTGTGATCATAATAAAAACCGAAAATTTTGTCTTGTCTGCTGTCAATAAAGCTGTTTGGTGATTTTCTCTATTAAAGTTAATGCTCAGCACACACTCTTCCCTCTTTCCCTTTCTCTCTCACCAGGGTAAACATGACTCTTTTTCTTTTGAATTGCTGAGAGAGCTGATGAGAAGAAAAGATGTCCTTCAGGTAAACAGTTCCTTTTAAAATATTGGTAACACTTTACAATAACATTAGTTAACTACATTATTTAAAATGACCTAACAATGAAAAGTCTTAGTTAATGTTAATATCAGCATTTATTAATACATTTTTAAATTCAAAATTTGTATGTTATTATTCAGTATAATAATATTATTTAATGGACCGGAGCTAACATGAACTAATAATGAACAGTTTTTATGAACTAACATTAACAACGATGCATAAATACTGTGTAGTTAATGCATTAATGAGACCTTATTATGAAGTCTTACCAAATTATTTAATGTTAGTAGTTCTGTATTTAACAAAAGGAGATTTCTGTGTGTGAGCCATCAATGCCTTATATTTTATATTCTTCCAACTTTTTTTGTTTATATTTCTCTACTGATATTGATTTATTTGTTTATTGTAATTTTTTTCTGGGAATTAAACAAATGTGTGTAACATCTTAGGTAATATAATTTCCATTTAAATATAATCACCATTTTCTTTCACCAGCAAAACTTTTTAAATGTATTTTTTAGGGCTGTCAAATCTATTAATTGCGATTAATCACCAAAATAAAAGTTTATGTTTACATGATATATGTGTGTGTACTATGTATAATTATTATGTATATTTGAATACACACACATACATGTATACATTTAAGAAATATTTGCATGTATATATACAGTGCATCCGGAAAGTATTCACAATGCTTCACTTTTTCCACAGTTTATGTTACAGCCTTATTCCAAAATGTATTAAATTCATAATTTTTTTCCTCAATTCTACAAACAATACCCCATAATGACAACGTGAAAGAAGTTTGTTTGAAATCTTTGCAAATTTATTAAAAATAAAAAACGAAAAAAATCACATGTACATAAGTATTCACAGCCTTCGCCATAACACTCAAAATTTAGCTCAGGTGCATCCTGGTTACACTGATCATCCTTGAGATGTTTCTACTGTGGTAAATTCAGTTGATTGGACATGATTTTAGATTTGTTTTACTTTGCGTTTATGACCTTTTTGATTGTTTTGTTTAACTGTTTGTTTGTTTTTGTTTTTTTTTTCAAATTATAATGTTATAAAAAATTATAGGTCTATAGACTTCATTATTATTATATTTTTATTATTGCACACATCTCTTTTTTGTACATGTTTTTTAAACTGATAATTGTTACGGATGGGCATACAGATAGGCAAGGAAACAGGCAGAGAAAAGGATCCACATGCAGTTAAAGTTTAATAATCCAAACGAGAAACATGGAACGAGAGCATGAACAGCAAAAAAACGACTGGCAAACCACAAGAGAGGCACAAGGGCAATATATACACAGGCTAACAAGCTAACAAGGGGGCGTGGTAAATTGTCATGGGAACACAGGAGGGTAACCAAGACACACCTGGGGAGACTAATTAACATGAAAAACTACAAAGAACTACAAAACATGGCACAAGACAGGAAACAACACAAAAGTCCTAACACAAGTCAGGGGAACACAGGCTGGGATCATGACAATAATATTAATCTCTGAATTTGATGATCTTTTACAGCCATCGTGTTGATAAAGATGAGTTGCAGTCATTGTGTGTGTGTGTGTGTGTGTGTGTGTGTGTGTGTGTGTGTGTGTGTGTGTGTGTTGATCTTCACTGACTCAATCCAAGTAATCCATGTGTCTTCTTTGAAACACAACATTAATCTTAAAGTTAATCTTAAAATTAATCTTAATCTTAAATCTAGTACTATTTAAAAATATGACAGAGAAAGCAGATTTCTGTTAATCTGGTATAAAAGGACATTTTAGTCTAGGACTAGGTTTAATCTCTGTCAGGGAAACCGCCCCATAATGTAAATTTTGCAAACATTGTATTTGTACTTCATTCTCTCAAGTAAACAAGCTAAATGGCAAAGGATCTGGTCCACAGTGTCAAACATTCTGGCCAAGGACCACTAAAATGTAGACAGGAAGAGACCGTATGACTGACATGTAAACCAGCAACAGTTAGTTTTGTTTCACTGCTCACTGTTTTCGATGTGTGAAAGTTTCTTTCATATTAAAATTTACAGAGGGTCATTTACTATTTAATTGTTAAAATATACAATGTTAGTTTGTCACTGCTCTTGAAGTATGAATGGCTCTCTCTGCTGGTCATAAAGGTTGAACAACATGCTTATCTTTACTGATAATTATGGGTTTTTTTGGGCCACCTGAAAGAAACTACTTTATGTAACTTTGTTAATTTTTTTTCTCCTCTGATTAGTGTAATAAGGGCTTACTTGTGCGCCGTGTTCTTGGTAAACGCTTACCTAAATGCTTTATTTATTTTATTAATAAATATATTATTTTAATATATTAATATATTATTTTACAGAGTTGAGTTTATTACATGTTAATGTAACATATATACACTAATAGACAGTGTTTAGGACATTCACAGTTAGTATCAATGCTTTTATCTCGTCTCTGCAGGTGTTGGGCTTTGATGCTGTAAATAAACTGGAGAGTTTCCTGTCTCCTGTAAGTCAAGTGTGTGTGTGTGTGTGTGTGTGTGTGTGTGTGTGTGTGTGTGTGTGAGTATGAGTGTGTGTTTACACATCCTCTTAGTAAGGCGTCTTGATGGGTAGGGAGGAGGAGTTCATCAGCACTGACAGTTTTGATATATATGGAGAAAATCATAAATGCCTCCTCTGATTTGTCACTGAAGTTGTTTGATAATTTCCTCTGTTCTGTCTAATAAGGTAACAGTGAGTGTGATTGGAGGGTTTCGGACCTCTTTCTCTCTCATTAAGGAGGATGCCTGTACTTCTGTATCATCAGTGCGGAGAAGCTTGTACTGGATGTTGAGTTAATCAAGCAGAGGGAGATGGAGAGATGCCTGACACTCATTTTACTGTCTTCAGTTATAATACTCATCACAGCTGGTAAGTACACATGAAATGATAGAGATTAAGTTGTTTTTAGAAATTAAGGGGTCAGGCAATGTTAATTAATCACTTAAAATTAAACTATAATATGTTTTGTAACTGTAATGTGTTTTTTTAGATGTCTGTGTAATCACATTGTCAGAATATATTGAATGTGCTCCTGTGTTTAACAGGCAATTTCTCTCTCTCTCTCTCTCTCTCTCTCTCTCTCTCTCTCTCTCTCTCTCTCTCTCTCTCTCTCTCTCTCTCTCTCTCTCTCTCTCGCTCTCTCGCTCTCTCTCTGTCTCTCTCTCTCTCTCTCTCCCCCCCCTCACTCTTTCTCTCCAATTTATAAAGAGCTATAAATAAGTTTTACATGATTGTCTTCTTTTTATTCATTATATCATCAAAATAATGTTAATATTTGTTATTTACAGAAACCCTAAGAGGCCTGTTTTTTGTCTTGTTGTCTTATGATTTCAATTACATTTTTCATGTGATTTCAACATTGAAAATGTTGTCTCAAGTTAAAAATAAATAAATCATACATTGCTTACCTTTTCTCTGGTTGCTAACTTGCTAACGATTTAATTGCCATGTGTCAAACATCGCTCTATAACCATGCAGGCATCTCGGTCCCTCGAGCTGTGTGGCAGGAAAATTGATCACACATTTGAAGTTCTGATTTGACAAACATTGATTTGGAAATATTAGTGACAGACATGTTAACTTGAGCGAGTCCCATGAACATTTTTACAAAAAAATTAAAAGAATCGCTCATTCACGATCCAGCAGCATAAATGCTGTATTATGTTAGGTCAAGATCACAAGAAATTGTGATCATGACAAACAAGACAGAAAAAAACCCCTAAAGGCCTTTTAGTGTTACCACGTTAGCCTCTTACACAATACCAAAAGCTCAGCTGCAGAAGAAATATTTGCAAAATAAATATTAAAATAAAATAATACACCATGTTCAATATACACCAAGCAGGCATAACATTATGACATTATGATGATTATCTCTTCATCATGGCACCTGTTAGTGGGTGGGATATATTAGGCAGGAACATTTTGTCCTCAAAGTTGATGTGTTAGAAGCAGGTAAAATGGGCAAGTGCAAGGATCTGAAACAACAAAGTTTGGCAAGGGCCAAATTGTGATGGCTAGATGACTGGATCAGAGCATCTCCAAAACTGCAGCTCTTGTGGTGTGTTCCTGGTCTGTAGTGGTCAGTATCTATCAAAAGTGGTCCAAGGAAGGAACAGTGGTGAACCGGCGACAGGGTCATGGGCGGCCAAGGCTCACTGATGCACGTGGGGAGCGAAGGCTGGCTCGTGTGGTCCGATCAAACAGACGAGCTACTGTAGCTCAAATTGCTCAAGAAGTTAATGCTGGTTCTGATAGAAAGGTGTTTGAGCTCAATTTGTTGTGAACTCTGAATATTCTTTTTAAACGTTCAGGCGTATGTGTCCCATTTTGCCCGTTGTCCCACTTTGTAATGCTATGAATTAAACTCTCATCCCTTCATCTCTCTCATTGTTACTGCTTAATATTTAGACGTGAATGTGAGGTTGGTTGGTGGTCCTAGTCGCTGTGCTGGTAGAGTGGAGATTCATCATAGAGGTCAGTGGGGAACAGTGTGTGGCGATGACTGGGATTTGGCTGATGCTGCAGTGGTGTGTAGAGAGCTGGACTGTGGAGAACCTGTAGATGCTCTGAGTGATGCTCATTTTGGACCAGGATCAGGACCAATCTGGATAAGTTTTGTCATGTGTACTGGATCAGAGTCTACACTGAAGAACTGTGAGTCAGGAGGATGGGGTCAAAGCACCTGTGATCATAATAAAGATGCTGGAGTCATCTGCTCAGGTAAAGTATTTTACATATTCAAATTCATATCTTTGCAAGATTTTTTGTACTTCCATATTGGCTTCTAATTTTTAAAGAAGTTAATTTTAAAATGTTGACTTCAATAAGAAATACTTTTCATATTTATATCTGTTGTGGTTTTCTTTTGTGTTTTTACATTATTTATTCATTATAAGACTAAAAGTAAAATGGCTTCTATGTGCAAATCATTATCTTGAAGCCCCATAAATAAGCCATGCTTTTGTTGATCTGTGTTGTCTTATTCAGAAGTCAGGCTGGTTGGAGGTTCTCGCTGCTCTGGGAGGTTAGAGATACTTGATGATCAGACGTGGGTTTCAGTGTGTGCTGCTGCCTTTGACCAGCAGGATGCAGAGGTTGTGTGTAGAGAGCTGGACTGTGGGGCTCCTGTACAGGTGCTGGGAGAAGCTGCTTTTGGCAAAGGAGACGCTCAGATGTGGACACAAGAGATTCAGTGCAGAGGAAATGAGTCTCAGATTCACTTCTGTCCAACATCACTATTACATGAAAACAACTGTTCACATGAACACAACATTGGTTTGCTGTGTACTGGTAACAATTCAAAGTACAACAAAGCACATTTAATTTAATTTCATTTTATGATAACATTTTAAATTTACACTAGCCTTTTCTCTTACATTCACAGACATAATAAATGTGAGGTTGGTTGGTGGTCACAATCGCTGTGCTGGTAGAGTGGAGGTTCTTCATAGAGGTCAGTGGGGAACAGTGTGTGGTGCTGGTTGGGATTTGGCTGATGCTGCAGTGGTGTGTAGAGAGCTGGACTGTGGAGAACCTGTAGATGCTCTGACTGATGCTCATTTTGGACTGGGATCAAAACCGACTTGGATGAAAAATGCAATGTGTGTTGGTTCAGAGTCTACACTTAAGAAATGTGGATTCTTACAATCAACTGATCTTAATGTGTGTCTTGATAATAGCGCTCAAGTCATTTGTTCAGGTAAGCTAAAGCTAAAAATCTTGTCTTAATGTACAAAACAATTGCACCAAAAGCAGTCATAATTTCATTTTTCATGACCATTTTCCACCTTTTTGACAACACAAACTTAAGTTCAGACTAATAATCAGGGACCTTGTTAAAAATAAACTTTAGAATCTTGTTTCTAACTCTACATTCTAATGTAATGCCCTGAAAGGATTCATTCATAGACATTGTTGACATGAAAATGTGGGCAGATGTACAGTAACAATAACAATAACTATCCATCATTTTGTAGCTTACTTTCAAGGCCTTTTTGGACTGGGAAAAAGTGTTGCTGACATAATATGTTTTCATAGTGAATATCTTTTATTTCAGAAGAAAATATGATTTCTTATTATATGATTGATGTATTGATTATATGACTGACTCATTATTAAAGTTCTATAACTTTAAATTTTGTTCTTTCCTGTGTTGATCTTTCAGAAGTCAGGCTGGTTGGAGGTTCTCGCTGCTCTGGGAGGTTAGAGATACTTGATGATCAGACGTGGGTTTCAGTGTGTGCTGCTGCCTTTGACCAGCAGGATGCAGAGGTTGTGTGTAGAGAGCTGGACTGTGGGGCTCCTGTACAGGTGCTGGGAGAAGCTGCTTTTGGCAAAGGAGACGCTCAGATGTGGACACAAGAGATTCAGTGCAGAGGAAATGAGTCTCAGATTCACCTCTGTCCAACATACTTACACAAAAACACCTGTTCATATGAAAATGATGTTGGCTTGGTGTGTGCAGGTTTGAGCATTTTTTTAATAAACTGAAATCAAATGTTAATGTTCCCAAATTTACACTGAATATTAGTTCATTTTGTTCTCTTTGTATGATTTTTCCTCATTCTTTCCTTTTGTCCAAATGTCTTTACTCTCTCTTTATTCATTTTATAGACAATATTAGAGTGAGGTTGGTTGGTGGCAACAGTCGCTGTGCTGGTAGAGTGGAGGTTCATGATAGAAGTCAGTGGGGAACAGTGTGTGATTTTGGTTGGGATTTGGCTGATGCTGCAGTGGTGTGTAGAGAGCTGGACTGTGGAGAACCTGTAGATGCTCTGGGTGGTGCTCATTTTGGACCAGGATCAGGACCAATCTGGACAAATCGCATGTTATGTACTGGATCAGAGTCAAAACTGAAGAACTGTGGATCAGTAAATTGGGGTTTTTATGACTGTGATCATTCAAAAGATGCAGGAGTCATTTGCTCAGGTAAAAACTTTGACCTATTTTTATATCACTGATAAACCACCTGCTTCAAAGGGATAGTTCACCAAAAACTTTGTGTCTTGTCAAACCTATATGACTTTGTTTTGTGGAGCACACAATTTATTTATTTTTTCTTATTTTACTTTCATTATATTGAAAAGAGTCCCAGGGTATTCTGTAAAACTCCCCTTTTATGTTCCATGAAAGAAAGTCAATTGAGTTTGGATTGACATGAGAATTTGATTATTTTACTCCTTTCACATTAATAAGTGGTGCTTTGTGGTAGACAAGTAATGACAAGAATTACACATTTAGTTAACAAACAAAATTGAAACGTTTGTTATCTCTTGCTACTTCAGGTGTCAGGCTTATCGGAAACTCCAGTTGCTCTGGGAGGTTAGAGATACTTGATGATCAGACGTGGGTTTCAGTGTGTGCTGCTGCCTTTGACCAGCAGGATGCAGAGGTTGTGTGTAGAGAGCTGGACTGTGGGGCTCCTGTACAGGTGCTGGGAGAAGCTGCTTTTGGCAAAGGAGACGCTCAGATGTGGACACAAGAGATTCAGTGCAGAGGAAATGAGTCTCAGATTCAACTCTGTCCAACATCCTTACACAAAAACAGCTGTTCACATGATAATTACCAGGGGCTGTTATGTGCTGGTGAGTTAAAAGAATATGATAGTAATACCTTTTACTCATAGGGTGCGTCTCAGTCAGCTCCCTAGTTCAGTAGTCAGAACACTGACCAGGGAGCTTGCCATTTTAAGGGCTGTCTCAATCACAAAATCCTTTGAGTGCACTGGAATATGCACTCCCTTAAAAATCCCACAATGCACTCCAAAAACCAGATGCTCACTATGTTCCCTTAATGGAAATTCTGAAGTGGGAAACAAATTGCACAAACCAACACAATATCAATACAATATCATCATGATATGCGATAGAAGATTTGAAAAACAAACTGTTATTTAATACAGTATGTCAGCAATACAGTGTAGTTAATATTTACAATTAAATTTTGGCTAAAATGTTGCAGAGATGTATAACAACAATCAAAGTATATTTCATAACATACTTTAAAGCATAAATTATAATTATTATCAATTATTATTGGTCCTGTGTGTTGTTGATAAATACCAGTGGTGGCGACACAAGCACATCATGTCACCAGAAATGGAGTAATCAGTGTCCGAATATGTAGTGAGCCAGTGTGCTTTACCAGTGCCCAAATTTGTGTACATAATATACTGATACTCGAACTAGTGTGCTTATGGAGATTGCCCCATAGTCTCTATCTGTGTTTTTCTGTCACTTAGATAAAAAGAATGTGAGGTTGGTTGGTGGTCCCAGTCGCTGTGCTGGTAGAGTGGAGGTTCTTCATAGAGGTCAGTGGGGAACAGTGTGTGATGGTGGCTGGGATATGGCTGATGCTGCAGTGGTGTGTAGAGAGCTGGACTGTGGAGAACCTGTAGATGCTCTGGGTGGTGCTCATTTTGGACCAGGATCAGGACCAATTTGGATGTATATTGTGTTATGTACTGGATCAGAGTCAACACTGAAGAACTGTGGGGCAGTAGGATGGAACATCCAAGCGTGTACTCACAATTTTGATGCCAGTGTCATCTGTTCGGGTGAGTAATTTAACTGATTGCCTATTACTTTGTTGTGACAAAGAATATTTAGTTTGGAAAACTGTAAATGTTTGTTATGGTTATTGTATTTAACTATCAAGCATTTGTTTTTGTCTACTGTCCACTGTCATTCCTGTAATATGAACAGGTCATAAACTTTCCAGACTCGTTAATGGATCTCACCTGTGCTCTGGGAGGTTAGAGATACTTGATGATCAGACGTGGGTTTCAGTGTGTGACGCTGCCTTTGACCAGCAGGATGCAGAGGTTGTGTGTAGAGAGCTGGACTGTGGGGCTCCTGTACAGGTGCTGGGAGAAGCTGCTTTTGGCAAAGGAGACGCTCAGATGTGGACACAAGAGATTCAGTGCAGAGGAGATGAGTCTCAGATTTCATATTGCTCTTTATCACACAAACAACGCTGTACCAGTGACAATAATGTGGGACTGATCTGTTCTGGTAAATTATAAGTATTCAGTATGTCTTTGTATTTGTAACAGTATATCTTCTCTGTTAGCTGCATTATGCTTGATTTTAACCTCTATGTTCTTTATTCAGGTTACACAGAGGCCAAACTGTTTAACGGTTCGGACTCTTGTTCTGGAAGAGTGGAGCTTCAGTTGCTCAATGAGTGGGGCACAGTGTGTGATGCATGCTGGGATATGAGAGCTGCCAGTGTCCTCTGTAGACAGCTGAATTGTGGGATTGCTGTGTCTGTTGTGGGATCAGACTGGTTTGAAGAGGGAAGTGGTGAAATCTGGGCTGATGTGTTTGATTGTGATGGGAATGAAACAAAACTCTCAGAATGTTCCATCTCTTCATGGAGTCGAGCTGAATGTTCTCATAGACAAGATGTTGGAGTCATCTGCTCTGGTAAACTCACAGAGACACAGAGAGAATTATGCTACTGAAAAACTCTCTTTAATATATAAACTCTATTTCACTATGTTCTAACACAATTCTTATTTTAGTAAAATATAAGATCTTCTCTCCAGGTTCCTCTCTGGCTGTTCATGATGGTCTGGTGCGGTTGTCTGGAGAGAGACAGTGTGAGGGGGAGGTGGAAGTTTCCATCCATCAGGTCTGGAGGAGAGTTCTGCTGGACTCCTGGAGTCTCACTGAATCCTCTGTGGTCTGCAGACAGCTGGGCTGTGGCTCTGTGCTGAACTTCTCCGGCTCCTCTTCATCCAGTCCTGAACACAGTCATGAGTGTGTGACGGGCTTCCAGTGCTCTGGGAGTGAAGCTCATCTGGGGAACTGCAGCTCTCCACAAACTCTCAACTGCAGCTCCACACAACAGCTGTCAATCACCTGCCTTGGTGAGAAGAGCAACATCTGGGCAGATTCTTCAGTTGTTAGTGATCAATAATGTGTTTTTCTTTCTCTGAATATCAGGTCGCGGGTCCATCAGGCTGGTGGGTTCTGGGGGAGACTGTGCAGGGAGGCTGGAGGTTTTTCACAGCGGCTCATGGGGGACAGTGTGTGATGACTCCTGGGATATTAAAGATGCCCATGTGGTGTGCAGACAGCTGCAGTGTGGAGTGGCCCTCAGTAACCAGCAGGTACCAGCCTGGTTTGGTCCTGGTTCTGGACCCATATGGCTGGATGAGGTGGAGTGTGAGGGGAATGAGACGTCCCTGTGGAACTGCTCTTCTCCAGGCTGGGGAAAACATGACTGTCAACACAAGGAGGATGTAGGAGTCGTGTGCTCTGGTAAATGTTTATTATTCAGTAATCTAAAATATCTTTTGGGAAAATCTAACAGTTACACATATAGGGGTTGAACAGTGAAACTGAAACACCAGGTTTTAGACCACAATAATTTATTAGTATGGTGTAGGACCTCCTTTTGCAGCCAATACAGCATCAATTTGTCTTGGGAATGACAGATACAAGTCCTTCACAGTGGCTAGAGGGATTTTGAGCCACTCTTCCAGAACAGTGGCCGGTCACTATGTGATACTGGTGGAGGAAAACGTTTTCTGACTTGCTTCTCCAAAATACCCCAAAGTGGCTCAAAAATATTTAGATCTGGTGACTGTGTAAGCCATGGGAGATGTTTAACTTCACTTCAACTTCATGTTCTTCAAACCTTGCTGTATGTATTGGTGCATTATCATGTTGATACACGGCACCCCCTTTAGGGTACAATGTTTGAACCAATAGGTGCACATGGTCCTCCAGAATGGTTTGGTAGTCCTTGGCAATGACATGCCCATCAAGCACAATAGGGAATGCCATGATATTGGAGCCCAAACCATCACTGATCCACTCCCGTGCTTCAGTCTTGACACACAGCAATCCAGATTTTAAGCCTCTTAAGGGCTTATCCACATAGTAACTCCCACGGATGTGGGAAAGACAGTGAAGGTGGACTCAACAGAGAACAATACATGTTTCACATTGTCCACAGCCCAATATTTGCACTGTTGGCACCAATGAAGCCGACATTTGGCTTTGGCATAAGTGAGGTGTTGAGATGTCATTTAGGTGCGCATTGAATTCTGCAGTGAGTTGGGCAGCTGTGGTTTTATGTTTTTTGGAGACAATCCGGGTTAGTACCTGGACATCCCTTTAAGACAGCTTCCTCTTGCGTCAACAGTTACTTCTGTTGGCTGTGGTTCGTCCTACGTGGTGGTATGCCAACATTACCCTGGATACCATAGCTCTCTATACACCACAAAGATTTGTTATTCTAATCACAAATGAGCCAACAGTTTGTCCTCTTTTGAACTCTGATATGTCTCCCATTATGTTGTGTGGATTGGAATATTTTATGTAGAGCTGTTCTATTGCTCTGCTATTTCAACCTTCACATTCTCTTCTTACGGATGGAATGTAAAACCAGTGAATATTGGCCACCAGACTGCGCATATATGGCCGTGAAACCTCTAAAACTATATTGGCCAGTGTTTCAGTTTCATTGTCCAACCCCTGTATATATGTTATGTTATATGTTAGTGGTTGAAATGAATGGGGTTGGATGAAAGCTGAGGTTGCGTTCATGATTCCATCTAGAGTTTAAAGAGATCAGGTTAACCGAGGGCTGTGAAGGGAATGTGGAGGTTTTCTACAATGGATCCTGGGGTAATGTGTGCTGGAACCAGATGGACAGAGACACAACAAGTCTGATCTGTCAAGAGCTGAACTGTGGAAGATCTGGTGCTTTTTTCGATTCTATACCAAGACTGGAATCAGCTCATAACTGGCTGGATGAAGTGAAATGTCGACCACATGATTCAAATCTATGGCAGTGTCCATCTTCACCCTGGGGACAAAATGAATGTAATAAGGAGGAAGTGGCCAAAATCACCTGCTCAGGTAAGACTGTTGCAGTTTCCATCTCTGAAAATACAGCAGTAATCTGTTAACATTATTGAGTGTATGAACAAAATGTATAAATAATATTGAATTAACTTGTGATTACAGAACAGGAGAGTCATGAGTCCCCTAGAAGCTATTTGTCATGCTTCACATCTCCACATCACAGACAATGTTCAGGTAAGTTAATTTGATGTAGAAGAACATAAAAATCATAACAGCCATATGTGATGTATGTATGTGATTTTGTTCTGGGGAACCAGGGCCCTGTCCCAAATGGCACCCTTAACACTCGCAGTCTTTATACAAGTCTGCACTTTCGTGACGTAATGCCGCTTTGACTGTCGGGAAGAAGTTTGCTGCGGAGCTTGCAACAGTGCGGGCTCAGCAAAAGTGCACATCGAAGGCGCATATCGACCCCAAAGGGGGTGCACGCGAGCACACTGAAACCTAAAATGACAAATGGGACAATCTACGGTCTTGTGGATTTAACAGACATCACACACGGCAGCCATTTTAAGTCCACAAGACCTAAAGTGCATATGAAGTGTGCCATTTGTGGTGTTTTAATCTCACACCACACACATACCACACTCTGTTGGCCTGATGTGTTAATAATGTGTTGTCTATATATGTGTTTATTTTAGAGCATGTTCCTCTCAGACTGAGTGGAGGGGAGGGTCGGTGCTCTGGGAGGCTGGAGATGTATCATAACGCTGTGTGGGGCTCAGTCTGTGATGATCAGTGGGACATCAGTGATGCTCAGGTGGTCTGCAGGCAGCTGGGTTGTGGAGCAGCACTGAGGGCTGATGGGAATTCAGCCTTTGGTGCTGGTGAAGGTGTTGTGTGGCTGAACAGAGTCGAGTGCAGAGGGAATGAGATTCACCTGTGGGACTGTCCTCTCTCCCTGAAGAACCACACTGACTGCTCCCACAAAGAGCACGCTGGACTCACCTGTGCAGGTCACAGCAACACACTGACCAATACTAGTCAGTTTTACACCATTTTAGTGATAATAATATAATTAGCTTTTTCCAATGTGTTTGTGTTTGTTTTGACAGATTTGACAGATTTGTCAGTTTCCACTACTCCTGCCACAACAACATCAGCTTCTCCTCCAGTTTCTCAGACGGTGCACTCAAGCTCAACATCAGTCACTCCTCCACAAACTCCTCCAGCAGCGTCTCTCTCCGTGCTTGTGATTGTACTGGGAGTTGTGCTCTTACTGCTCTTAGTGCCACTGCTTATACTGATTCAGCAGAACAGAGTGATGAGGAGAGGTAGGAGAGATCCAGAGATTGTCATATTGTGTCTTATTCAGTGTGTGATCAGTCATGTGTTGTGAACTGACAGCAGGTTTGTCTGTCTACACTCACAGCTCTCTCTAAGAGGAGACACAGGACCACGACTGAGGCTGTTTATGAGGAGATTCATCACAGAGCCAGTAAAAAACACAGTGTTTTCACTCAGAGGGGTGAGTAAATGTCATAATGCTTGATTTGTCGTGATCAACAGACTGGTCACTTAATTCAAGGGGTGAGTGGAATAAATCACAGATTCATTTGTGGGACCTTGTTTGTGTCATTTGTGATGATTAAAGCTTGGTGTTATATTTAGGTGTTAGTGTTCGAGTCATAAAGGAATGGATTTCCTTAGATTAGTATGAGCTGAACCTAAAGATGGCGCTGCTGATGGCTGCCTTGGTTTGAAGCTCCTCAGTGTTTCTGTTTTTATTGATTGATTGCCCTTTCTTCAGTCAACTTTTACCTTTAAATCTTACTAGGGACGAACTGCTGGACATTAGACAATGCATACCCGCCAATCTTTTTGGACATTTTAGTCGGAGGAGCTACAGTTCTATAGTATGCTCCAAAAGACGCAAACAAGGGAAGTGGGTGGGCGCACTTGTAACGTTCAGACAGCTCAGCTTTAAAACCCCTCTGCCAGGTATTCACCTGGCAAATCTACGCTCCCTCGTCAACAAAACAGATGAAAATCTTATCCTCACTCAGAAAAACAAGGACTTTTCTAGCTCTGCTGTTTTGCGTTTCACGGAAACCTGGCTGAACTAATCTATCCAGGACAGCGCGTTACATCTGCCGGGCTTACAGCTGTTCAGAGTGGATTGCATTTCAGAGTCATCTGGAAAAACGAGAGATGGCGAGATGTTACGATGCGCACTACCTCTGGTATAAGAATGAAATATATTTAACTGCTACAGCCATCTAGGGGTTTTATGTTTGTAGTTATCCATCGTAACACCAGAACAACTTTCCCTACGTGATGAGAAATAACGTGGTAGTCAGTCCTAACCAAAATGCGTGGATGCAAGTGTGTGTGTGTGTGTGTCAGCTACCATCTGCCCAGAGAGAGGCCACTCACCTGTATTTCGACCAACCTCACTCTGGCCCGGCGACGTGCAGCAGAGATGTCTCGCGTTCAGTGCAGCACAAGTGTGGATACAGTTTGCGTTTGCGGATAAAATTTTCTTTTTTTTCTCTTTAAAACCTGGTGGTGATGATAGTCCCAAAACAAAAAGAAATCATTGTTCAAAACAAAGAGGAGATAACACGATCTGAGGCGAGAGCTTTAAATCCACGTGTGAACACACAGGCGGCGTTTTCCTTTTGATTCTGAGAGACCCCGCCTCTTCCACACACGGCAGTCTTATCAGGTGAGTGACGTCATCTGGGCTCTTACCATATGTGTTAGTCAGTACTATCCCCATTTAAATACCTAACATTCCTCCACCCCTCAAACAAAACAAAAAAACACCTAACCACCTTTTTTTAAAACCATCTAACCATTTCACCTTTTCCCCCCCCTTTTTCCCCTTTTCTTTAAAACTTTACATAAACAAATTCTAAATTGTCTAAGACATTCAATCACAAGTTCATGCCAGGAAATTAAATCCCCTTCCTCTTAACTCCTTGAATCTTTAAAAATGTACAGGCATCCTAGATAAGGTATCTGCCAGGACATTATCTCTACCAGCCACATGCTGTATAACCAAGCTATATGACTGCAAAAAGAGACTCCAACGAAACACACGCTGATTTGATGTCCGGAATCTAGCAAGAAAAATCAAGGGGTTATGATCTGTATACACCACTAGACCTCCCAGGGCACTTGATACATAAACGCTTTCTGATGTTTATTCAGCTTCCTGGAAAAATAGACAACAGGTCTATCAACGCCATACTCATCGGATTGAAGCAAAACAGCTTTGCCACTTCACAGGCATCAACAGCCAGCTTAAATGGTTTTCCGAAATCTGGGGCAACCAGAACAGGTGGACATGCCAGCACAGCCTTAATCTGATCATATGCCTTGGCACAGTCGTCAGACCAAACATAGCGTACACCCTTCTTCAACAATCTTGTTAAAGGTTCCTATCCTGGCGAAATTGGGCACAAACCGTCTATAGAACCCACACATCCCAAGCACCCGCATTAACTCTCGACTAGTCCGTGGACTGAGGAGCTCCAAAATGGCTCTTACTTTGGCTTGTCTAGGCATCACCTTGTCTTGACCTACTTCATGCCCTAAATGAGTAACCTGGCCCTTTCCCAGCTCACACTTCGGCAAATTGATAACCAGCCGGGCTTTGTGAAGCCTTTGAAACAAACATAGCAAATCCTGCAAATGCTCAGACCACAAGGTGCTGTACACCACAGCATCATATACATAACCACATTCGAGAGGCCACCAGTGACTAGATTCATTAGTCGTTGAAAGGTGGCATGTGCGTTTTTCATTCCAAAAGGAAGGACCTTACAACAGTATAGGGTGTCAGGGGTCACAAAGGCAGAGACTTCTTTCGCCCGTTTTGATAATGGCACCTGCCAATACCCTTTTAATAGATCTAATTTGGAAATAACCTGGGCATTGCCAATTCTATCAATGCAATCCTGTAGTCGTGATATAGGAAAGGCCATCAGTTTTTGTAACGCGATTAACTTTTCTATAATCAATACAAAACCTAAGAGTTCCATCTGGCTTTGGAACGAGAACAACAGGGGAGCTCCACTCACTCTGTCCTTGCTCAATAACTCAGATTTTCTCCATATATGAAATTGCTTGCTTCATTAAAGCCAAATTATTAGGCAACAGCCGATAGGGGTATTGTTTTATAGGGGCTGCCTCCCCTGTTTCGACATCATGCACGGCTAACGTTGTAGGGGTATCCCTAAACAACTCTGGAAACTCATTTATCAAGCCCTCAACATCTACCTGCTGCTTAGATGACAAATGTTCAAGTCGAATGGAAAGCTCCTGCAAATAGGCAGAGTTCCCAAGATGAACACCAATGGGCTCCACCTTTACAGCGGATTATGTTTTTACATAAATAAAGGTTGGTGCACAAATATAACAACATTTAAAGAAGATGTGCTGTCCTAATTTAGAAGCCCTTTTCATTAATTGCAAGCCTTTTTATTTGCTACGAGTGTTTCACATTTAATGTTTGAACATGAATGTTTAGATCCCTCCTCAAGCCTGCGTGAGCACAGCACTGCAAAAGCTGGCTGATCAGATTACAGACGTGGAGCAAAATCACCTGAACTTTGTCATTATCACCTCAATCTCCTGGGAATCAACAACTAGCTGTCGATGTGAATGAGTTCTATTGTCATTTTAACAAAGGCTGTCTCACACCCCATACCCACTCTCCCCATTCCAAAGACACCTAAGATAACAGGACTGAATGACTATAGACCTGTTGCTTTAATGTCTGTGGTCATAAAGTTATTTTAAAGACTGGTGCTAGCCCAACTGAAGGACAACCCTGGACCCTTGCTAAACCCCCTTCAGTTTGCTTATCGAGCAAACAGGTGCACTACATCCTGCAACATCTGGACAAACCAGGGACTTATGCTAGGATCCTGTTTGTGGACTTCAGTTCAGCCTTCGACAACATCATTCCAAACCTCCTCTTGTCCAAATTAACTCAGCTCTCTGTGCCCACCTCCATCTGTCAGTTTATCACCAACTTGCTGACAGACAGGAAGCAGCTAGTGAGGCTGGGAAAATTCACATTCAGCACTGGCGCTCCACAAGGATGTGTGCTCTCCCCACTACTCTTCTCCCTCTTCACAAATGACTGCACCTCTACTGATCCCTCTGTTAAGCTCCTGACGTTTGCAGACGACACGACTACATTCATCGCCTCATCCAGGATGATGATGAGTCTGCATACAGAAGAGAGGTTGAACAGCTCGCTGTCTGGTGGTGTCACAACAACCTTGAGTTGAACATGCTCAAAACAGTGGAGATGATAGTGGACTTCAGAAGGAACATCCCAGCACTCCCCTCCCTTACCATCATGAACAGAACAGTGGCCTCCTGTGGTTCCTGGCCTCTAGCATCTCCCAGGATCTGAAGTGGGAGTTCCAAATAGACTACATTCAATTCAATTCATTTCAAAAGCTTTATTGTCTATCCTCACAGGGGGTAGAAAATTGTCTTTAGACAAAGGCTCGACAAACAATACAAGAAATATCAACAATAAGTGTATTAACAACAATAAAAAGACAATTCATCTTAAAATCCTGTTTAAAATATCTATGGCAGTTGGAATAAAGGTCTTCTTATACTTGGCCTTTTTCACCTAAGGTACATCTATCAGATGGAAGTACCTGAAATGAACTATATAAGGGATAGGAAGAATCTGCCATAATAACAGAGGCTTTCCTTTTTATAGCCGCAGTGTAGAGATCAGACAGAGTTACTTGTTTCTCACCGATAATTTTACCAGCCATGTTTATAATCCTTAAGAGTCTGTTTTTGTATTTAACAGACAGAGAGTTGAACCAGGATACAATGTTAAAAGTGAGCACAGATTCAATGAGTGATTTATATACAACTATCAGAATGTCCTTTTCAATATTAAAACTCCTCAGTTTCCTCAGTAAGCCTTAGTAAGCCTTTTTAAAAACACTGTCTGAATGCTTGTCAAATGAAAACTGGGAGTCAATCTCTGTACCCAGGTATTTAAAAGACTCCACCTGCTCAACTTTCTCTCCATCAAGTAACAAGGGCTTAAAATGTGTGCGTGCATTATTAGCCCCACAACACATTTCTTTGGTTTTGTTAATATTAAGCTGTAAAAAACTCCCCTCCGTCCAGGCTGTGAGAAATTTAACAAAATTAAAATAAATGTCCAGTGATTGGATATCCTTCACACATCCCACCAGTGCCATGTCATCTGCATATTTTACAAGCATCAAATTATTACAAGTTATCTCATTTGTGTAAATGGAGAAAAGAATTGGGGATAAAACACATCCCTGTGGGAGGCCAGTTTTTAAAATCACATTTTCTGACTTTTTGCCATTTACCAGCACATGTTGTGGCCGGTCCCGTAAAAGACTATTAATCCATAAAATCAGGGTTTGCTGCACCTGTAGCTCCTGCAGACACCTCAGAAGTGTGTTTATATTCACAGTATTAAAAGCAGAGGAAAAGTCCTTAAATAAAATCTTAACACATGAATTTGCCAATTCCAAATGCTTTGCAGCCCTGTCCAGCAGAGTGAGGGTGGCATCTTCAACTTCCCATCACAGTATTTAGGCCCCGCCAGGCCATCCGCGCATTACCCATTGTAAACTTTTCCTTGACCTTACGTTTATATCGCTGTTTGGCCTCCCTATTTTTTTGCCTCAATTCTTTCTGTAAAAGTTTGACACCATGTTCATCACCGCTTAAGAAAGCTATTTTTTTTAGATTTTAGGTCTTTTGTGACCCAGGGCTTGTTGTTAGGATAACACCTCACACGTCTGACAGGAATGGCACTGTCTACAAAAATCAACATACCCAGATATGGAAGCATTGAGCATGTCTACATCATTTCCACAGTCCTTAAAAAATACATTCCAATCCGTAGCTTCAAAACATCCTTTTAATTTTTCAGTGGAATCAAAGTCCCATACCAGGATAGTCCTAGTTTTCACTTTCTCAGTTTTTAATTTTTGCTTATACCGAGGTAAAAGCAGAACAGCGTTGTGATCAGATCGACCAAGTGGGGGGCGTCTGTCTGTTCTATGCATTTCAGTAATTGTCTGGTTTGGTTCAGCAACCAAATCAGATATCAGAAGACTACAATTGACTCTTCCAGACTCCACTCACCCGGCCATAACCTCTTTGAACTGTTGCCTTCCAGCCGGCGATTCAGAGCAATAGACACTTGAAAATCTAGGCATAGGAACAGCTTCTTCCCACAGGCCTTCTCCCTCCTGAACAGTTAAATGCCTCCCAAGGCCTCTCTTAGTCCAATACTCCCACTGTTCAGTGAAATATCTTATTAATTCACTTTTATTTATTATCCATAATACTGTTAACTGTAAATATGTTCATATATGTAAATATGCCTAATCGGTGTCTTATACTGTACTTTTCATATTTTTATTCTTATTTTTATTATTATGTGTCTTGTTGTTGTATGTATATGTGTACACTGGAAGCTTTATTTACCGTGAAAAAACCCTTGTCTGTGCAAGCACACTTGGCAATAAAGCTCTTTCTGGTATGATCCAAAGCATATGGGGGCTGATTTGTGATTGTGAACATGTGTCTGACAGTTCTGCTCCTTCCTAACAGGAAGTGTCCTTCCTACTGAACAGCATTCTGGATATGAAGATGCTGATGAGCTTCTTTCAGGTTAGAGGACTGAAATATAATAATGTTACCTGCTACATACAGAAAAGTATGTACATATGTTAAAGTAAAAACATTAAGAAAAAAAAGTCATCTTAGCAGAGTTTAATAATAATATGCAATATGTATGTACTGTATATTAATAATATGTATGTATGTATTTTCTTTTTCATAGCAAAATCTGCAGTAGGAGTCACACCTGACTACTATAATGACGTCACCACCACTGAAGGTCCAACAGGTCAGTGACTTTAATTGATCTGTGAATTAGTTTCTGTTTATTCTCTCTTTCCTATTAAATTATTTAGAAAAGCAAAAAATCAAACCAGAGAATTATGATGATGTAATCAATGCTGAACGGAGACATCATGCTACAGGTTTATTTCTTTGAATTATTTACAGGTTACAGGTTTTAACATAATCTGTTAATATTTTATATATATATATATATATATATATATATGTGTGTGTGTGTTATTATTATTATTATGTTATATATATACACACACGATCAGGCATAACATTATGACTAATATTGTGTTGGTCCCCCTTTTGCTGCCAAAACAGCCCTGACCCGTCGAGGCATGGACTCCACTAGACCCCTGAAGGTGTACTGTGGTATCTGAAACCAAGATGTTAGCAGTAGATCTTTTAATTCCTGTAAATTACGAGGTGGGGCCTCCATGGATCGGACTTGTTCCTTCAGCACATCCCACAGATGCTCGATTGGATTGAGATCTGTGGAATTTGGAGGCCAAGTCAACACCTCAAACTCATTGTTGTGCTCCTCAAACCATTCCTGAACCATTTTTGCTTTGTGGCAGGACGCATTATCCTGCAGAAAGAGGCCAAAGCCACCAGGGAATACCGTTTCCATGGGTGTACATGGTCTGCAACAATGCTTAGGTAGGTGGAACATGTCAAAGTAACATCGACATGGATAGCAGGACCCAAGGTTTCCCAGCAGAACACTGCCTCCGCCGGCTTGCCTTCTTCCCATAGTGCATCCTGGTGCCATGTGTTCCCCAGGTAAGCAACGCACACGCACCCAGCCATCCACATGATGTAAAAGAAAATGTGATTCATCAGACCAGGCCACCTTCTTCCATTGCTCTGTGGTCCAGTTTTGATGCTCACGTGCCCACTGTTGGCGCTTTCAGCGGTGGATAGGGGTCAGCATGGGCACCCTGACTGGTCTGCGGCTATGCAGCCCCATATGCAACAAACTGCAATGCACTGTGTATTCTGACACCTTTCTATCAGAACCAGCATTAACTTCTTGAGCAATTTGAGCTACAGTAGCTCGTCTGTTTGATCGGACCACACAGACCAGCCTTCGCTCCCCACGTGCATCAATGAGCCTTAGAGACCATGTGCCCATGACCCTGTTGCCGGTTCACCACTGTTCCTTCCTTGGACCACTTTTGATAGATACTGACCACTGCAGACCGGGAACACCCCACAAGAGCTGCAGTTTTGGAGATGCTCTGACCCAGTCGTCTAGCCATCACAATTTGGCCCTGGTCAAACTTGCTCAAATCCTTACGCTTGCCCATTTTTCCTGCTTCTAACAAATCAACTTTGAGGACAAAATGTTCACTTGCTGCCTAATATATCCGACCCACTAACAGGTGCCGTGATGAAGAGATAATTAGTGTTATTCACTTCACCTGTCAGTGGTCATAATGTTATGTCTGATCGGTATGTGTGTGTATATATATATATATATATATATGTATTAGGGGTGTAACAGTACACGTATTCGTACCGAACCGTTTTGGTACAGGACTTCCGGTACGGTGCACGTGTGTACCGAACGGTACCGAATGCAATCTTTAACAGTAGGCTTGTTTTACGCGCGGAACATACTTCAAACCAAGTTCTAACACGAACATATTAAGTATTCTGTCCATTTTATCACGAAATTCAAACGATAAATGCCGTTTTCACTCTTTAATGTGATGTGACACAGATCACTGTATAGGCGCGTCAGTTCAAGCGGCAGCACGGTGCGTGAGTGAACGCGATCATGTCTTCCAAACAAATAAACATGAATCAACATCTGAAAGTATGTTGAGGATACATTACAATTTACTGAAATGTATCATATGTCGTGTAATCGTTCAATCAGTGTTTCAACGGCTGAAAGACGTCAATAAAACAGCTTGTAAACAATGTCACGTAGCTTTACATTTACCTCAGAAGTCATTCAGTGTCCACAACTTGTTAGTTCACTAGAGAAATGAACGCTTTCGCTAAATATATGCACTATATTAGTATATTCTACTTAACCTGTTAGTGATGTCTTGATTATTTAATGTATGTTTAAATAAATCATGAAAATGACAGCCACTGTGTAGGAAAAGATTATATTTCAACAACGAATTGGAGTAAAAACATAATTTTATAATTAGATTTAGAAGTTAATGCAAAAACTGCCTTGTGTAGTTTACATGTTTGCATACTGTGTTAGAGTGTTGGTTATATCTAAAAATAAATAGCAACTGAATTTAGTCTACTAGTTTGGGCTCTGTTGTTAACCTAAAAGTAAGGGCTCCCTATATAGTTTAGTTGTAATTGAATTCATTTAAGGACAGACACAATGTGTTCAGTAAATCACTGTTTAATAAAAATAAATAAAAAGCAATTTTATATTTAGTTTTCTCTTCCCTGCTGTACCAAACCCATACCGAACCGTGACTTCAAAACCGTGTACCGTTACACCCCTAATATATATATATGAGCACAGGCCATGTATACACTCACCTAAAGGATTATTAGGAACACCTGTTCAATTTCTCATTAATGCAATTATCTAATCAACCAATCACATGGCAGTTGCTTCAATGCATTTAGGGGTGTGGTCCTGGTCAAGACAATCTCCTGAACTCCAAACTGAATGTCAGAATGGGAAAGAAAGGTGATTTAAGCAATTTTGAGCGTGGCATGGTTGTTGGTGCCAGACAGGCCGGTCTGAGTATTTCACAATCTGCTCAGTTACTGGGATTTTCACGCACAACCATTTCTAGAGTTTACAAAGAATGGTGTGAAAAGGGAAAAACATCCAGTATGCGGCAGTCCTGTGGGCGAAAATGCCTTGCTAGAGGTCAGAGGAGAATGGGCCGACTGATTCAAGCTGATAGAAGAGCAACTTTGACTGAAATAACCATTCGTTACAACCGAGGTATGCAGCAAAGCATTTGTGAAGCCACAACACGCACAACCTTGAGGCGGATGGGCTACAACAGCAGAAGACCCCACCGGGTACCACTCATCTCCACTACAAATAGGAAAAAGAGGCTACAATTTGCACGAGCTCACCAAAATTGGACAGTTGAAGACTGGAAAAATGTTGCCTGGTCTGATGAGTCTCGATTTCTGTTGAGACATTCAGATGGTAGAGTCAGAATTTGGCGTAAACAGAATGAGAACATGGATCCATCATGCCTTGTTACCACTGTGCAGGCTGGTGGTGGTGGTGTAATGGTGTGGGGGATGTTTTCTTGGCACACTTTAGGCCCCTTAGTGCCAATTGGGCATCGTTTAAATGCCACGGCCTACCTGAGCATTGTTTCTGACCATGTCCATCCCTTTATGACCACCATGTACCCATCCTCTGATGGCTACTTCCAGCAGGATAATGCACCATGTCACAAAGCTCGAATCATTTCAAATTGGTTTCTTGAACATGACAGTGAGTTCACTGTACTAAAATGGCCCCCACAGTCACCAGATCTCAACCCAATAGAGCATCTTTGGGATGTGGTGGAACGGGAGCTTCGTGCCCTGGATGTGCATCCCACAAATCTCCATCAACTGCAAGATGCTATCCTATCAATATGGGCCAACATTTCTAAAGAATGCTTTCAGCACCTTGTTGAATCAATGCCACGTAGAATTAAGGCAGTTCTGAAGGCGAAAGGGGGTCAAACACAGTATTAGTATGGTGTTCCTAATAATCCTTTAGGTGAGTGTATATTTATATATATATATATATTTATATATATATAAAAATATAAAATTTTTTCATTATTTTTTTGTAGATGACTTAGCAGAAAACTATGATGATGTCGTCATCATACGGCAGTTTTCCAATGATAAAGCAGGTGTGGGTTTCAAATTACTCTTCTACATTAGAACAGGATTTTTTACCCCTAATTTTTCATCTTGTAGCATGTAAAGTATGAAGACTTTTTGCATGTAATTAATAATAGACACATTTCTATCAGAGGGTGTTCAGGAGGAGTATGATGACGTGAAGAATGTCGGGGAATATATGAGTGACACATTTGGTACGTTACTGACACCTTTTTTACTGGATCATTTTGGTTTAGTAGTCTATTATAATAGCTTTATATTATCGATTTCTCTTGTTCTGTTATCACAATAGCTAATTTAAACGGACTGAAAACATTGTGTTCGTTATAATACCTTTTAAAGCATGTTGATACATGAATTTGCTCTTGTTTTCTATTAACAGACTATGACGATGTGGAGGAAGATCCAGGAAAACAGGGAGGAACTGCATAACTCAATGTTATGGATGGAGGGGGGGGGGGGCACATTTGCCCTCTGAGCTGAAACCTCCAGTATAACCGAGCTTTTTAATATAGAGACCCTGTTTGTTTCATGTATTTGTTTTAGATTTGCTTAATTGTTGTTTTGAATTGATGTCCATATTTTCTATTAAACAGTTAAAATCAAACTGACTATGTGCATGGAAATGTTTTATATTTTTTTGTTTATAATATTTTTTTGGGGAAAAGGGTGGTTGTTGGTTAAATCGCCTCCGGTAGAAATTGTGTTCGAAAAGGGCACTTTCACTCCCCCCTGCACAGCGCCTCGCTGGCAGACGTCTGTAGAGCTGTGGGCTGGGCGACACCTAACACGTTTGCCAAATTTTATAATCTTCGTGTATAGCCAGTGTCCTCCCGTGAACTCGCCGCCAGTAGTGCGGAGGGCCCCGCTCGGTGTCTCACTTGCTGTGCCATTCCCCTCCTAAGGACCGGATATGTGTGCTTATCTTTCTGCTCAGGTGAGTTCCTCAGCTGGAGAACCCTGGTAGGTCTTCTTCCAGCATCCTGAGGCAGTCAGACATGGTGGAGACAGGCCTAACACTCGTGAGTACACCCAGTGGTCAGCCCCTGTGCTAGGCTAGGTGCCCATATGTTGCTTCCCTGTCGGCAAGCCTGTGTCTTTCCCTGAGCAGAGTCTGCTCTGCCGTCTCTGCTGGTATTGACTCTCTCTAACTAGGCCGGAGCTACCCCAGAGACCTTCTATATATTGCACTGCCCTCTTTGTCAGTCCATATGTGTAATCTTCACATGTTAACTAGCTCGTAATGAGAATCATTTATAAATCTGTTGTTGTCAACAAAAAGAAGCACTAAGGTCTTCCAGAGTGTTTCCGCCAAAATAAAAGCTCCATCAACATTTCTTGTTTTTCTCTTCTGCTCACCAAGGCTGCATTTATTTGATCAAAAATACAGTAAAAAGTTATATTGCGAAATATTATTGCAATGTAAAACAATTGTTTTCTATGAGAATATATAGTAAAGTGTAATTTATTCCTGTGAACAAAGCTGAATTTTCTCCAGTCTGAATTTACTCGTCTTCAGTGTCACATGATCCTTCAGAAATCATTCTAATATGATGATTTGCTGCTCAACAAACATTTCTGATTATTATCAGTGTTGAAAATTAAGTTGTGTAAACATTTTTTTAGGATTCTTTGAAAGCTTTCTATTTCAGATAAATGCTGTTCTTTTGAACCTTCTATTCATCAAAGAATCGTGGGGGAAAATTGTGAGCATATTCAGCATAAGAGACTTCTTAAATGGTTCTTAAAACCATTTTTAAAAATTGTACATATCCCAGTCTGAACTGTAGTACTGTAAGACTTTGATTATTAAAGTGCAAATTAAAACCTGACCACCCTTACAAAAAATAACTGCAGTACAATGAAGTACAACTGTAGATTTGCAGTATAATGAAGTATAGATGCAATATTACTGCAGTACAGTGAAGTTCAACAGCAGTAAATTTACTGTAGTACAAAAAAATACAACTGCAGTACATTGTAGTACAACTGTTGATTTGTAGTATAATGAAGTATAGATGCAATATAACTGCAGTACAGTGATACACTGTAATGCATGTGAAGACTTCGATGCAAATGTCCATCTGACATTTTTTTTTAAATGAGCTTTTTTTTTTTATTGGGCTCCTATGTAATTTAATTCTCAGGTGTCCCCAGAATGTGTCTGTGAAATAAATCCATGTTATAAATACTCATTTCGGACTACAGTCAAGAACAGTCAAGTTTTCGTGCATGTGCCTTTAAATGCAAATGAGCTACTGTGCACGTTGCCCCCACCTGCTTGGTTTTGATTATCATCAATATCGCACACTCTCATGGGTAATGAATCATTATCTGAGCACACGCACACAGACAACTGGCTGTCAGACATCAAGGCTCGTGAGTAACTTCTCTTTCACATTTTTTTTTTGTTGCTGTGTTTAAACTGTCAAACACACACAAGGTTCTTGTTTTCTGAAAACAGTGCAGAGGGGCGGTAATATAAGATCCTCTTCCTATGTCAGAAGGGGAGTGAAATTTGAAAGGCTAATTTTTCACCTTGCTTGCAGAAAAGGCTTACCAAAACAAAGTTACTGGCCTGGGTTGTCCTTTTTCACATTTTCTGGGTTGGTAGATTCACCGGGGACCTGATTATAGCGCTTAAACACATAAAAAGTCAGATTTTCATTATATGTTCCCTTTGGTTCAGATCTAATTGTACTTGCCTTTGTTTTATGTTAAATATCTTTGGAATATCTGACAATATAGGCCTACACAAAAATAGACTAAATCAGGACTTTTTTCACAGCACTGTACACAAGCATTTATGTTCAGTAGTTTGACATTAATGTGCAGAAAAGGATGTTTTACAGGAATACTTTTTATTGTGTGATTGCTATTTTCAGAAAAAATGCACTGGTAACAATAACAAAAAAGAAGACCAAAAATGTAATTCAACAGAAGATAATGGCTGCGGTGAAACAAAGCTGCACTCAAATAATGGTGAGCAGTAAGCAACTTTTATTTTATCTTTTATAAACTATTATCTTTATAGTTTAGAATACATAATAACTAATATTGTACTTCAGGAACCAAGACCTGTGGGAATGCTGGAGGAATCAAGTGTGGTCCTCTGTCTCCTCAGCCATGTAAGAAGAGATCGAGGATTTAAAAAATGAAATCGAAGATTTATAATATTAGCGCTGCTGGAAAGGTAATGAAATCTAGTTATGCCACAGCAATTATTCTCAGTACTTGACCATCAGTTCTCAACAGTTTGCCTGTGGACTCTCTTCTTCCTGTGAATATATTATACCATAGTCTGTTTGAATCCTGGATTCTGATTGACTGAAAGATGTGCATTAAAACAGTGAATGCACAGATAGTTACAGTCAGTTTAATCACCATTCTAAATTAATGGGCTGCCTTTCCTGTAACACACACACACATATAGAGTCACTCTCACACAGAACCATATTTCTAAGCAATGAAGTCTTAAAGTGATAGTTCACCCAAAAATGAAAATTAGCCCATGATTTCCTCAAGCCATCCTAGGTGTATATGACATTCTTCTTTCAGATGAATACAATTGGAGTTATATGAAAAAAGTCCTGGCTCTTCCAAGCATTATAATGGCATTGACTTGATTATTCATTTTTGCCGTAAGTCGACTGCGTACCGCTGACCGCCGGAAGTTAGTTATTTTAGTCTATAAAGTTTAAAATATGGATATTTTTCTTACACAAACGCGCCACTTCGCTTCAGAAGGCCTTTATTAACCCCCCGGAGCCGTGTGGAGCAGTTATATGATGGATAGCACTTTTATGGACTTCAAAACAGAAACAGCCATTTACTGCCATTATAAAGCTGGGAAGAGCCAGTACATTTTTAATATAACTCCAATTGTATTCGTCTGAAAGAAGAATGTCATATACACCTAGGATGACTTGAGGGTGAGTAAATCATGAGGTAATTTTCATTTTTGGGTGAACTATCCCTTTAACGTTGCTGTTTCTTAAGTAATTCAACTGACAGCTTCACTAGAGTGATGCTGCATAGACGCAGATAATTCACATATGCACAATCTCTTTCTATCTCCCTCGTTTATTCATTCAAATAAATGTAATCCAACCACGCTAATTTATCTCTGTGCCTGATTTAAAGAATGCTAGATCTAATGGCCCATAGCCAAAAAAAAGAAAAAAGAAAATTAACTGTTAGTTTTACCCTTCCAGTCAAATTGTGTTCCACAAACATTAAGGACAGCTTTAACTTAACTCTTTTACCTATCTTTAACAGCTGGGTGTGTATTGCACAATTTTAGTGCACTTCACAGAGGCAACCCGCTTCATGTCGGGTGGTTCTTTACCTCCATCTTGTTCATTAAAATGTAATGCACACCTAGCCATGGATTAGCCCTTACTTATGTGAAAGGTTATAGGTTACACAAAGTAATAAATGAAGGGGGACAATAACTGTGGAACACATATATTCCATATACTGTATTCCAATAATATTTCATTTTTATTTAAGGTTAGATTTGTGATTAAAAGTCTGAGAGGATAAAGAGGGCCAATATTTGTGGAGGGTGCTGTACAGTATTAAAGTTATTGTGCAAGTTACACAGACTGTCAATGGAGTGACAGAAAGCTTTCAGATTTCATCAAAAAGATCTTTATTTGTGTTCCGAAGATGAACGAAAGTCTTATGGGTTTGGAACAACATGAAGGTGAGTAATTGATGACAGAATTCCCATTTTTGGCTGAACTAACCCTTTAACTTCTTTTACCTGGAGTGTTCAAAGCATATTTGTGGTTTGATAATGCTGACCAATATACCATAAGAAATTCACTGGAAATAGTATGAATACTTTCCACAATTCAAGATTAATATTAAACGTACTATATGCCTGTGGTGAAGAGTGTAACTGAAACTTGAGAGTTTCTCTGATTCTTTTTGTTTGTTTGTTTTTTCCAGACTACATCCAAAATAGTGTTTCCACATCTGAGATAAATGCAGTTATAAGAACCATGTGGAATAATGAGGATAAGCTCTTCAAAAAACAACCTCCCTGAATAATATGAGAAGATATATGCATGATTGTATGGTTTGTAAATAAACACTTTAAATACATTGTCTAACTCTCAGCCTGTTTTTTGAAGTTTAAAAAAAAAAAGTCAAATCACATTTATTGTCACGTTGCTGTTTGAGACATTCACTGTTGTTTTGTACCTTAATTCATTATATTGCAGATGAAAATAAAACTTATTCTGGATATTCTGGTTGTATTTCAATGGTATTGTACAGCATTTTATTAGTATTGCACGTAGTATTGTAATTGTACTTTAGTTGTATTATGTATTGCAGTACTACCGCGGTTATATTGCAGTATTATTGTAGAACTACTTCAGCTGTATTGCAGTACTACCGCAGTTATATTGCAGTATTACTGTAGTACTGCTTCAGCTGTATTGCAGTACTACCGCAGTTATATTGCAGTATTATTGTAGTACTACTTCAGCTGTATTGCAGTAATATTGCAGTTGTATTTTATTAGTACTTTAGAGATACTGCAGTAAAACTGCAATATTGCAGTTTTTTCGTGTCCAACAAACACTTCAAAAAAACTGCAGTATTTTTTTGTAAGGGCACTCTTGTGGGTTTGCTACTATTACAATTAAAAACCGTATAAGGGTAAAAACATGACATGCAGACATGATGTAGGCTAAGCAACACAGCTACAACTAATAAAATTGATAATGGGTGTGTGAATTATCAATAATTGACAATAGTCAATCGTATTGGTGACACCGAGGGGCCCCCAAATAAAATTCTGCTTAGGGCCCCATAAAGGCTTGGGCCGGCCCTGGAGATGTAGAACAAGAATGTGGTGGAGTTTGCAGAAAACAATTTGATTTTATCTTTTTATGAATTTTTAAAACGTATTGCGAAGTAAATAGTATTGGTCATTATGTATTTGGCATATAATTATTAAATAATAAAACAGTTAAGCAACATGAAAATCACAACAGTGGTACTTTTGGAGATGTAGAACAAGAAGTTTGCAGAAAACAGTTTGACTTTATCTTTATATAAAATATGTCTGGTAGGTTTAGGGGTAGGGTTAGTGTAGGGGGATAGAATGTACAGTTTGTACAGTATAAAAACCATTACGCCTATGGAATGTCCTCACTTAGCAAAACGAACCTGTGTGTGTGTGTGTATCCTCACTGAAGTGTCTCGATATGGAGGAGTTCTTTTCAGCGCAGACGTTCTTTCGATATATATGGTGAAAATCATAAATGCCTCCCCTGATTTGTCAGTGATTGTGTTTGATGATTTCCTCTGTTGTGTCTAATAAGGTAACAGTTAGTGTCATTGGCAGCTGTGAGAGTCTCTCTCTCTTTAGGGGACTGACAGGAGCCAGTTTCTTCCGTGTGTTTGAGGGAGCAGAGGAGAATTTATTAAGGGCCGCATATCGTGTAATTGATTATTTCACACAGTATACATGTATGGTTGTGACTTTGTCTTTAAGTCCCTCTGTGATGTGTAAACATATGTTTCGTTGATTTATTTTCTTTCTTTAAATGGTTTTCTTAACTTTAATTTAATCTTTATCTTTTTCAGCGTCGTGCATTGCTGCCGCACGCTGCTCTAATTGCTGCACGAGTCCTCATATGTGTTTGTGTTACCCTAGATCAATAAACGAGGACTTGATGGGACGAATTAAAGAGTTTGAGAGTGATTTCGACAAACCATAACACAACGCTACAACTGGTGCCGTGATCGTTACTTCACTCTTCGTGGGGACGGACATTTTACACGCGAGTGAAGGCGTTGCCGGGGTGATAGGATTGAGTGCACGGCTGCAACGTGACTGAGTGGAGGTTCGCCATTTGTAAATATGAGATGTGAACTGAAATATTTCTGATCTCAGGAAACTACTGAAGTGTTTAATGGACTGAAATATTTTAATAACTGAATTTGTAGATTTTTATTTTAATTATTTACTAAAAAAAGAGAGAGAAAAGAATTGGAAGTGTTATTTTGATTTGAATATCAGATACTGATATGGAGGGGTCTGATGGTCAGATGAATATAGGAAGAGGGAGGGGTGTACTGAGGTTCGTTCAAGCACATCAGACAGGTGGGACTGATATAATTAGTCCACTTTCCTCAACACCTATTCACTCAAGACGTGTTAATGTGCCGACATCTACTGTGACTCAGTCTTGTGCCGTTTCTGATGATTCTGTGCAATTCTCTGATTTAATGCTGTGCCAGTGAATCTGATTAATGACATAGTAAAGCAAATAGGCAGCAGCATTGGCCAGAACATTGTTACCTGTCTTGAGTCTGGGTTTTTTGGCCAAAACAAGCAAAGTGATTCGGCTATTAATATGAGTGATTTGTCGAAAGTCAACTTAATTGTTAAACAAGATGTTAATGAGCCCTCGCATTTCAGAGGTGATGGGGAAGAGAAAATTTGTGTTGACGAGTGGGTGGAGATGGTAAAAGTGTACTTGAGAAAGCGTGAAGTGCCCTTGAAAGACCAAGCCGACTAAGTACTGACAAAGATAAAGGGCAAAGCGCGTGATGTAGTAAAGGTTGGACTGAGAAGTAACCCACTGATTGACCTCAGTTATGGTCCAAAACCAATTTTTGACCTGCTCAAACAACACTGCAGTGAAACTGTGTATTCGTGCATGTCTTTGGCAGAGTTTTACGCCACCTTGCCTTGGAAAAATGAGAAACCATTTGACTACTGGATTAGGCTGCACAATGCTATTGACATTGCTGGGGAGGGACTGAAGAGACAGGGAAAAACTCTTGATGACCCTTTGCGTGAAGTCACTGTAATGTTCATTTGGAACTGCCCGGATCCAGAGCTGGCTCTAATATTCAAGTGTAAGCCACTGGATGAATGGTCTGCAGCTGATGTGCAGATTAGACTGGATGAGTATCAAAGGGAGAATAAGCTCCTACAACGCAAGTCTAATGTGCATGTGAGTGGCATTGCGTGTCATGCGCAGTCACCTGACATTTTGTGTGCTCATGGCCGAAGTATGGAGATAAATACAGCAGTAGCGCCACCTCAGGATGCTGAGCAGTGTAATCAAGATCAGTCTTTGAGTCGCATGATCAGTCTTTTGGAACGAGTTTTGGACCAGGGTTCTTGTCAGCAGGCAACAAGAGTGTACAGACCTCAACATAAAGTAAGGAGTGGTGTAGCCAAACAAAATGCAGCATGTGACATATGTGGCGATGCAAGTCATGATACTTTTTCACACTGTCGGATAAATCGTCTGTGCTTTAACTGCCATGCCCCTGGACACAGAGCATCAGCTTGTTCTACCGGGACTGCCCACAAACCACAAATTCAGCAGAGCAGTCATGACTCTGGTCAGCCGGGAAACTAGATGGCCCACATGAGGAGGGGACTAGTGGTGGGCCATGTGTAATGTCCTCTGGTAGTGAGGATATTGATTGTCTGTGGTGGTCAGAAAATGAGTCCACCGGGAGTGTGATGTACAGATGAAAGTGTTCGACTGCTCCTTCTCTGTACCTGCCTTAATTGTTGATGGGCAAAATACTGACCTAATTTTGGGAAGTAATGTCATAAAACATCTTATTCATGACATGAAGATATCAAGTGATTTCTGGGGGAGAGTATCTGACTCACAAGGCAGAGATTCTGATACAGGAGCTTTGATTCAACTTTTGTGCAATGTTGAGTCATGGAAAGGAACGGACCAACCTACTAAAGTAGGAACTGTAAAAATGAAACATGTTGTCACTCTGGAGCCCATGAAAGAACATATAGTGTGGGGAAGGCTGGTTAGTGATAAGAGTCTATCTGCGGGCAGTACAGTTGTGGAGCCCTGCACAGCGCGCACTGCATCGAGAAATGTGTTGGTGGGCAGGACAGGGCAAGCACGTATTGGTCCGTACGGACAGCACTGCGACCGTTACGTACATCAACCGACAGGGTGGTCTACGCCCCTGCCGCATGCTGCAACAACTCCTGCACGCCTGCACGCCTGCCATCTCCTCCTTTGGAGTCAGAAGCATCTGAGGTCGCTTCGGGCCATTCACATCCCTGGAGCGCTCAATCGGACAGCCGATGAGCACTCACGACAGCCGACACCTCCGGGAGAGTGGCGACTCCATCCCCAGGTGGTCGAGCTGATATGGGACCTCTTCGGAGCCGCACAGGTAGACCTGTTTGCCTCTCCGGACTCGACCCATTGCCAGTTGTACTATTCCCTGACCGGGGGACCCACGGCACGGATGCACTGGCGCACAGCTGGCCCCTGGGACCTACGCAAGTATGCGTTTCCCCCAGTGAGCCTTCTTGCACAGACTCTGTGCAAAGTCAGGGAGGACGAGGAGCAGGTCTTGTTAGTTGCGCCCTACTGGCCCAACCGGACCTGGTTCCCCGAACTAACACTCCTCGCGACAGCCCCTCCCTGGCCCATTCCTCTGAGGAAGGACCTGCTTTCTCAGAGACGGGGCACTCTATGGCACCGCGTCCAGACCTCTGGAAACTCCATGTCTGGTCCCTGGACGGAACGCGGAGGTTCTAGGTGGCCTGCCACAAGCTGTGGTAGACACCATCTCTTCTGCTAGAGCCCCCTCTCGAGGTGCCTCTATGCATTGAAGTGGAACCTGTTCGCTGAGTGGTGTTCTTCCCGCCGGAAAGACCCTGAAGGTGTTCGGTTAGTGTCGTGCTTTCTTTCCTGCAAGATGGGCTGGAGCGAAGGCTGTCTCCCTCCACCCTCAAAGTGTACGTCGCAGCAATAGCGGCGTATCACGACGCAGTTGAAGGTAAGTCCTTAGGGAAGCACGACCTAATCGCCAGGTTCCTCAGAGGTGCGAGGAGGCTAAATCCTCCTCGTCCAAACTCGGTACCCTCTTGGGACTTAGCTCTGGTGCTCAGAGCACTTCAGAGCCCTCCCTTTGAGCCTTTGAAGTCCATAGAGCTAAAAAATCCTGTCCATGAAGACAGTACTCTTGACTGCATTGGCCTCTATCAGAAGGGTAAGGGACCTGCATGCACTTTCGGTCAGCGAATCGTGCCTAGAATTCGGGCCGGCTAACTCTCATCCTGAGACCCCGGCCTGGATACGTGCCCAAGGTTCCCACCACTCCCTTCCGGGACCAGGTGGTGAATCTGCAAGCGCTGCCTTCGGAGGAGGCAGACCCAGCCCTAGCTTTGCTCTGTCCTGTCCGCGCTCTTCGCGCCTACGTGGACCGAACTCAAAGCTTTAGGACCTCAGAGCAGCTCTTCGTCTGTTACGGAGGCCAGCAGAAGGGAAAGGCTGTCTCCAAGCAGAGGTTAGCCCACTGGATAGTGGATGCTATCGTCTTGGCCTACCAGTCCCAAGACATGCCTTGCCCGTTCGGGTTGCGAGCGCACTCAACTAGGAGTGTGGCTTCCTCCTGGGCGCTGGCTCAAGGTGCCTCGTTGACAGATATATGTAGAGCTGCGGGCTGGGCGACACCTAACACGTTTGCTAGATTCTATAGCCTCCGTGTAGAGCCGGTATCTTCCCGTGTACTCGCCCCCAGTGGCCAGTAGCGCTAAGTGCCCGTTCTAGTGTCGGCTTGCAACGCCATTCCCGCCCCCTGGGCCGGATACGTGCATCTATTGTCTCCAGTTGTGTTCCCCAGAAATGGTTAACCCTGTCGAGCTCCTCTGTCACCCCTCGGTGTCAGACGTTGCGGCCGTCTGACACCAGGCTTACACCCGTATGCATGTGGAACGTGTGTGTAAGCTGGGTATCCATATGTAGCAGTTCCTACGGCAACCCCATAAGTGTATTCCTTCACGGTACCAGCTACCCTACTTGGCTAGCCCCGTGTCTTTCCCTTGACAGAGCCCGCTCTGTCGTCTCTGGTGGTGTTCTTTCCCCCCTAGAACTAGGTTGGAACCACCTCAGAGACTGCCATATGTTGCACTACCCTGTTAGAGTGGGTCTTGCAGAACAGCAGTGACTGACCTTCTCTGCTAGAGCCCTGACTTCCGCTCCAACATAGGGGCGGCCCAGTGAGCTCACGCAGAGCGCTGGAAGGGCCAGCGCCTGTGGCGTGTTGGTAGGATCTCCAATTCGTCGGTCAGTTCCGACGTACGTCGAACGTGACCGACTGAAAGGGAACGTCTCGGCTACGTATATGTAACCCTCGTTCCCTGAAGGAGGGAACGGAGACGTATGTCCCGTCGCCACAGGTGCTGTACCTCCGCTGAACGGCCGAGTCACTAGTACGGCTCCTCAGCGGAAAAACAAAGATGCGGTGCTTCCACTTCCTTATTTCCTTATATTTTCCTTATATACACTCGAAGTAGATTGGTCTCTGAAAACGATCCCCAATTCTCCGTTCCCTCCTTCAGGGAACGAGGGTTACATATGTAACCGAGACGTTCTAACAACAGTTCCAGCATCCCAACAAACACTTCGACATCTCATAAAAGCAAGACTCAGTCCTCATCCACTTCTGTTTCTCTTCCAGCCCGTCGTTCTGAACATAAATATTTAACATTACAGCGCGCTAATCCAGAGGCTGCCGCACGCACTTCCTCGTCCGCCAGTTCTTTCAGCCCGGCCAACAACATCAGCCGTGAAAGAACAGCTTCGCTGCTTCCCCGCTTCTCTAACTCTCATGAGTTTCCATATGCAGTTAACTCCACTCCCCAGGCTAGAACCAACTATTCCAACAGCAGCCTGAGAGTGCAGCTCTGTTGTTTTATCCATTTAAGCACAAATAAAATACGGACAACACTAAATATTTAGTTTCTGATAATATAATTCACATACTAAAATGTGGCAATAAATTAAATGTAACAATTACAATAATAATTATTATACCAGCAGAGTTGTTTGATGCAAGTAAACGCTCTAATTATTTTAAGGTTTTATACTGTTTATATGGCAGAATATATGATCAGGTGTTATAGGCTTGTATATATAAAATGTTAGTAAATAATACTGTTCTTAGTTTTCCTCCTGAATATGAATTAAATGGGAATGAAATTAAATACAGTTTGTGTAACCAAAACAAATATATAATGCGTGACTTTTAATTATAAACAAGCACGAAATACACATTGACTCTTATTTTGAAATGTATGCGCCTTACTATTGCAGTTGCAGCTGCTCATTCAAGTTCAGATGAGGGAGATAAAATATTCATTGTTACAACCGTCTAAACATATTACTATATAACCATCATAAAGTAAACATTGTCATTATACCTCAGCATTAGTTAATAGACAATTACCTGTCATAAATGTGCGCCATTCATTGATTGAGCCGCTCTGAAAGCACTGTCACATGAGCCTGTAGAAGCACAACAGTGCTGCATTTTCCCCGCGGTTAGATCAGCACATTACAATTCAAATGTGCGCATCTGTTACACAGGACATCAGTTCTGACTGGATCTCTTCCTTAATTGTCCCTGCCTAACATTTTTATCTCGTTTTTATTCGTTGACGAAAATGACAGTAGATTTTAGTTAAAAGAAAACTTTTATTTTATTTAGTTATCGTCTCGTTTTCGTCAGTGAAAAAAGGTCGTTGACGAAAATTATGACAAATTATTCGTCAACAAAATTAACACTGCATTTTTCATTGATCATGCATTTCTTTGAAAACAATTCGCGCTTCAGCATGGAGCTTCATGAGAAATTGTGCTGTGTACTCGATACATGCTTCGAAGCTTCAGTGTCATTTGTAACATCACTACTTCCTTCTGCTTCTCCAGTTCTTTTCAATCTTTTCATGATAACCTATGCGCCAGGATGCCTTCGCAGACGGTTACTTTTCTCTCACCCCAAACCAACCTACTCAGAAAGTGGATCCTAGCATGAGGCTGTCTTTGCTAGCACCCCCTCCCCCCCAATTCACCTCAATCCTCTTTTCTCCCTTCTGTTCCCCAGTTTCTTCTAACATTCTTCTCAGCACAGATCCTAGCGTGAGACTGCCTCCGCAAATGATTATAACACTCTTTTTGCCCACCAACCTTCCCCTTCCTCTTGCTTCAGCCCATTCCCACTATCTTGGACACTAGTTGGTAATGGGGCCCTCTGCCCAGTATCCATCTTCTTTTCCCAACACTAACACTTCTTCAGGTCCAATCCGCTCGCCAGCGCATTCTCTCGCCACAGCAGTCCCTCTTCCAGCTCCTCCCAACGTAATCGTCACGGAACCAACCTACCTGCGTGACTCCACCGAGCAAGGACACTGGCCAGCACTTGCTACTCCCTCTAACCCATGGTTATCTGATGTTCTTTGTTAACACCGGAGCAAACTCAGGGCAGCATAGAGAAAATGGTGCAAATCAAACAACCCGTCAGACCTGATATAACCAGCTGGACGTCAACCAATTAGGTTTGAAAAGGGGCCACTCAACAGAGACTGCATTACTGTCGGTCACTTAAGCCCTGCGGATTGCGAAAGCTGATTCCAAATCATCAGTCCTCATCCTCCTCTATCTATCTGCTGCCTTTGACACTGTGAATCATCAGATTCTTCTTTCCACCCTCTCATCACTGGGCATCACAGGGATTCCACTCCACTGGTTTGAATCCTATCTCGTAGATGATCCCACAGTAGCTGCACGAATCTCAAGCTGTCTGGCGGACGTCTCGGAATGGATGAAAGAACATCACCTACAGCTTGTTTACAGCAATGAGCTTCTCGTCTTCTGCCAATCAGACTCTACAGCATGATTTCACTATCCAGCTAGGTTCATCTTTGATTACCCCTTCAAGGTCGGTCAGAAATCTTGGAGTAACCTTTGATGACCAGCTGTCCTTCAAAGACCACATTTCAAAGACAGCTCGGTCATGCAGGTTTGCGCTGCACAACATCAGGAAGATCAGACCGTTCCTAACAGAGCATGCAACACAGCTTCTTGTCCAGGCCCTGGTCATCTCTAGGCTTGACTACTGCAATGCACTTCTAGTGGGACTTCCATCGTGTGCGATCAAAATGCTTCAAATGATTCAGAACGCAGCGGCACGTCTTGTCTTCAATGAGCCCAAAAGGGCCCACGTCACACCTCTCTTCATCTCTCTGCACTGGCTATCACTCGATGCTCGCATCAAGTTCAAGGCGTTGACTCTTCCTTACAGGTCCACCACAGGCTCAGCACCCGCATACTTCAACTCGCTCCTATGAGTCCCTATTCTAGCTTATGCTACTCTAAGCAATGTCCAAAACGTAGTATTTCAGCCACTTTTTATGATTATTCGCCTCTTCATGACGGATCGCTTCCTGTATTCCTCAGTCGTAAGTCGCTTTGGATAAAAGTGTCGGCTAAATGAATAAATGTAAAATATAAATGGAACCACCTCCAGTCTCAACCTACCTCCATTCCCTAATTCTATCAGGTGCAGACAACGATCTTCCTTCTCTGTTCACTTCAGTTCCGAATAATGAATCCCACTGCTCTTTGACTGCGGCCCATTCCTACCAGACACAAGGAATTAAATGACTACCTTTCCAGCAGAGCTCAGTCTCTCAGGTTGATGGTTGTCCCATGCCTTCGACACCTCATATGTTCGATTGGATATACATCACATTAAACAAACATACCAAACACTAGTATCTTGCTGAGTCTGGACCGCTTCTCTCTACTATTTTTGCATCTTCCTGCTTGCCAAGCCCCGAGGGGTTGGTTTCATCTGGATGCAGTGAGAGCTCTCCCTTTTCAGATGTGTGAGCTACCACTCCTGGAGTGGGCTCTTCAATTCGAATCGCAGTGTGGGCTCCTCCGTCCAGATACTGTGCAGGCTCTCCCGTTCGACTTGCAGTGTGCGCTCTCCCGTTCGACTTGCAGTGTGCGCTCTCCCGTTCGACTTGCAGAGTGAGTATCCTGTTCATGCATATCAGGGCTCTCTCCTTCGAAACGCAGCTGGAGCTCTCCCGGTCGAATTGCAGTGTGAGCTTCCGTTCGGGCGCCGTGGGGGCTCTCCCTTTCTGAATCGCTGTGTGATCCTTCATGTTCTTAATCATGGAGGCTCTCCCATTCGGATCGCAGCGTGGGCCCTCCTATCCGAACAAGCAGACTGGAGGTACCAAGGATCGTAAGTCCCTCGGACGCAGCGGGCCCTCATGTCCTTACGTGACCTAAACCCCTGCATCAGAAAGACGGTAGCTCTGCGTTTATCTATATACCGTAGGCTCCTTCTTTCTGCGGTAGGGAGTTTCACTCTGGATATCAGCGGTCCGTATTCCTTTCAGGGACGAGGACCTCCTTCCCCGTCTGTTGACAGCTGGGGGCCTCCGTGCACTTTTTGACTTCACTGGCCTTCATGTCACGGACGTTGCGGCGGGGTGTACTCCAGCCACATACTCAAACCTCCGGTCCCAAGATACTCCTGCAGGAGTAAATTTAGAAAGTCACTGCCGCAGCAGTGCAGCGGCGAGATGCATCCTATTCAAACTTCTACAAGCCCCAAGTTGTTCACACAGCAGTAACAAATGCAGGCACACACTTTCAAAAAAGCAGCTCCCGCCGGAGTTCTTTAAATAATAATACTGCCGCAGCAGAAAACCCGCTCATAGCGCCACATGGTGGACATAGTAGGGAGAAGCGTTCCAGCCCAGCTCCTGCAGGAGGCCGGTCAAATATCACTGCTGCAGCAGTGTTCATTCACGACTCCAGGTCGATAAACACAGCTTCCTCGTGTTCCGGTGGAAAATCACCAGAGCCACTCGACATCTCTCACCTCTATTTTTCATACCGCTTCAATTTTTCACTTCTTTTGGGGGGTATCATGCTTTAAAGCATTTGGGTATCCTGTATACTTTAAATCCTTAAGCATTTTTATCATGCTAAAGCCAACTTGCTGTCCCAAATTTATTCTGCACTTTTTGGGGTGTATATCAGAGCTCGAGTTGAAGCTGCTTCATCGAGCCCCTCATCAGTAGACAGCAAGCCAAATAAGTTTAACCTAATATCTTAAGATTATATGGGCAAATGAACTCGTTAAGTGAAATTCCTAAACGTAATTTTGGGAGGAGCGAGCCCATCTATTTTTCCAATCAGCAGCCAACAGCCAGAGTATATAAACAGCTGCTTACCTCTCCTCAGTCTCAGCTGTTCCAGCATCCCACCACCTCCCCAAACTCCACCTTCATCTTAGGTACCTTGTCCTACATAATCATATCCTATATTTAGTTACTGTGGGGGTATATCAGAGCTCGAGTTGAAGCTGCTTCATCGAGCCCCTCATCAGTAGACAGCAAGCCAAATAAGTTTAACCTAATATTATATACTAAGATTATATGGGCAAACGAACTCGTTAAACCATTTGTTAATGATAACTGCATCAGCAACAAATGAAGATTCTATATGATTAATAGATTAAATAATATATGAATTGCTATTAATTAAATGCCATCATGTATTAATTCCCTAATAACATATTATATTAACTAATAATGTAAATTCATATATTAATTACCAAAATGGTCAAAGCTATGTACTTCAACTTCCAGTTGTCTGCTTTAATTAATCATTAGCTAATGATTTGCAAAGGTATCTTTATGTTATGACTTTACTTGTTGAGGCACATGACTATTAACTAATTGTTAAGTAATATGTCATTGTGGTTATGGGTTTTGAAATAATTTTGAATTAGTGAAGTCATGTGCCTCAACAAGTAAAGTCATACACAAAGCAAAACATGGTCAGGTCAAAGTGTCTGAATAATTTTGGCCCCAAATTTTTATAAATTTTACTGGTAGTCCACTGTATGAAGAATTTTTGGGTATAATATGTCACAGTTTACCTTATTTTACTATCCTCACTTACATAAATGAACTATAGTGTCCTGCACCCACTAGTAAAACATTATATCTGGTGTCTGAATAAGTTTTGGTTTGACTGTATGTATGTGACTGATATCCACTGCCCGTTATACACATTACCAGACATGCTAGAAGAGAGTTGAGGTTTATTCTCATTCTTTTCATCTAGAGTTTAAATAGATCAGGTTTACTGAGGGCTGTGAAGGGAATGTGGAGGTTTTCTACAATGGATCCTGGGGTAATGTGTGCTGGAACCAGATGGACAGAGACACAGTGAGTCTGATCTGTCAAGAGCTGAACTGTGTTGAATCCTCTTCTAAACCAAGAGTAGAATTGGCTCCTAACTGGCTGGATAAAGTGAAATGTCGACCACACGATTCAAATCTGTGGCAGTGTCCATCTTTACCATGGGGACAGAATTACTGTGACAGAGATGAAGTGGCTAAAATCACCTGCTCAGGTAAATCCATTTTCCATCACTAAAAATACAACACTAATCCTATATGCAAAAATAGCATAAAATAATTGTAAAAACCAATAAAAGTATTGTAAAAAAAGGATTCCAGAGGAGGAGAGTCATGAGTCCACTCTAAGCTATTCGTCATGCTCCACATCTTCACATCAGAGACAATGTTCAGGTAAGGTAATTTGATGGAGAACACAAAAATCATAACTGTCATATATTATGTATGTAACATATATTATTTTGTATTAGTCAGCACGCTGCTGACCAATAATGTGTTGACTGATGTGTGCGATTTAAAACATGTTCCTCTCAGACTGAGTGGAGGGGAGGGCCGGTGCTCTGGGAGGCTGGAGGTGTATCATAACGCTGTGTGAGGCTCAGTCTGTGATGATCAGTGGGACATCAGTGATGCTCAGGTGGTCTGCAGGCAGCTGGGTTGTGGAGCAGCACTGAGGGCTGATGGGAATTCAGCCTTTGGTGCTGGTGAAGGTGTTGTGTGGCTGAACAGAGTCGAGTGCAGAGGGAATGAGATTCACCTGTGGGACTGTCCTCTCTCCCTGAAGAATCACACTGACTGCTCCCACAAAGAGCACGCTGGACTCACCTGTGCAGGTCACAGCAAAACACTGAGCATTATTATTAATTTTACATCATTTTAGAGTGAATAATATTTGTGTATTTGTATGATTTTGAATGTGTCTGTGTCTGTTTTGCCAGATTTGTCAGTGTCCACTACTCCTGCCACAACAACATCAGCTTCTCCAGTTTCTCAGACAGTGCTCTCAAGCTCAACATCAGTCACTCCTCCACAAACTCCTTCAGCAGCGCCTCTCTCCGTGCTTGTGATTGTTCTGGGAGTTGTGCTCTTACTGCTCTTAGTGCCACTGCTTATACTGATTCAGCAGAACAGAGTGATGAGGAGAGGTAGGAGAGATCTAGAGACTGTCATATTGTGTCTTATTCAGTGTGTGATCAGTCATGTGTTGTGAACTGACAGCAGGTTTGTCTGTCTACACTCACAGCTCTCTCTAAGAGGAGACACGGGATGAAGACTGAGGGCGTTTATGAGGAGATTCATCACAGACACAATCACTTCACTCAGAGGGGTGAGTAAATGTCATAGAGCCTGATGTGTGGAGATCAAAAGGGTAGAAGAGGGGTACAAGAGGGATGAGTGGAGTGAATTGCATGATTTTTCCCCCAAACCAGTTCAGTTCAAATCCCGCCGTGCAGCCAATTTCATTGGATAATGTTAGGGTGTGGGGTAGGATTAGGGCTTAGAATTTGTTGTCAATCAGCACTGTGATTGACATGACCATTGAAATCTTTAGAGTTTGCGCAGTTTGGGAAAGAAATCATGATTAATTTGTAGGACCCTTTGTGTGTCAGTTGATGTCAAATGATATAGGGTTGCTGTTATTGTAAACATTTCTATGGTTCTACTTCCCCGATAACAGGAAGTGCCCTTTCTGTATAATGAATCACAATGTCCATTGTTATTTTTTTATGAAAAGTTTTTTTTTTTGCATTGTTTTTAATATCAGAATCTGCAGTAAGATCCACACCTGACTACTATGATGATGTCACCACTATTAAAGGCCCAACAGGTCAGTGACTGATCGCAGGATTTCACTTAAAGTTAAACCTATTGGGCTTCTGAACAATAAAATAAGTTTGTTTTTCCTCTTTGTTGTTAACTCCTTTAGATGAGCAACAAATCAGAATTACGAGATTATCTGAGAATTATGATGATGTAATCACTGTTGGATTAAGACATCATGCTTCAGGTTTATTTCTTCAGTTATTAATATTATATGAATATGCATATTTTATGTGTATTATAATTATATTTTTATTTATGTATATTGTTTATTTTATGTTATTAATTATAAGTAATTTTGTCGCATTTAATTTCTTTTTTTTTGTTGCAGATGACATATCAGAAAGCTATGATGATGTTGCCGTCATAAGACAGTTCTCCAATATTAAAGCAGGTGTGAGTTTTAAAATCTTTTAGATAGTCTTGTACAGTATTTTTTTTGTATTCCATTTCAAACTGTAATGTTACTGCCGTGGCCAAAAGTATTGGCAGTGACATATACACTCACCTAAAGGATTATTAGGAACACCTGTTCAATTTCTCATTAATGCAATTATCTAATCAACCAATCACATGGCAGTTGCTTCAATGCATTTAGGGGTGTGGTCCTGGTCAAGACAATCTCCTGAACTCCAAACTGAATGTCAGAATGGGAAAGAAAGGTGATTTAAGCAATTTTGAGCGTGGCATGGTTGTTGGTGCCAGACGGGCCGGTCTGAGTATTTCACAATCTGCTCAGTTACTGGGATTTTCACGCACAACCATTTCTAGAGTTTACAAAGAATGGTGTGAAAAGGGAAAAACATCCAGTATGCGGCAGTCCTGTGGGCGAAAATGCCTTGTTGATGCTAGAGGTCAGAGGAGAATGGGCCGACTGATTCAAGCTGATAGAAGAGCAACTTTGACTGAAATAACCACTCGTTACAACCGAGGTATGCAGCAAAGCATTTGTGAAGCCACAACACGCACAACCTTGAGGCGGATGGGCTACAACAGCAGAAGACCCCACCGGGTACCACTCATCTCCACTACAAATAGGAAAAAGAGGCTACAATTTGCACGAGCTCACCAAAATTGGACAGTTGAAGACTGGAAAAATGTTGCCTGGTCTGATGAGTCTCGATTTCTGTTGAGACATTCAGATGGTAGAGTCAGAATTTGGCGTAAACAGAATGAGAACATGGATCCATCATGCCTTGTTACCACTGTGCAGGCTGGTGGTGGTGGTGTAATGGTGTGGGGGATGTTTTCTTGGCACACTTTAGGCCCCTTAGTGCCAATTGGGCATCGTTTAAATGCCACGGCCTACCTGAGCATTGTTTCTGACCATGTCCATCCCTTTATGACTACCATGTACCCATCCTCTGATGGCTACTTCCAGCAGGATAATGCACCATGTCACAAAGCTCGAATCATTTCAAATTGGTTTCTTGAACATGACAATGAGTTCACTGTACTAAAATGGCCCCCACAGTCACCAGATCTCAACCCAATAGAGCATCTTTGGGATGTGGTGGAACGGGAGCTTCGTGCCCTGGATGTGCATCCCACAAATCTCCATCAACTGCAAGATGCTATCCTATCAATATGGGCCAACATTTCTAAAGAATGCTTTCAGCACCTTGTTGAATCAATGCCATGTAGAATTAAGGCAGTTCTGAAGGCGAAAGGGGGTCAAACACAGTATTAGTATGGTGTTCTTAATAATCCTTTAGGTGAGTGTATTTTGTGTTTCACAAAATTTGCTGCTTCAGTTGTTGTGATGTTGATTGTTTCTAGATTATTGTGTAGAGTGATCAGATGCATTTTAAATAATTGCCCTGGCTCAAAATGACCAGCTAACATCATTTCACTAATCATATCATCAGCACATGAGAAAGTGAACAATTACTAGTCAGGTAAAATCACTCTATCGTTCTGATTGGAACGAGGGCGGACTGACTGCTATAAAAGGAGGGAAGAAGTGCTTCCAATCATTGTGTTCTTGTGGTAACAATGGTTACCTCCAAAGAAAGACGTGCAACGATCATCGCTTTGCATCAAAAAGTTATTTTTTCTGATGAAGCCCCCTTGCGACTGCTTGGGACATCTGGAAGAAAAGGTTAACACTACCATGAGTACTGTGTCATTCTAACAGTGAAGCATCTTGAGACCATCCATGTGTGGGGTTGCTTTTCATCCAAGGGAGTGGGCTCTCACAATTCTGCCCAAAAACACTGGCGGGAATAAAGAATGGTATCAAAACGTTCTGCAAGAGCAACTTCTCCCAGTGATCCAGGAGCAATTTGGTGATGATCCGTGCATTTTCCAGAAAGATGGAACACAATATCACAAGGCAAGAGTGATAATGAAGTAGCTCTGAGATCATTTACATTTAAAAATTTTAATCCGTGGCAACTCCCTGGATCTTAATCCCAGTGGTCAATCCTCAAAAGGCGAGTGGACAAGCAGAAGTCTACAAATTGTGATGAACTCCGAGCACTGGCAAGATTGGATCACCATCAGTCAGAATTTAGCCCAGAAGCTAATATCCATGCATGCCAGAGTGAATTGCAAAGCTTATGAAGAAGAAAGGTCAACACTGTAAATATTCACTTTTTGCATATATTGAATGTTTTTGCCAATGAAAGCCATTAAAACGTAAGAAATGCTTATCATTGTTTTCCATATACCACAGAAACATGTGAAAAAATAATCTACAGATACTGAAGTAGCACACATTGCAAAACACAAAGTTTATGTCACTGCCAATACTTTTGGCCATGGCTATAATATACACCGATCAGGCATAACATTATGACCACTGACAGGTGAAGTGAATAACACTGATTATCTCTTCATCACGGCACCTGTTAGTGGGTGGGATATATTAGGCAGCAAGTGAAGATTTTGTCCACAAAGTTGATGTGTTAGAAGAAGGAAAAATGGGCAAGCATAAGGATTTGAGCGAGTCTGACAAGGGCCAAATTGTGATGCTAGACGACTGGGTCAGAGCATTTCCAAAACTGAAGCTCTTGTGGGGTGTTCCCGGTCTGCAGTGGTCAGTATCTATCAAAAATAGTCCAAGGAAGGAACAGTGGTGAACTGGCGACAGGGTCATGGGCGGCCAAGGCTCACTGATGCATGTCGGGAGCTAAGGATCAAACAGACGATCTACTGTAGCTCAAATTCAAGAAGAAGTTAAAATTAAGAAGTTAATGCTGGTTATGATAGAAAGGTGTCAGAATACACAGTGCATCGCAGTTTGTTGCGTATGGGGCTGCATAGCCACAGACCAGTCAGGGTGCCCATGCTGACCCCTGTCCACCGCCGAAAGCGCCAGCAGTGGGCATGTGAGCATCAGAACTGGACCACGGAGCAATGAAAGAAGGTGGCTTGGTCTGATGAATCACATTTTCTTTTATATCTTTTATGTACGTTTTCTTTTACAACATGTTGACTTGGCCTCCAAATTCCCAGATCGCAATCCAATCGAGCATCTGTGGGATGTGCTGAACAAACAAGTCCGATCCATGGAGGCCCCACCTCGCAACTTACAGGACTTAAAGGATCTGCTGCTAACATCTTGGTTTCGGACACCACAGTACACCTTCAGGGGTCTAGTGGAGTCCATGCCTCGACGGGTCAGGGCTGTTTTGGCAGCAAAAGGGGGACCAACACAATATTATATAATGTTATGCCTGATCGGTGTATATAGATATTTTTATATAATATGTTAGTGTATTTTGAAGTGAAGTATGAGATTTTGTTTGTGATTGATGATTTACACATTTATGTCAGAGGGAGGTCTGGAGGAGTCTGATGATGTGAGGAATGTCAGTGAAGATGTGAGAGACCTGTTTGGTAGGTTATTGTGTTTTATTTCACACTGAATCTGTCTATAGACTATAGTCTAAAACTATAGCTTTTATAACTAGAAATTATAATGCATTGCAAATACTAATGTGCTTATTATTGTCATGGCTGCGAGTGCAGTGAAGAGGCGAGGACTCAAACGCAAGAAGAAAGGGTGGTTTTTATTAAATGATAAAATAAAACAAACACAAACAAAATGCCCACGAGGGGGAAAACTAAACAAACTGAAATACATACAAGGAATCAGGAACAAAAGACAGACCAAATGACAACGAACCAGCCCAGGACTGAAAACACAAGGAGATTAAATAGGGGACAAACAAGGCAGGTAATGGGGAAGAACAAGTGGGGCAAACAGTTCTGGAGGCGGAGCCCTCTCTGGACGCTGGTCAGGGGCTGGAGCCATCTCTGGACGCTGGTCAGGGGCTGGCCACAGCAGAGCAAGATGCCTGCGCGGCGCAGGCAGAACAAGGCGCCTGGGCGGTGCGTCTGGGACGGCCGGGGCCACCATGCTCGTCACAGAGGAAGCCTTTCTTCTCCTCCTCCGTCTCGGGACCACCGGACTCGGGACCACCGGATCTGGAACCACCAGACCTGGAACCACTGGACTAGGGACCACCGGACTAGGGACCACCGGAGTCGGATCCTCCTCAGCAGAGGTCTCCGACGAAGTGGGCCCCTTCTTCCTCCTCCTCTGTTTCCGGGTCATCGGAGGGCTGGGGCCTCCACTGACTGCAGATGGCACGTAACAGTCAGTGGGCTGGGACTCTGCTGGTCGTAGATGTTTTGGCTCTCCAAGATGGCGGATGTGCCAGACAAAGTCCCAGAATTCCAGATTCCCCAGCTTCTCCATCTCCCTCGGACTGAGAGGCATGTCTAGACAGATGTTGAACACCTCCTTAATCTCAGTCTCCGTGTAGACCATGTGATCCACCTCGATGAGGAACCTACAGCTCCCTGCTGACGGATGTAATGAGAGTTCACATATCTGGCTAGTCGAAGATAGTTGGAGGGTTCAGTGGGGGGAGATGGAAAAAGGAAGATACCCATCTTCTGCTGAATCCTCTATATGGCTGGTTCGTTCTATCACGGCTGCGAATGCAGTGAAGAGGCGAGGACTCAAACGCAAGAAGAAAGGGTGGTTTTTATTAAATGATAAAATAAAACAAACACAAACAAAATGCCCACGAGGGGGAAAACTAAAAAAACTGAAATACATACAAGGAATCAGGAACAAAAGACAGACCAAATTATAACAAACCAGCCCAGGACTGAAAACACAAGGAGATTAAATAGGGGACAAACAAGGCAGGTAATGGGGAAGAACAGGTAGGGCAAATTAACCAATAATCAGATAACAAGAGGGGTGGGGTCAAGACAGAAGACAGGAACGCACATGACACAGAAATTAACCAAAAGACCACATGTGCTAAACAAAACAAGACAGACGTGAAAATTATGTTACTTTTTTAGCATGAAAACTGAAGAGAAAACAGGGAGGGGCTGTTTAAGTCAGTGACCACACCCACTGCCTGACATCCTTTAACATTTTTAATTGGTCTCTGTGGGAGTTTAAATGCTACATATTTTTAAGTTTTAGTTTCAATCCACCAATTTTGTTGTTACTTTTTAAGTTGAAATGTACCGTATCAGTTAAATTTAGCCAACTGTGTAAACTAATGTCAAGTACAAAGTGTGCTGTTGTTACAACCTACTCCACTATAAGTGTGAGTAACATGAATAAAAACATGGATATCAATTCAAAACATGCAGCAAACAAACTAGAAACAGATATTGAAAAGATGCATAAAACAGACATTGTCTTTGCCTTGTATTATCACATTTCTGTGATTATTTTAAAAAGCTCATATCATATCATCATTAAAGGTTTCCAGCTCAGGGTACACATGCAGTGAGTTCCTGAGGGTCAGATGCCCCTACAGGAGAAACAAAAACAGAAATAAAAAAAAAACAAAAGACCAACAGCTGTTCTGATTTAAATACAATTCTGAATTAAAACAGTTATATTATATAACACAGCTCTTTTTGTGAATGTATTTTGATCTTATGAGCATTTAGCAAAAAAAAAAAAAAAAAAAAAAAGAAAAATTCTCTCTCTGGTTTTTGAGTTCAAATATTAAAAAAAGATCATAGACAACAATAATGTATGAAGACAAACTTCCTGAAAATGTTTCTCTTGATTAATAACATTTTGATACATTTTGTTAAATAATGATTTGTTTAAGATCAGTGATATTCCCCACATCATCTAAACTTTGTAAAGTTGTGAGAAACCAGTTACATAACCTTTTTGTCTTTTAAAATGATTCCATAGGCTATCTTATATATTCATATATTATCAGTTTATTAAATGTATTGTAACATCATTCGTGTTTAGGATTCACACTTGAATTAGCTCCCTTTATGATTTGGAGTTGAATTGCTATATCAATATACACTCACCTAAAGGATTATTAGGAACACCTGTTCAATTTCTCATTAATGCAATTATCTAATCAACCAATCACATGGCAGTTGCTTCAATGCATTTAGGGGTGTGGTCCTGGTCAAGACAATCTCCTGAACTCCAAACTGAATGTCAGAATGGGAAAGAAAGGTGATTTAAGCAATTTTGAGCGTGGCATGGTTGTTGGTGCCAGACGGGCCGGTCTGAGTATTTCACAATCTGCTCAGTTACTGGGATTTTCACGCACAACCATTTCTAGAGTTTACAAAGAATGGTGTGAAAAGGGAAAAACATCCAGTATGCGGCAGTCCTGTGGGCGAAAATGCCTTGTTGATGCTAGAGGTCAGAGGAGAATGGGCCGACTGATTCAAGCTGATAGAAGAGCAACTTTGACTGAAATAACCACTCGTTACAACCGAGGTATGCAGCAAAGCATTTGTGAAGCCACAACACGCACAACCTTGAGGCGGATGGGCTACAACAGCAGAAGACCCCACCGGGTACCACTCATCTCCACTACAAATAGGAAAAAGAGGCTACAATTTGCACAAGCTCACCAAAATTGGACAGTTGAAGACTGGAAAAATGTTGCCTGGTCTGATGAGTCTCGATTTCTGTTGAGACATTCAGATGGTAGAGTCAGAATTTGGCGTAAACAGAATGAGAACATGGATCCATCATGCCTTGTTACCACTGTGCAGGCTGGTGGTGGTGGTGTAATGGTATGGGGGATGTTTTCTTGGCACACTTTAGGCCCCTTAGTGCCAATTGGGCATCGTTTAAATGCCACGGCCTACCTGAGCATTGTTTCTGACCATGTCCATCCCTTTATGACCACCATGTACCCATCCTCTGATGGCTACTTCCAGCAGGATAATGCACCATGTCACAAAGCTCGAATCATTTCAAATTGGTTTCTTGAACATGACAATGAGTTCACTGTACTAAAATGGCCCCCACAGTCACCAGATCTCAACCCAATAGAGCATCTTTGGGATGTGGTGGAACGGGAGCTTCGTGCCCTGGATGTGCATCCCACAAATCTCCATCAACTGCAAGATGCTATCCTATCAATATGGGCCAACATTTCTAAAGAATGCTTTCAGCACCTTGTTGAATCAATGCCACGTAGAATTAAGGCAGTTCTGAAGGCGAAAGGGGGTCAAACACAGTATTAGTATGGTGTTCCTAATAATCCTTTAGGTGAGTGTATTATGTCTGCCATGTTTACTGCCATCTTGTGGATAAAGATGAGTTGCAGTCATAGAAATTTCCTTTTACGATGTTTGAGGAACCTTATGCTGCCTTCACGTGCTATCGGAAATATGTTAATTCCCACTTCAGAAGTCGTGATTACGAGCTTGTTGCATTCAAGTGCTTTGTTGTCGGAATGAACAGGAATCATGGAGGACACCAGGTTTATTCTTGCCTATTTATTGGGAAAATCTTATTAAAACCAAAAGTATATTTGGTGTCACATGCACTGACAACCATATAAACATTTATGATGCTATCCAGAAAGTCTGCTATCTGCCGATTCTGTTATTTCGGTCAAATGAAGGCTATTTTCGCTGTGTATAAAACAAGCTTCAAATGATTACTCGTATATGTAAAAATGCACTACATTAATGACAAGACAAGACGATTTAGCTGTTTTAGGGGAAAAAACTAATAAATCACACCTGTCACAGCAGTAGTTCCCCTTCCAGGGAACTTGCACTGCGTCGTCGTGACGACACTTTGGGAACGCCCTCAACGTAGCGCGCATGAGCGAGCAGAGCAGGTCCGGGTTATGGAACAAGAAGTACAATCCCTGTTAGTGAAAGAGGCCATAGAACGTGTTCCTCTGCCAGACAGGGAGTTCGGGTTCTACAGCCGGTACTTCATAGTTCCCAAGAAGGATGGGGGGTTGCGTCCAATAATAGATCTCAGGCACTTGAATCGTTCTCTGAGGAGATTCAGGTTCAAGATGCTCACAATTCCAGCCATCGTGAGTCAGATCCAGTTACGATAGATCACGATAGATCTGAAGGACGCATTCTTTCATTTTTTTCATCCTTCCATGTCACAGGAAGTTCCTGAGGTTCGCTTTCGGGGGCAAAGCGTACCAATATCGGGTTCTTCCCTTTGGCCTAGCTCTTTCCCCTCGCACCTTCACCAAGTGCATGGATGCAGCGCTGGCTCCGCTGAGACTCCAGGGCATCCGTGTACTCAATTATATCGACGACTGGCTCATATTGGCCAAGTATTGGCGAAATGGCAGTTCGGCATCGAGATGTCGTTTTGTCGAGATTGTCGAGATTGTCTCCCGCGCGCATAGAATCCATACGGGCGATGGTCTCCAAAGTCAAGTTAGGCCTCAGCCTCACTGTGAAGCAGTTTCAGAGACTGCTGGGGCTCATGGCAGAAGCGTCCAACATAATACCTTTTGGCCTGCTACACAGTAGACCCCTACAGTGGTGGCTGAGAGCCAAGGGGTTTTCCCCGAGGGGGAATCCGTTCCGTATGATCAGGGTAACGCGCAGATGGGAACCCTTCGTTCCCTCGTCATATGGAAGAAACCTTGGTTCCTGTCCCAGGGGCCTGTGCTGGGAGCATCATGTTGCCGGAAAACCGTTTCAACAGATGCCTCCCTCACTGGTTGGGGCGCGGTCATGGACGGCCACTTTGCACGAGGTCTGTGGGAGACCCGGCATTCCTCCTGGCACATCAACTGCCTGGAAATGCTGGCAGTCTACAAAGCGCTGAGGAGCTTTTTCCCGGACCTCCGTGGCCACCATGTCCTGATACGGTCAGACAACATGTCTGTAGTCTCGTATCTGAATCATCAGGGGGGTCTGAGGTCGCGCCCTCTATGCAGACTGGCACACCAGATCCTCCTGTGGTCCCAGGGGAAACTGTCGTCTCTCAGAGCGATGTACGTCCCCGGGGACCAAAACCAGGGAGCAGACGTCCTGTCGAGGCAGGGGCTGAGGCCCGGGGAGTGGCGACTCCACCCAGAGGTAGTAGAGGCCATGTGTGTGAGATTTGGCTCAGTGGAAGTGGATCTGTTCGGGTCTCAAGAGACGTCCCACTGTCCATTGTGGTTTTCTCTCAGGCATGATGCAGACGTGGCCGAGGCTGCGTCTGTACGCATTTCCCCCGATCGCTCTGCTCCCGGGAGTCTTGGAGCGGGTCTGCCGAGATGGCATCAGCCTACTTCTAGTAGGACCCTGCTGGCCGACCTGGGTATGGTTCTCGGACATTGTAGCACTGCTAGACGGCCTCCTGTGGCAGGTCCCTCTGAGGAGGGATCTGCTGTCTCAGGCAGGGGGCACAATATTCCACCCCCGGCCAGAGTTGTGGAACCTCTGGGTCTGGCCCCTGAGGGGGCTCGGTACCTAGAGGCTGGCCTGTCAGCAGGTGTTGTCGAGACCTTACTCAGCTCCAGGGCTCCTTCCACCAGGAGACTGTACAGCCTGAAGTGGAATGTGTTTTCCACTTGATGTAGAGAGCGTGAGGTGGACCCAGTTAACTGCCCAGTGGCTTCAGTGCTGGAGTTCCTCCAAGATCGTTTCTCCACCGGTCTTACCCCGTCCACGCTTAAGGTGTATGTGGCTGCCATTGGGGCTTTCCACTCGCCTGTAGGTGATGGGCCTTTGGGGAAGCACCATCTGGTTGTACGTTTCCTCCGTGGGGCTCGGAGGATGAGGCCCGCGACTCACTCCAGAGTCCCAACCTGGGACCTGGCGGTGGTACTTGAAGGGCTGGCTGAGGCCCCCTTTGAGCCACTGGAGTCAGCTGAGGCAAAGAACCTGACCCTTAAGGTGGCCTTTCTCCTGCTGTCACCTCTCTGAGGAGAGTGGGGGATCTCCAGGTCTTGGCGGTTACGCCAACTTGCCTGGAGTTTGCCCCTGGCGGAGTTAAGGCCAGCTTACACCCAAGACTGGGCTATGTGCCCAAGGTGCCATCTAATGTGGCACGGTCAGTGGTTCTTCAGGCTTTCCATCCTCCTGCTATGCCCGGGCAGAGCTTTAAGAATTTACTTGGAGAAGTCTTCACAGTAGAGGAAGTCAGACCAGTTGTTGGTGTGCTTTGGCTCACCCAAGAAAGGGCTGCCTGCATCTAAACAGACAATCAGTAATTGGATTGTCCAGGCTATAGCCACGGCTTATCAGGTACGCAATTTGCCTTCACCTATGGCCGTGAGGGCTCATTCCACCAGGGGCATGGCCTCCTCGGTGGCCCTCCTTTCTGGAGTCTCGCTTAAGGAGATCTGCGAGGCGGCCGGGTGGGCCACCCCGCACACCTTCATAAGATTCTACAGTCTGCAACTCCCTGTGACGCCTGGCACCAGAGTGCTCGCGTCCTAAGTGTGCCTGGGCTTCCAGCTTTACACTGGGATGAGCGTGATTACGGTGTGGCATAGTGGGTATTTAGTTCCCAAAGTGTCGTCACGACGACGCAGTGCAAGTTCCCTCGAAGGGGAGCGTCTCGGGTTACGACTGTAACCCTTGTTCCCCGAGAAGGGAACGAGACACTGCGTCTCGCCGCCACACATATCACGGGCAGAGCGGGTTATAACCTCGGGTCGTAACCCGAGACATTCTCCCCACCACCGTGTTTAAAGTTTATGACACACCCATCTCGGAAATTTGGGTAGGACTATCAAAATTATTTCCGAACTTCCCAGTGGTAAACACGACATCAGCTGGCATTCATGTGCAATTTAAACCTAGGAAACTCGTATTTACGATAATTCTGATAGCACGTGAAGGCAGCATAAATATCACGACGGTCTATTTGCCATACCACGTCTACTATGTAACACTAAAGAGATAAAGCGAGGGATAGACATCAAATACGGCAAAATGACAAAACTGATTCATTTCATGCAAATTTGAATACAGCGCTCTAGTGATTATTAAATTTGCGCCCTGACTGTAGGTGGGAAATTTAAAACGTTCACACATTACATTACTCACACGTTACTTTTTGTTAAGTGTTATAGGTTACTGTGTGATATGATTTGTCGTGACTTGTAAGGTTTTTCAGAAATCCTGTCATTGACTGCGCACGCTGCTTTAACGTTTTTTTTTTTGCCAGTCTTAGCTACAGTACATCGTCAGGTATGGTTTTTTTGAACTTCCAAAACAATAGTTACAAATGAATCATATATATTATTCACCATGGGCCTCCATACATATCAAAACATGTTTTCAGTTAGTATTAATAAAAAGAAATGTCCTCTCACTTTCAACTGCTTTTATTTCCAGCAAATGTCCTAACAAATATTGTATGAACATAAAAAAGATTCAAAAAGTCAAAAGTAGCAGTCAGTATACAGAGCATCTCATCCTCATGGGCTGAGCCAGATTTGCCAGTTCTTGCTGTGAGATGTTACTCCACTTTGCAAGTAATTGAACACATCTGGGGGGACATATGGGCACACGTAGTTTGGTACTGCAAGGACTATCAGCTGCCTTCTGTCTCCCTGTATTGTCTTAGGTCTCAGGATCAGTCCATCTTCACTGTCCCCAAGATGAAGACCACTGTACATGTGGTCAGCATTTCACTTTATCCAGTTATGAGTTGATATGGAGGTCCAAACCTGCAGAAATTTTATATAAATAAATACATATTTATGTAATATCTATCTATTAATCTATCTGTCTAATCTATCTAGGCCAGCATCCTGAGAGTTTACTGCTGTCTGCCATTTTCTGCTGTCTGCCGTTTTCTGCATGCCATTTCTTTAGAAACATTACTTATGTAAGTTTGGTAAACATTGTATTTGCACATTTTCTTATGTAAGTTTAAGACTGTAATCACATTGACAGAACTTTGACTAAATATCTGGTCCACATTGTAAAGCATTCTTTACAAGAACCACTAAATTGTAGATCGGAAAAGACCACATGACTGACATGTAAACCAACCACACTTTCTTTCATTCTTAAATCTGTGGAGGTTAATTTATTATTTAATTAGTTCAAATATACAACCTTAGCCTGTGGAACAGTGGAATTATGAATGTGCAAAACAAGGTGCTTTAGCAGAAATGTAGTCCACTGGCTCTCTCTGCTGGTCACGAGGTGAACAACATGCTTATCTTCACGATAATTATGGTTTTTGTGGGCCACCCTCAAGGAAACCACTTTTGTTCAATTAAGTAAATTTCACATTAGTTACAGGAATTCTTTTGAGATATATAAAAGGTTTCACAAAATTAGCTTTAAGGATCTTTTCTGCCTCTCATTAGTTTAATAAAGGCTTACTTGTGCACTGTGCTCTTGGTAAACATTCACTTTTTTAATAGCTTTTTTGTTACTTGTTAATGTCATGCTTATATACGCTAATAGATAGTGTTTAGGACATTCACAGTTAGTTATCATTGCTTTTATCTCGTCTCTGCAGGTGTTGGGCTTTGATGCTGTAAATAAACTGGAGAGTTTCCTGTCTCCTGTAAGTCAAATATGTTTGTGTGTGTGTGTATGTGTTTCTGCATCCCCTCAGTCTTGATGGGTGGGGAGGAGGAGTTCATCAGCACTGACAGTTTTGATATATATGGAGAATGTCATAAAAGCCTCCTCTGATTTGTCACTGAAGTTGTTTGATGATTTCCTCTGTTCTGTCTAATAAGGTAACAGTGAGTGTGATTGGAGGGTGTCGGACCTCTTTCTCTCTCATTAAGGGGGCTGAGAGGATGCCTGTACTTCTGTATCATCAGTGCGGAGAAGCTTGTACTGGATATTGAGTTAATCAAGCAGAGGGAGATGGAGAGATGCCTGACACTCATTTTACTGTCTTCAATAGTAAATCTCATCACAGCTGGTAAGTACACTAAGGAATGAAATTTATTTCCAGAAATTTTCTCAGATTATTATTACTTCAAATTAAGCTTGACTGTAATGTGGTGTCTCAAACGAAAATATGTGCCACAATAAGGATTTTTTTTACAGAAACCCTAAGAGGCATGCATTATTATTTTTACCTGTCTTGTTTTAATTAGATCTCTGCTCATGGCAAAAAAAAAAAAAGCATGTCATTTCGTACACATTTTCACTGGTCAGCTGCAAACTATTTAACTGCATGTCAAACATCACAATATACCAATGAGCCAAAACATTATGACCACCTGCCTAATATGCTGCAACAATGTTTAGGTAGGTAGCACAAGTCAACAATACTTTACGTCCACAATAATGATCGGACCCAGGGTTTCCCAGCATAACATTGTCCAGAGCATCAAACTCGTCTTGTCATTGACCCATAGTGCATCCTGGTGCCATCACTTCCCCAGGTAAACAGCACACATATACACGACTGTCCACTTGATGTAAAAGAAAAAGGGACTCATCGGACCAGGTGACCTTCTTACACTGCTCCAAGGTCCAGTTCCGGCACTTTTCGACGGTGGGTGGTAGGCCGTCATTAAAATTTTGTGTGACTTGTGCCACAGTAGACCTTCTGTTGGCTCGGACCAGACAGGATAGCCTTTGTTGGCCTTGTGCATCAGTGAGCCTTGGGTGCCCAACACCCTGTTGCTGGATTGTGGTTTGTCCTTCCTCTGACAGCTGTTGGTTAAATTCTCACCACTGCTGACCTGGAGCAACCCACAAGATATTCTGACCCAGTTGCCTTGCCATAACAATTTGGCCCTTGTCAAATTCGCTTATATCATTATTCCTGCCTATTTCTTCTGCATCCAACACATTGATTACAAGAATTGATTGTTTTCTTACAATCTAATCTACCCAGACCTTAATATGTGACCTTTTAGGAGATGATCAACGATATTTACTTCACCTATGACTGGTCATAATGTTTTAGCTCATCAGTGTCTAACCATACAGACATCTCAGTCCTTCACGTTGACTGAAAAAACAATAATGCATGGCACCTATTATGCAATTCCTTTATACAATACCATTTTAACAGCTAAAGAGATCCAGCCCTGCACTCTCTTTAGTTTCTTCATCTTTCTTTTGCTTCTGCTCAATATTTAGTCCGTGTGAATGTGAGGCTGGTTGGTGGTCACAGTCGCTGTGCTGGCAGAGTGGAGGTTCATCATAGAGGTCAGTGGGGAACAGTATGTGATGATTTCTGGGACCTTAAAGATGCTGCAGTGGTGTGTAGAGAGCTGGACTGTGGGGAACCTTTAGATGCTCTTTATGATGCTCATTTTGGACAAGGGTCAGGACCAGTCTGGATGAGTTATATCATGTGTACTGGATCAGAGTCTACACTGAAGAACTGTGGGGCATTGGGATGGGATAAACGCAACTGTGATCATACTAAAGATGCTGGAGTCATCTGCTCAGGTAAACTATTTTACATATTTAAGTCATATTTGTGTAAGAGATTTGTGCGTTCATATCAGTTTCTAAAACTTAAGTAAATAAAAAAAATTTTTTAGCATTTACTTTTCATTATTCAGTCATTCAATGACTAAAATAAAATTGAGTTGACAAATCATGATCTTCATAAATGAATATATACTGTAGATATGCTGTATATGCCATGTTTTTTGTTGACTATGTCTTATTTAGAAGTCAGGCTGGTTGGAGGTTCTCGCTGCTCTGGGAGGTTAGAGATACTTGATGATCAGATGTGGGTTTCAGTGTGTGCTGCTGCCTTTGACCAGCAGGATGCAGAGGTTGTGTGTAGAGAGCTGGACTGTGGGGCTCCTGTACAGGTGCTGGGAGAAGCTGCTTTTGGCAAAGGAGACGCTCAGATGTGGGCACAAGAGATTCAGTGCAGAGGAAATGAATCTCAGATTCACCTCTGCCCAACATCACCATCACACCAACACAACTGTTCTCGTGAACACAACATTGGCTTGCTTTGTGCTGGTAGGAGTTCAAAATGCATTATTTATTAAAATGCTGTTTTAATTATGTTGCCTCTCTCCCAATTTGAGTGCATGCCGAGAGTGATTGGGCAGAGTGCGGCGAGTGTGAATACATGTGACATTTGGATGGTGCGTTGCAATTCAAAGGGTGGGTGTGGGTCATTAATCCTCAGAAAAGGCAGAGATTGAACTGGTGTTCATAAAAATTGAAATAGTGGTGACAGTAGAAGGAAGCAGATTTTTTTTGCTTGCGGATATATCAGAGCCTAACATTCTAAAAGCTGAAAGCATGATTCCTTAAATTCAGCTCTATATAATAATTTGATTTAAATCTTTTGAGGTTTTCTCATTGCATTCATTTATTTTTGGTTTCAGATGTACCAAACCATACATTTCAGATGTTTAATTTCATATTGGCAAAATCAAAAATATTTGTTTATTCAACTAGACAAACTATGATTCATTTTTTATTAGTCAGTGAGAGACCTTTTGAAATGGCTTGGTGTTATGGTGGTGCAATATGTTTAGTGTAGTAAATGGGTCAATATACCAATCTCTCGCTCTCTCTCTCCATCTCTCTCTCTCTGTAACAGACAAAAGGAATGTTAGACTGGTAAATGGTAGCAGTCGCTGTGCTGGTAGAGTGGAGGTTCATCATAGAGGTCAGTGGGCAACAGTGTGTGGTGTTGGCTGGGATTTGGCTGATGCTGCGGTGGTGTGTAGAGAGCTGGACTGTGGAGAACCTGTAGATGCTTTTGGGGATGCACAGTTTGGTCTGAGATCAGGACCAATCTTAATAAAAAATCCAATGTGTAATGGATCAGAGTCTACACTTAAGAAATGTGGATCCATGCAATCGAGTATTCATGACGAGTGTTTCAATAAGAGCGCTCAAGTCATTTGTTCAGGTAAGCTAAACGTTTTGTGTTATTATAGAAAAACAGTCTTTTTTTAAACTCATGCCTATTTTACCCTTTGGACTTAACATAGACCTGAGAACAAACAGGAAATGGAAATACTGAACTTATCATTGCTGCTGATGGAATGTTCTTTAAACAAAACATTTTTGAAAAAGTAATTTATAACATGTCAGAAGTAAATTATAATGCTGGTTGCACTTTATTTTTCAGTGCGGGCACTTTCACTTTACTTACAGTGTACTTTTCCAAGCAAGTACTGAGTAATATAGGGTAACTACATGGGTTAAGATTAAGTTTAGGGGTAGGTTCAGGGTTAGTACCTAGTTATTGTAATTACTACAGTAAGTACTGTGAAAGAAATTCCCCTATGCACCTGACTTAAGTTAAACTAGCTGTCCCCGACACCTCCAATATTATCCTCAGGTGACTCCCACTCTGACCATGTCGGCAACCCCTGATGCCGAAGTATAGCTACTCTGACTGCATTGGAAAACCCAGATGCCTAAGAATTATACCCCTGGTTTCACAGACAAGGCTTAAGCTAGTCCCAGACTAAAATGCATGTTTGAGCTGTTTTAACTGAAAGCAACTTGCACTGACATATCTTAATGTAAGTAATGTTTTTTGAAAGACACGTTTATAAAAGCTACTTAAAATGCCCTATACTGAACTAAGGCCTAATCCTCGATTAGTCTAAACCCTGTCTGTGAAACCGGGTCATAGCTACCTGACCGCATCGGTAACTCCTCACTCTGAGTCGGACGACGTCTCGCCCTCTATGAACACTTGGGAATAAGATCTGTAGTGTTCCACTGACCTGCTACGCAGCAGTAACCAGACAGACTCCAGACAATGCCTTCTGAATGGATCTTGTATCAATCACAGAGAATCCCACCAGCAAAAATAATACAACAGTTTATATAGAACAGGTACATGGCAAAGATAACATGACTCATACATAATTTTTCTCTAATACAATTGGTTCTACATATGTGCAATTCAGCAACTCACCCCCTCTCTTTTACTAGCAAAGCAAAGTACACTGAACAAAATTATAAACGCAACACTTTTGTTTTTGCCCCCATTTTTCATGAGCTGAACTCAAAGATCTACAGCTTTTTCTATGTACACAAAAGGCCTATTTCTCTCAAATATTGTTTACAAATCTGTCTAAATCTGTGTTAGTGAGCACTTCTCTTTTGCCAAGATAATCCATCCACCTCACAGGTGTGGCATATCAAGATGCTGATTAGACAGCATGATTATTGCACAGGTGTGCCTTAGGCTGGCCACAATAAAAGGCCACTCTAAAATGTGCAGTTTTACTGTATGGGGGGGTCCGGGGGGGTCTGAAAACCAGTCAGTATCTGGTGTGACCACCATTTGCCTCATGCAGTGCAATACTTCTCCTTCGCATAGAGCTGATCAGGTTGTTGATTGTGGCCTGTGGAATGTTGGTCCACTCCTCTTCAATGGCTGTGCGAAGTTGCTGGATATTGGCAGGAACTGGAACACGCTGTTGTATACGCCGATCCAGAGCATCCCAAACATGCTCAATGGGTGACATTTCCGGTGAGTATGCTGGCCATGCAAGAACTGGGATGTTTTCAGTTTCCAGGAATTGTGTACAGATCCTTGCAACATGGGGCTGTGCATTATCATGCTGCAACATGAGGTGATGGTCGTGGATGAATGGCACAACAATGGGCCTCAGGATCTCGTCACGGTATCTCTGTGCATTCAAAATGCCATCAATAAAATGCACCTGTGTTCGTTGTCCATAACATACGCCTGCCCATACCATAACCCCACTGCCACATGGGCCACTCGATCCACAACGTTGACATCAGCAAACCGCTCACCCACACGACGCCATACACGCTGTCTGCCATCTGCCCTGTACAGTGAAAACCGGGATTCATCCATGAAGAGAACACCTCTCCAAAGTGCCAGACCCCATCGAATGTGAGCATTTGCCCACTCAAGTCGGTTACGACGACGAACTGCAGTCAGGTCGAGACTCCGATGAGGACGACGAGCATGCAGATGAGCTTCCCTGAGACGGTTTCTGACAGTTTGTGCAGAAATTCTTTGGTTATGCAAACCAATTGTTGCAGCAGCTGTCCGGGTGGCTAGTCTCAGACGATCTTGGAGGTGAAGATGCTGGATGTGGAGGTCCTGGGCTGGTGTGGTTACACATGGTCTGCGGTTGTGAGGCTGGTTGGATGTACTGCCAAATTCTCTGAAACGCCTTTGGAGATGGCTTATGGTAGAGAAATGAACATTCAATTCACGGGCAACAGCTCTGGTGGACATTCCTGCAGTCAGCATGCCAATTGCACGCTCCCTCAAAACTTGCGACATCTGTGGCATTGTGCTGTGTGATAAAACTGCACATTTTAGAGTGGCCTTTTATTGTGGCCAGCCTAAGGCACACCTGTGCAATAATCATGCTGTCTAATCAGCATCTTGATATGCCACACCTATGAGGTGGATGGATTATCTCGGCAAAGGAGAAGTGCTCACTAACACAGATTTAGACAGATTTGTGAACAATATTTGAGAGAAATAGGCCTTTTGTGTACATAGAAAAAGTCTTAGATCTTTGAGTTCAGTTCATGAAAAATGGGGGCAAAAACAAAAGTGTTGCGTTTATAATTTTGTTCAGTGTAGTTTTTTGATTACTTCAGGTCGTTATTCCATTCATGGGGTTATTATATTTAGTTAGCCGTCTAGCCATGTCCATATGCTTCCGTTATTTCAACACACTAACTTTGGCTAAAGTGTTGGCACATTTTGTTCTCAAAAGCATACAAATGTTAAGCCTGCAAGAAAAAGAAATGTTAGTTATGATTAAAACAATTATTTCACAGTACATAGTATGTATATGCGAAACAGGACTGTAAAATAAAGTGCTACCCAAATGTCTTTATTGTATTTTTTGATCAATTTGCTAAGAACATATTTTTTTCTCAAAAATATAACCTTTTCAAAGTGCTTCCAAACTTTTGAACTATGTATGTAATGCATTAATTAACATGTAAAAAACAGGGCCCTGATGTCAGCAAACCATAACAGCCAAAATTATGAATAATCGTATTATTTTGGTATGAGCTGACTTTGTAGCTTAGTTTCAAGTTTTTTTTTTGAAAAAGGGAAAATTTACAAAGAAATTCACAATGTTTTATCTATTTTTTGTTTTAAAAGATTAAGGAAAATAAAATAACTGATATAAGTTTCATTCCCTAATTCAAAGGATTTTCGTATGTTCTTTCAGAAGTCAGGCTGGTTGGAGGTTCTCGCTGCTCTGGGAGGTTAGAGATACTTGATGATCAGACGTGGGTTTCAGTGTGTGCTGCTGCCTTTGACCAGCAGGATGCAGAGGTTGTGTGTAGAGAGCTGGACTGTGGGGCTCCTGTACAGGTGCTGGGAGAAGCTGCTTTTGGCAAAGGAGACACTCAGATGTGGACACAAGAGATTCAGTGCAGAGGAAATGAATCTCAGATTCACCTCTGTCCAAAATCACAATCACACAAACACAACTGTTCTCATGACAACGATATTAGACTGATGTGTGCAGGTTTGAGCAGTTTTTTTCATCAAGAAAAATCTAATTTAATTTCCATAAATGTAGAATACATATTAACTTCACAATAGTTCATATTTAATAATTTTTAAATAATATTTTTTTCCTCTTTGTGTGATGCTTTCTCTTTTTCTATATCTTTTTCTTGGCTCTTGCTATTCATTGTATAGATAAATACCATAGGTCAAGATACCATTCTCTCATTTTCAAACTCTCTCTCTCTATCTCTCTCTCTGTTACAGACAAAAAGAATGTGAGACTAGTAAATGGCAGCAATCCCTGTGCTGGTAGAGTGGAGGTTCTTCATAGAGGTCAGTGGGGAACAGTGTGTCATGAGGACTGGGATATGACTGAAGCTGCAGTGGTGTGTAGAGAGCTGGACTGTGGAGAACCTATAGATGCTCTGGGTGATGCTTATTTTGGACAAGGATCAGGACCAGTCTGGACACGTCTTATGTTATGTGCTGGATCAGAATCAACAGTGAAGTACTGTGCATCAATACAATGGGGATTTTATGACTGTGATCACTCTAAAGATGCAGGAGTCATTTGCTCAGGTTAGCTGCTCCAAATCCCACCATTTTTTTTATTATTACAGGGGTCATGAAAACTGAATTTATTGTTTTATAATGTTTCCTGAGGTGCACTGATAATGTTAGTATGATTTTTACATAAAAAAAAAGACATAATTTTGAAATAAAAGGCCATTTTCTACCCTCATTTTAGCCCTCTGATTTGAACGCCCTATTGGAAGGGACGTGTCTGCTGTGAGACTTGAATGTAAATGCCCACTGCTATGATTGGCTAACATCTTGCATATAAATTCAACACAAAGTGCCCACATCTAATTGGCAAAAAAGCTCAATGAGTGTGCTCAACCACAAAAAAATTTTTTAAAAAGGAAGGAAAAGTTGGCACACCAAATATAAAAAAATATTATTTTCATGTTCTCACCAGAGGTGAAGTTTTGAGCCAAGTGGTTCCTCATCAGACAACACATCCACTGATAAGCCCTTATATACACCGCAGAACTACATCACATGATAAATCACATACTGCATATAAAATAAGTATTACATGTGGAACCCTCGCAAAATACTACAAAATTGCTTTGTTTTTACTATTACAACTGTTGAGATTAGTCCTGTATCTCTCTTCTCATCTCACTAACGTGCCAATGGGCGGAGCCGAAGATGCGATGATGTAGAAGTAGGCGTTGATTTGATTGTGCAGAGGCGGTCTTTTGTCGCACTATTACATAAGAGTCATAATGCGACAAAATTTCGAACAAGTCGCTTTCTAAGCTTGGATTCAATAAAAGCTGTTTTTGGACTAACAAAGAAGTTTTGAGTTCTGAAACTTGCAGGATGTTTTTACAGTACAATAACCTCTTACTGTTACAAACAGGCAGACACGGAGAACAGGTGATGGTAAAATGACAGAGTTTGAGATACCAGTTCGTGAGCGGGGCAGGTGAGTGGATGGTGAGAGAGTCAGATGAATAATGAAGATGACTGGATAATACTACTTGGTTTCAGGTGGCGTTGGAGATTGGAATGCTGGATCGAAGGAGACGCTGGAGACTGGATACAAGACGAGGAGACACACTGGAGACTTGAAGACACGATGGAGAACAGGTAAGTATCGAAGGAGAGTCCTTGAGGTAAGCATAAGCGTGGCTATGTGCAAACGAGACCGGACGGTGACTGAATGTGAGCGTGGTGCTTAAATGCTGGCAGTGATTGCAGTGATGATGGGATGCAGGTAATCAGTATTCAGGAGAGGGCGTGCGCTGTGATTGGGATAGGGTGGAGCCTGGTGTGCTTGTAACATTACCCCCCCCTCCACGGACCCCAACATCGTGGTGGTCGGCCTCTGCTTCGCGGCACCGGTCTGTCAGGGTGAGAGGCATGGAAAGTGTCAAGCAGCTTTGCGCGTACTCGGCCCAACCCAGGAACTGGTTCCAGGAGTCCTGGTGGCCGTAACAGACGGTACGAAGGAAGCGGCCGATCTCCTGGATCTTCCGCTCCGTCTGCCCGTTCGACTGAGGATGGTATCCCGAGGAGAGGCTGATGGTCACACCTAGGAGGGTGAAGAAGGCCTTCCACACCCTGGAGACGAACTGGGGCCCTCTGTCCGACACGATGTCTTCGGGGATGCCGTAGTAATGGAAGATGTGGTTTAACATTAACTCAGCAGTTTCCATAGCAGTGGGTAATCCCTTTAAGGGAAGCAGACGGCAGGACTTAGAGAATCTATCGATTACAACGAAGATGCAGGTACAGTCATCGGAGACAGGGAGGTCGGTGATGAAGTCCTCTCCTAGGTATGGGGAGGGGAGATGACGGGGGCTCTTGGAGATCACGCATTCCTTACATCCCTGCACGTACCTTCTGACATCGGATGCCATGCGTGGCCACCAGAAGCGCTGTTTAAGCAGCGAGAGGGTTTCATTGACCCCGGGTGGCCAGTGCCCAGAGATGTGTGGGAGGAGTGAATGAGAGGAGTGCGCCGTGTGCGGGTGACATACTGCAAGCCTGGTGGGCAACCCGGCGGGGGGTTGGTGGAGGCATTGGAGGAGGGCAGAGTCTCTTCAGACCAGACAATGGGGTTGACAAATAACTGACCAGACAGGATGGGCTCGGATTCCTCGGTCTTCTCCTCGGGACTGTGGATGCGGGATAGGGCGTCCGCCTTGACATTCTTGGGCCCAGGTTGATAGGAAATCTTGAAGTTAAACCGGGTGAAGAATAATGCCCATCGTGCCTGGCGGGGATTCAGTCGCTTGGCGTTTCTGAGATATTCCAGGTTCTTATGGTCTGTCAAGACGAGGAAGGGGTGTTGAGCGCCCTCCAACCAGTGCCTCCACTCCTCGAGCGCCAGCTTGATGGCTAGGAGTTCCCTGTTGCCGATGTCATAGTTTACCTCCGCTGGGTTGAGCTTGCGGGAGAAGGCGCATGGGTGGAGTCTACTGGGGTTCCCCTGCTGTTGGGACAAGACCGCTCCCACTCCGGTGGTCGAGGCGTCCACCTCCACAACGAAGGAGCGGTGGTGAAGGCAGTCTTGAGAGCCTCGAAAGCTTCAGTGGCAGATGGTGTCCAGCACAGAGACTTGGGCTTATTGCGGAGGAGGTTGTTGAGTGGACTGGAGATGGAACTGTAATCTTAAATGAAGCGACGATAGAAGTTGGCAAACCCGAGGAATCTTTGGAGTTCTTTTATGGTCGTGGGAATGGCCAAGACCGGATGGCTTCCACCTTCCCCTCGTCCATCCAGATGCCACTGCGGTCGATGGAGTATCCAAGGAACTGCACTGAGGGCTGGTGGAACGAACACTTTTCGGCTTTCAGGAACAGGTGGAAGCTCCTCAGGCGTTGCAGGACCTCCGCAACGTGGTGGCGATGTTCGGCCATGCTCCGGGAGTAAATCAGGATGTTATCGATATAGACCAGCACGAACTTATGGAGAAACTCCCGGAGCACCTCATGGATGAAATTCTGGAATACGGAGGGGGCGTTGGCCAATCCATACGGCATAACAAGATATTCATAGTGGCCAGTAGGGGTCACGAAGGCGGTCTTCCACTCGTCCCCCTCACATATCCGGATGAGGTTGTACGCGCTGCGGAGGTCCAACTTGGTGAACACAGTGGCACCACGGAGATGTTCCAGTGTAGCCGGGACGAGAGGAAGAGGATAACGGAACTTGACTAATTTTGTTGAGGGCACGATAGTCTATGCAGGGCCTCAAGCCTCCGTCCTTCTTTGCCACGAAGAAGAAGCTCAAGGCAGCAGGGGAAGTAGACGGGCAGATGTAACCTTGCTCCAGTGCCTCTTTGATGTATTCCTCCATGGCCTTCTCCTCTGGAAGTGACAGGGGGTAAATCTTCTCACGGGGCACTGACTCACCCGGCAGTAGATGGACGGGGTGGCTGTCGTCCGGAGCTTGAGCTGACGGCAGAGGGTGCCCGAGATGAAGTTGCCGGCTGACCCAGAGTCGAGGAGAGCGGTAACTGGAAGAGACACACCGGCAGCAGTAAGGTTTACAATCGTGGTGAGGGGTTGCATCTTATTAAGAGAAGGGATGATGGCACTCATCATTGGACGAGGTGGACGAATGGGGCATTCAGTGATGAAATGTCCAGGGGATCCACAGTACAAACACAGATTGTGGGTCAGCAGCCTCTGCCGTTGAGCCATGGATAAACGTTCGTGGGCTGGTTCTGGAGGGCTGACAGATTCTGGTCGGCGGAGGGATGGCGAAAACAATGGCTGGCCCTGGTGTTCTTCAATACATGACTGCATACGAGTGGCGAAGCGGATGGAAAGTTGGATGAAACGTTCTAGCCCGATGGTATCCTCGTATGCAGTGAGATGCAACCGCACCCGAGGATCCAAACCCTGTTGGTAGGTTGTCAACAGGGATTGTTCGTTCCATCCACTGGCAGCAGCGAGTGTTCTAAACTGGAGGGCATACTCATTAACAGACATTGATCCTTGTTTTAAATGATAAAGTTGCTCACCAATCGCTGAATCCCAGGATGGCTTTCTGAAAACTTCTTTGAAATGGGAGGTGAAACTGGAGAGAGATCGGGTGATCGGATTGCTCTGGGACCAGAGAGTTTCTGCCCAACGAAGCACTTTGCCAGTTAACTGAGAGATAATGAAAGCTACCTTAGCGCGGTCATCAGGGTACAGGTGCGGTTGCATCTCCAGGACCAGCGAGCATTGTAGGAGAAATCCGTTGCAATCCTCCGCCGAACCGGAGAAGGGCGCTGGTTTGGCCATGGGACTGGCGTATACCGGCGGCGAAGAAGCAGTGGTGTTGTTTCCGGAAGTGCTCGCTGGTGAAGGTGCAGGCGGGTTGGTGGTGAGAGCTCGACGGAGAGCATAAACGAGCTCTTGGAAGGGATCCGGGGTGCTCATCCTGGTTCTCTGCGGTGTGGTCCGGTCTACTGTTACAAACAGGCAGACACGGAGAACAGGTGATGGTAAAATTAGTTTATTGAGATACCAGTTCGTGAGCGGGGCAGGTGAGTGGATGGTGAGAGAGTCAGATGAATAATGAAGATGACTGGATAATACTATACTTCTTGGTTTCAGATGGCGTTGGAGATTGGAATGCTGGATCGAAGGAGACGCTGGAGACAAGACGAGGAGACACACTGGAGACTTGAAGACACGATGGAGAACAGGTAAGTATCGAAGGAGAGTCTTTGAGGTAAGCGTAAGCGTGGCTATGTGCAAACAAGACCGGACAGTGACTGAATGTGAGTGTGGTGCTTAAATGCTGGCAGTGATTGCAGTGATGATGGGATGCAGGTGCATGTGATCAGTATTCAGGAGAGGGCGTGCGTTGTGATTGGGATAGGGTGGAGCCTGGCGTGCTTGTAACACTTACATGTCAAAAGATAAAGGGCATTTCTCAATTCATGACCCCTTTAATGATCTACCAATCATAAAGGAATAGTTCATCCAAAAATGAAAATTATTTTATTTTTTACTCACCCTGAATTCAGTCCAAGCCAGAATGACTTTCGTCTGTATAACAAAAAGTTTTTTTTTTTTTTTTTTTTTGGTGGTCAATGTGGTATGTGCTTTATTTTATAAAACGACATCCTTTTGTGTGAGTAATGCATGATATTTAATGGTGATTATTCATTCATTCATTCATTTTTGTCAATTTGGTACTCGACAGGCCCAGTCTTAATTAACTTCCAGTATGTTTAAAAGAGTGAATATAAGAGTAAAAATATAATAAATTATTTAATTATTTTACCTTGATTCCTCTTCATGATACTTTGTGGTAGAAAATAAATGACAATAATTACACAAATAGATAAAGTTTATATAAGTAGTGTCAAACTGTTTTTATAATTTTTTATCTATTTCTACTTAAGGTGTCAGGCTTGTTGGAGATTCTCGCTGTTCTGGAAGAGTGGAGGTTTTTCATGGAAACACCTGGAATTCAGTGTGTGCTGCTGCCTTTGACCAGCAGGATGCAGAGGTTGTGTGTAGAGAGCTGGACTGTGGGGCTCCTGTACAGGTGCTGGGAGAAGCTGCTTTTGGCAAAGGAGATGCTCAGATGTGGACACAAGAGATTCAGTGCAGAGGAAATGAGTCTCAGATTCACCTCTGTCCAACATCACCATCACACAAGCACAACTGTTCTCATGATAATGACCAGGGGCTGCTCTGTGCTGGTAAGAGTTAAAATGTGAGTAATATATTTTAAGTATCTTACTTTTATTCATAGTCTCTCTTTTTATTTCCTTTGTCACATATAGGTGAAAAAAAAGTGAGGTTGGTTGGTGGCAACAGTCGCTGTGCTGGTACAGTGGAGATTCATCATAGAGGTCAGTGGGGAACAGTGTGTCATGATTTCTGGGATATGGCTGATGCTGCAGTGGTATGTAGAGAACTGGACTGTGGAGAACCTGTAGATGCTCTGGGTGATGCTTATTATGGACCAGGATCAGGACCAATTTGGGTAAATACTATTTTATGTGGTGGATCAGAGTCTAGAGTGAAGAACTGTGGGTCATCAGGATGGAGCATACATGTCTGTACTCACAGTTTGGATGCCGGGGTCATCTGTTCAGGTAAATAATGCTTTACTTCAAAGCATTCCACACTTGTTGTTTCCACCTGTTACCCAAGAATTTGTGTTGACACAAAGAATGATTGTGTTTTATGTTTAAATCTTTGTATATTAACATATCTGCATTGTTATTATTGGCAATTAATTATCAAGCATGTGTTTTTGTCTACTGTGCACTGTGGGTCTTGTAATATAAACAGGCCATAAACCTTCCAGACTCGTTAATGGACCTCACCTCTGCTCTGGGAGGTTAGAGATGCTTGATGATCAGACGTGGGTTTCAGTGTGTGCTGCTGCCTTTAACCAGCAGGATGCAGAGGTTGTGTGTAGAGAGCTGGACTGTGGGGCTCCTGTACAGGTGCTGGGAGAAGCTGCTTTTGGCAAAGGAGATGCTCAGATGTGGACACAAGAGATTCAGTGCAGAGGAAATGAGTCTCAGATTTCATTCTGTTCAGTATCATCATCACACAAACACAACTGCACCAGTGACAATACTGTGGGCCTGATATGCTCTGGTAAAGAATTAATATTAAGTGTCTCTTTATTTGTTTTTATTTGTTGATACTCTGTCATGTCTTAGATATACTTTATTAGATTATACAACTTTCTTATTTTAGTTATTTTTGCATTGTTACTGAATGGTGTAATATTTGTCCCATCTTTACATAATATTGCACACATAAAGAGAACATTTTCTCAAACAAGATATGTTGTATGATAGATGTTTTTGTAATTGGCATTGTAATGATAAAAGTTCTTTGCACAGGTTACACAGATCTCAGACTGATGAATGGTTCAGACTCTTGTTCTGGAAGAGTGGAGCTTCAGTTCGTCAGTGAATGGGGCACAGTGTGTGATGCATGCTGGGATATGAGAGCTGCCAGTGTCCTCTGTAGACAGCTGAATTGTGGGATTGCTGTGTCTGTGGTGGGATCAGACTGGTTTGGAGAGGGAAGTAGTGAAATCTGGGCTGATGTGTTTGATTGTGACGGGAATGAAACAAAACTCTCAGAATGTTCCATCTCTTCATGGAGTCGAGCTGAATGTTCTCATAGACGAGATGTTGGAGTCATCTGCTCTGGTAAACTAATTTGACATTATGCTACTGAAAAACTTGTATGTAATATATAAACACTATTTTATTATTTTGTAGCACAATTCTTATTTTATTCTCCAGGCTCCTCTCTGGCTGTTCATGATGGTCTGGTGCGGTTGTCTGGAGAGAGACAGTGTGAGGGGGAGGTGGAAGTTTCCATCCATCAGGTCTGGAGGAGAGTTCTGCTGGACTCCTGGAGTCTCACTGAATCCTCTGTGGTCTGCAGACAGCTGGGCTGTGGCTCTGTGCTGAACTTCTCCGGCTCCTCTTCATCCAGTCCTGAACACAGTCATGAGTGTGTGACGGGCTTCCAGTGCTCTGGGAGTGAAGCTCATCTGGGGAACTGCAGCTCTCCACAAACTCTCAACTGCAGCTCCACACAACAGCTGTCAATCACCTGCCTTGGTGAGAAGAGCAACATCTGGGCAGATTCTTCAGTTGTTAGTGATCAATAATGTGTTTTTCTTTCTCTGAATATCAGGTCGCGGGTCCATCAGGCTGGTGGGTTCTGGGGGAGACTGTGCAGGGAGGCTGGAGGTTTTTCACAGCGGCTCATGGGGGACAGTGTGTGATGACTCCTGGGATATTAAAGATGCCCATGTGGTGTGCAGACAGCTGCAGTGTGGAGTGGCCCTCAGTAACCAGCAGGTACCAGCCTGGTTTGGTCCTGGTTCTGGACCCATATGGCTGGATGAGGTGGAGTGTGAGGGGAATGAGACGTCCCTGTGGAACTGCTCTTCTCCAGGCTGGGGAAAGCATGACTGTCAACACAAGGAGGATGTAGGAGTCGTGTGCTCAGGTAAACATAACTAAAAAAGTATTTTGTAACATCTAAAATATTGTAAAACATGTGCAATCTAAAATATTATTTGGGATATTTCAGTCACCCATATATATGTAAAATTCACCAGTTGAAATGAATGGGAATGCATGAAAACTGAGGTTTGGCTCATGTTTCCAAATAGAGTTTAAAGAGATCAGGTTAACTGAGGGCTGTGAAGGGAATGTGGAGGTTTTCTACAATGGATCCTGGGGTAATGTGTGCTGGAACCAGATGAACAGAGACACAGCGAGTCTGATCTGTCAAGAGCTGAACTGTGGAAAATCTGGTGCTTTTTCCAATTCTGTACCAAGTGTAGAATCAGCTCCTAATTGGCTGGATAAATTGAAATGTCGACAACATGATTCAAATCTGTGGCAGTGTCCATCTTTACCCTGGGGACAGAATGACTGCAACAGAGATGAGGTGGCCAAAATCATTTGCTCAGGTAAGGTATAATATAATATATTATCCACCTTTTTTCCTGAGCAACCAATGAGCACTGCCATGACAGATTCAAATTTACGTTGTCCTTTTCTGGTTTCCATAGGAACCCATGTTAATACTGGGTAAAAACAGCAACTGAATTAATTAAACAAAATTTTTGAATACTAATAAGAATACAAATGAGCTCAGGGTCAAGCCAATAAAATTAAGGAATTCCATTTTGAGCACTAAATCACAAACATGAAAAGAATGTTCATGTCCAGCACTGTATGAATTGCATTCTGTGTCAAAGACTGATGAGAGAAAAGGAGCATGGCTTGCAGCACCAGCAGTTAAATTACTCCCCACATAAGGTATATGAGTGCTGCTTAATATTTTGTGGACAAAAATTCCACTGAACTTCACTGCGATCTGCAGCTGTATGTAGGATATTAACGCCCACCTGTTATCAGTGTAGTTTAACTCAGGCCGCTTCATGTCATCTAACCACACTGAACTTTGACAGTTGAGGCACTGCCAAAAGACAGTCATTGTGACACTGTAAATTGTCAGCATTATGGAGACAAATACTTTTTTGATAACACTTTACAATAAGATTTCATTAGTTAACATTAGCATTTTTATTAAACAAAGATTAATAATGTTTATAATGCTCTAACGTGAAAATCCAGAACAGAAAGAGTCCCCTCGAAGCTATCTGACATGGTCTACATCTCCCTACCAGAGACAGTGTTCAGGTAAGTTAATTTGATGGCAAAGAACATCATAACAATCATGTGACCAGAATTAATCTCACGCAACACAAATACTCCCCCCTGCAGGCACTTCTGGATATTAATGTGTTGTCTTCTATATATGTGTAATTTAGAACACCTACCTCTCAGACTGAGTGGAGGGGAGGGCCGGTGCTCTGGGAGGCTGGAGGTGTATCATAACGCTGTGTGGGGCTCAGTCTGTGATGATCAGTGGGACATCAGCGATGCTCAGGTGGTCTGCAGGCAGCTGGGTTGTGGAGCAGCACTGAGGGCTGATGGGAATTCAGCCTTTGGTGCTGGTGAAGGTGTTGTGTGGCTGAACAGAGTCGAGTGCAGAGGAAATGAGATTCACCTGTGGGACTGTCCTCTCTCCCTGAAGAACCACACTGACTGCTCCCACAAAGAGCACGCTGGACTCACCTGTGCAGGTCACAGCAACACATTGACCAGTATTAGTCATTTTTAGATCATTTTAGTGCTAATACCATTTGTGTATTCATATCAATAATATGAATGTGTTTGTGTCTGTTTTGCCAGATTTGTCAGTGTCCACTACTCCTGCCACAACATCAGTTTCTCCTCCAGTTTCTCAGACAGTGCGCTCAAGCTCAACATCAGTCACTCCTCCACAAACTCCTCCAGCAGCGTCTCTCTCCGTGCTTGTGATTGTACTGGGAGTTGTGCTCTTACTGCTCTTAGTGCCACTGCTTATACTGATTCAGCAGAACAGAGTGATGAGGAGAGGTAGGAGAGATCCAGAGACTGTCATATTGTGTCTTATTCAGTGTGTGATCAGTCATGTGTTGTGAACTGACAGCAGGTTTGTCTGTCTACACTCACAGCTCTCTCTAAGAGTAGACACAAGTCGACGACTGAGGTCGTTTATGAGGAGCTTCATCACAAACCCACTAATAGACACAGTCTCTTCACTCAGAGGGGTGAGTAAATGGCATAGAGTATTTGTGGTGATTAAAAGGGTAATCAGTTTAGTCATAGAGGTAAGTAGAGTAAATCACATAGATCCATTTGTGGGACTTTTGTGTGTTATCTGGAATGATACAGTGTTAGTGTTGTGGTTCAGTGTGTGTCAAACTGTCAATATGATTCAACGTGTCTGATGGAGCTACTCCTCTATAATAGGAAGTGTCCTTTCTGAAGAACAGCATTCTGGGTACGAAGATGTTGATGAGCTTCTTTCAGGTTAGAGGACTCAAATGTAACAATCTTATCTGCTACATACAGAAATTAATAGATGTTAAATTAATTCAAACATTCACTTAGCAGGTTATCCTAACTGAGTTTAAATTATATAAACCATTCAGCACGTAATAATTCAGATAAAGATTTATTGATTCTTTTTTTTCCTTTCATCCACATTTTTTAAAGCAAATTCTGCAGTAGGAGCCGCACCTGACTGTAATGACGTCACCACCACTGAAGGGCCAAAAGGTCAGTGACTTTAACTGATATCACAAAATTAAAATTAAAATTAAATATTAAATGAACAATTGGGCCTCTGAATAGTAAAATCAGTTTTTGTTTATTTCCTCCTGGCTGTTAACTCATTTAGAAGAGCAGCAAGTCACACCTGAGAATTATGATGATATAATCACTGTTGGACTGAGATCTCGTGATACAGGTTTATTTCTTATTATCATTTCTACAGGTTTTAACAATATAGATTTATATGCACTTTAATTATACATATGCACTGTTTCAAAATCCCACATTTTGTACATTTAATGGATGCATTTAATTTTTCATTATTTTACCTTTTTAGACTTGCCAGAAAACTATGATGATGTCATCATTGTACAGCAATTCTCCAATGATAAAGCAGGTGTGGGTTTCATATTACTCTCTCAAATTACACGTTTTTTTGTTTGTTTGTTTGTCTTTAAATTATAGTGGCATATAAACTCATGTGATTAATAATATAAACATTTATATCAGAGGGTGTTCAGGAGGAGTATGATGATGTGAAGAATGTGAGGGAGTATATGAGTGACGTGTCTGGTAGGTTACTGACACATTTTTACCTTACACTGAATCTATGTTTAGTTTTTATATTTCCTTTATAATATCAATTTCTGTGATTATGATAGCTCATTTAATTTGACTGCCAATATTGATATGTTCATTTATAATACTTTGTTTTCTAATAGACTATGATGATGTGGGGGAGGAGCCAGGAAAACAGGGAGGGACAGTATAACTGAAACCACACCCACTGCCTCAAATCCTTTCAAAGCTTTTAAATGGTCTGCAGTTCAAGAGTTTAAGTCTCTTAGATGCTATACAAGTTTCAAATTCTGTCCACCAATCTTTTATGTAATATTTTGTATTGAAATCTACTAAAACAATTACATTTAATCATTGTTTGACAGGAAAAAATGCTTTGCTTTCATGGCTTTTTCAAAAAGTTTTTACAAATCACATTGTTTTTGTGATCCCATTCCTCTGAAACATATCTATCAGTTTGTATATAATTGTTATAATTTTAGATGCTTTAATTTCCACTGCTCCAGTCTTTAACATTTCACAGCATCTTCAACTTATAAAAATATCATATTCCTTTTGAATGTAGACCCACTGATGTTGGACACATATATATTGCTAAAGAACATTGGAATATACTTTGGGAAATAAATGTAAAAACAGCAGCTGTGGTCAAGGATCTTTACCTCAAAAGAATGTAATGACTCTTTGAACTGAGCAGAAGAGCATGTTGTTCACTATGTCCTGCAGAGGGTTCCCTTTCGAAAGGGAACTTGCACTGTGTCCCCTAGAGGGCATTATGGGGAATGCCTCAGGCATGATTGGTGTCTGAAGCATGTGTCTAAACACGACAATGAACTTGACATTGGCAGGCGACAGCCCCGAAACCTGAAGGATCTGGAGAAGGTCTGTATGGAGGAGTGGGCCAAAATCCCTGCTGCAGTGTGTGCAAACCTGGTCAAGAACTACAGGAAACGTATGATCTCTGTAATTACAAACGAAAGTTTCTGTACCAGATATTAAGTTCTGCTTTTCTGATGTATCAAATACTTATGTCATGCAATAAAATGCAAATTAATTACTTAAAAATCATACAATGTGATTTTCTGGATTTTTGTTTTAGATTCCGTCTCTCACAGTTGAAGTGTACCTATGATAAAAATTACAGACCTCTTCATGCTTTGTAAGTGGGCAAACCTGCAAAATCGGCAGTGTATCAAATACTTGTTCTCCCCACTGTATGTGTTAGGAGCGAATATCATGGAGAAACAATTTGCCCAGCTTTTCATGAAGCACTTTGCGTCTGGTGTGTTTTGGCGGTAGCAGTAGCCGCCGAGCGAACATGCAGAGTAACGTTAGTACATAATTTTCAACACGCTCAAATCTAATATGATCAACAGCACTGTGTTACCCCCAAGCGGCAACCTCCCGCGGTCTCTCTTAAAGCCAATACTTGAAGCCTCCCCAAAAGGGAGCAGAATCTCATTGAGTGTCATGTTAAAATGCCCAACTTTACAGCAGAAAAAAAACATGTTTACAGCCTGGTACACATTGTGGTTTTGGTCTATACAGCTAATTTTGCCCTTCATGACAACTGTGAGGGGGGGTGAATTTTTTATAACTCATTCTTTAAATTATATTAAGCCTTAAAGTCCTGCTTAATTAAGGGCGTGACCCCTTTGAGTGACAGGTGGATTGCCGCTGCTGTCACTACTAGCCGTTTGTCTGCTGTCTGTTAGTCATCATGTCACCTCAGCTCCAGCCATGTCCCGCCTCTTTGCCCATTTTCTGTTATCCGGGAGTGACGTGCGGTGATGCACTGCCAAGATGGCAACGGCCGACTTTAGGCTTCAAAAATGCTCTTCAGAAACCTACGGGTGACGTCACGGACACTACGTCCATATTTTTTTTTACAGTCTATGGTTACCCCACATACGCTTAGGGCTGTAGTCAAGTCCACCTTTGTCAAGTCCAAGACAAGTCCAAGTCCAGGACAGTTGAGACCGAGTCAAGACCGAGTCCAAAGAGGTTCGAGTCCAAGTCAAGTCCAAGTCCAAAAAGGTTCGAGTCCAAGTCAAGACCAAGTCCAAATGAGAGTCGAGAGAGACAGAAAAAAGAACCCTCTTCAAGACCACGTACTTAACTATTGATAATTTATGTGATGCGAGAGACAGCATATCTTCTATTGATTGATTGATTCTATTGATAACATGAGTCCTGTCCCGATTCTTTTCCACCGGCTGTGAGGTGAAGACGACATCTCCCATGAATCCGCGCTCAATCTTGGCGTCATCAAGCTACGCCTTTGTTTTGAATAGCCAACCTCTAGTGGCGAAACAACTACATATTGTGCCTTTAAATGCATCTGATTGGCCTTTGTGTTCAAGAAATCAACGCATATGTCTGTGATTGGCAACATTGCACAATGCTGCAAAAACATGTTATAAATAGAAAAACCTTGTATGCTTGCGCCTGTAAATCGTTTTGTTTTAGTTGTTCTTGTTGCTTTTGTTCAATAGATGAATAATAATTTATTTATTTTTAGATGTTTTATTTTTAGATATTTCTATTTTGCGGGAGTCCCGCAAATCATTTTATTCTCCCACAACCCGCACACACATGAGTAGCCTTACCACCTGTGCCCGCACTCGCCCATCAAATCTAGTCCCGTGCCCCACTCTATTGCGTTGGGTCCCGCGAGTGCAGGTCTCTACTTTAGGGGACGCAGCGCAAGGTCTCAGGTTACGCATGTAACCATGGTTCACTGAGAATAGGGAACGAGATGCTGCATCCTTTTGCCATGCTTCTGGTATTCATACACACATCTAATTCAGACAAGAATTGGATGACGTATTTCACAAGTGCCCTTTTACACTCATGGTCACACCAGCGATGATGTCATAGGATGCCGCCTGCCAATGTCAAGTTCATTGTTGTGTTTAGACACATGCTTCAGACACCAGTCATGCAGGAAGCATTCCCCATAGCGCCCTCTAGGGGACACAGCGTCTCATTCCTTATTCTCAGGGAACCATGGTTACATGCATAAACTGAGAAGTTTTTGACTTACAGTACACGGCATGCATGTTTGTTTTATGTACTTGTTTTATGTTTGTGTCCAATTTGATTGTTGTTTTGAATTGATTTAATGTTTTTGGTTTAGCAATAAAAATCAGACTATGTGCATGGATATTGTGTCATTGTTATTATTATTATCATTATTGTGAAATTGGGGAATGTTGCAACACATTTTGTTTCAGCAAACTGTTTTTTGTAAACAAAATGCAAAATTCAATAAAGTTTATATAAAAATACTGTATACTGTTATTGTGTAATAGTATTTTGATATGTCTCTCTGTTTGTTGTCAGCAGTTAGTTATCAGTGCTTGTATCTCTTCCCTGCAGGTGTCAGACTTTGGCACTATATGTACACTGAAGTGTTTCCCACATTCACTCTCATGACAGCTTGGTGACTTCTTCATGTGTGTGACTCCTCAGTAAAGTGTCTCTGCAAGGTAGAGGAGTCCTGTTCATCAACAGTGGCGTTCTCTTGATATATATGGAGAAAATTGAAAATGCCTTGCCTGATTTGTTGTTGTAACTGTTCTCTTGAAGTTTAACTCTGAGTGTGATTGGCGGTTGTCAGAAGCCCCCTCCCCTCTCTCTACCTTTATCTTTCTCACCAGAGCAGACAAGAGTCTCTTTTTCTTCAGAATTGCTAAGAGAGCTGATGAAAAGTTTGTACTGAAGTGCAGAGGAAGATGAAGAGCTGTACTCCGTGTATGAGGGTGCAGTACAGGGTGCTTTGGCAGATGCACTATATTGCCAAAAGTATTAGGACACCCCTCCAAATCATTGAATTCAAGTGTTCCAATCACTTCCATGGCCAAAGGTGTATAAAATCAAGCACCTAGGCATGAAGACTGCTTCTACAAACATTTGTAAAAGAATGGGTCGCTCTCAGGAGCTCAGTGATTTCAAGCGTGGTACCGTGATAGGTTGCCACCTGTGCAATAAGTCCATTCCTGAAATTTCTTCACTACTAAATATTCTATGGTCAACTGTTAGTGGTATTATAATGTTATGGGAAGCAATTGGGAACAACAGCAACTCAGCCATGAAGTGGTAGGCCACGTAAAATCACAGAGCAGGGTCAGTGCATGCTGAGGCGCACAGTGCACAGAAGTTGCCAACTTTCTGCAGAGTCAATAGCTACAGACCTCCAAACTTTGTGTGGCCTTCAGATTAGCTCAAGAACAGGACGTAGAGAGCTTTGTGGAATGGGTTTCCATGGCCAAGCAGCTGCGTCCAAGCCTTACATCACCAAGTGCAATGCAAAGCGTCAGATGCAGTGGTGTAAAGCACGCCGCCACTGGACTCTAGTAGTGACGTGTTCTCTGGAGTGATGAATCATGATTCTCTGTCTGGCAATCCAATGGACTAGTCTGGGTTTGGCGGTTGCCAGGAGAACTGTACTTGCCTGACTGCATTGTGCCAAGTGTAAAGTTTGGTGGAGGGGGGATTGTGGTGTGGGGTTGTTTTTCAGGGGTTGTGCTTGGCCTCTTAGTTCCAGTGAAAGGAACTCTTAATGCTTCAGCATACCAAAACATTTTGGACAATTTCATGCTCCCAACTTTGTGGGAACGGTTTGGGGATGGCCCCTTCCTGTTCCAACATGACTGCGCACCAGTGCACAAAGCAAGGTCCATAAAGACATGGATGAGCGAGTTTGGTGTGGAGGAACTTGAGTCCTGACCTCAACCTGAAAGAACACCTTTGGGATGAATTAGAGCGGAGACTGCGAGCCAGGCCTTCTCATCCAACATCAGTGCCTGACCTCACAAATGTGCTTCTAAAAGAATGGTCAAAAATTACCATAAACACACTCCTAAACCTTGTAGAAGGCCTTCCCTGAAGAGTTGAAGCTGTTATAGCTGCAATGGGTGGGCCAACTCCATATTAAACCCTACGGATTAAGAATAGGATGTCATTAAATTTCATGTGCATGTAAAGGCAGGCATCACAAAACCTTTGGCAATATAGTGTATATACTGTAGTACTGGCTCTCTCTGCTGGTCACAAGGTGAACAACATGCTTATCTTCACTGAATGAGAGTTATGGTTTTTGTGGGCCATACGAAACCACTTTTGTGGAATTAGGTAAATTTCACATTAGTCAAAGCAATTATTTGATATACACGGAAGGAATGTTTCACCCTTCGGTGAGACTGGACCCCTCGGTGAGATTAAAGCTAACTTGTGCACTGTGCTCTTGCAAGCATTTATTAACTTAATTTTTTTAAATGCCATTTACAATAGTATTCATTTTACAGAGTTGAGTTTATTATGTGTTAATGTCATGCTAACATATGTATACATAGACTGTGTTTAGGACATTAACAGTTTTCAGTGCTTTTATCTCGTCTCTGCAGGTGTTGGGCTTTGATGCTGTAAATAAACTGGAGAGTTTCCTGTCTCCTGTAAGTCAAAGACGTGTGTGTGTGTCTTGATGGGTAGGGAGGAGGAGTTCATCAGCACTGACAGTTTTGATATATATGGAGAAAATCATAAAAGCCTCCTCTGATTTGTCACTGAAGTTGTTTGATGATTTCCTCTGTTCTGTCTAATAAGGTAACAGTGAGTGTGATTGGAGGGTTTCGGACCTCTTTCTCTCTCATTAAGGAGGATGCCTGTACTTCTGTATCATCAGTGCGGAGAAGCTTGTACTGGATGTTGAGTTAATCAAGCAGAGGGAGATGGAGAGATGCCTGACACTCATTTTACTGTCTTCAGTTATAATACTCATCACAGCTGGTAAGAAATGAAGCATTGTTAATTTCAGCAATTATCTTAAGTAGCCTGAATATTATGCTTTTTAGTTTTGTGCTTGCTTTAAAAGGTTTGACAATAATGTGGTGTTTCATGACAATATAATCATATACTGTATTAAGTCACAATATGCCTCTCTCTAATTTTCATTGTTTAATGTATTAGATGGTGTGAATGTGAGACTGGTAAATGGTACCAGTCGCTGTGCTGGTAGAGTGGAGGTTCTTCATAGAGGTCAGTGGGGAACAGTGTGTGATCTTTTCTGGGATTTGGCTGATGCTGCAGTGGTGTGTAGAGAGCTGGACTGTGGAGAACCTGTAGATGCTCTTACTAAGGCACATTTTGGACCAGGATCAGGACCAGTCTGGAGGAGTCATGTCAGATGTGTTGGTTCAGAATCCAACCTGAAGGACTGTGCGTCAGCAGGATGGCATAAGTCTTACTGTGATCATACTAGAGATGCTGGAGTCATCTGTTCAGGTAAACTGACCCAAACCCTGTCATCACTAAAAATATGTTTGTCTTTACTAAACACAGTGTGTTTCATATAACCCTTTCATCGCTTTTTACTATAATTAAACTTAAAAAAGCAGAGGTGGTAGTAACGAATAACATTTATTTAGTTATATTTACTTATTTAACTTTTTGTATAAAAATAAATAATAATAATAATAATAATAATAATAATAATTGTAGGTTTAACTGAGGGTTCTTTACACTCGTACAAGTTAATTTGTAATTCAGAAGTATTAAAGTACTTTATTGGCATAATTGTTTTGCAATACCACCAAAGCAACAATATATGTACATGCACATACAAAAAAGTGACAAAGAACACATTAAAATAATGCAAGATAAGCTATTAGAATATGTAAGCCAGTAATGTTTACAATACTAATGACTGTAAGATATGTAAGGGATAATGTACATCCAGCCGGTTGTTATTGCAGAATAAATCCTGACAGGGTGATCAGGACCCCGGCGCGAAGCGGCTACTTGGCACATAAGTAAATAATTAGACACAAAATATTGACTTGAGTTTAAATATTTTATTAGGTCTTCAAACGCAGAGCTTCCGTGAAGAAAGCAGTTGCTAGCGAGTTCAAACTAGACGGACATTTAAGGGATACGGAATAGTCATATGGAATGCCACTTATTATAAATAACCACTTATATATAATAATGGGGATAAGCATAAAATGAAACTAGCAGCTGCATTTGTATGACAAAAGAGCGAGTCCGCGACGTAACCGATAGGCCTATGGCATAATTAAATAATTCTACACAAAATATTGATTTGAATTTTAATAATTTATTTTATTAGCTCAACAAAAGACAAAACTTCCACGAAGAAAACCATTCCTACCAAGCGTATAGCGCTGACTTACTTGGATGAGCCTGTGTTATCAGTTTTTACCGGTTGCTATCGGGGAATAACGTACCACTGGATGGCACGATAATGTACCAATCAGAAACAAGTATTCCACAGAGCCGTGTAATAAAATGCAATAAAATATGTTAAATTAAACCTTTTCCTCTTGAAACACGTTATTAGTCACCATATTTCACGGCAGTATAATTAGATAGACATCACCAGGTGCTGAGTATTTTCTCTGGTGATGCTCCACCAGGCCATCTTCAGCTCCGCCTTTGGGGACAAGTCCACTTAAGATTTTCCTTCAGCATATAAAAGACATGCTCCTTTTGGATCAAGGGACTGAGAAAGGCAATAATTGTCTGTGTTCTTTCAGAAGTCAGGCTGGTTGGAGGTTCTCGATGCTCGGGTAGGTTAGAGATACTTGATGGTCAGACGTGGGTTTCAGTGTGTGCTGCTGCCTTTGACCAGCGGGATGCAGAGGTTGTGTGTAGAGAGCTGGACTGTGGGGCTCCTGTACAGGTGCTGGGAGAAGCTGCTTTTGGCAAAGGAGACGCTCAGATGTGGACACAAGAGATTCAGTGCAGAGGAAACGAGTCTCAGATTCACCTCTGTCCAAAATCCTTACATAAAAACAGTTGTTCACATGATAATGACCTAGGGTTGTTCTGTTCTGGTAAGAGAAAAACAATATGAGAGTAATATCTTTTTAATATCATTTTTTAAAATTATTATTTAATATCGTTTACTCATAGTCTCTCTCTGTATTCTTCTGTCTCTTAGAAAGAAAGAATGTGAGGCTGGTTGATGGTAGCAGTCGCTGTGCTGGTACAGTGGAGGTTCTTCATGATGGTCAGTGGGGAACAGTGTGTGGTGTTGGTTGGGATTTGGCTGATGCTGCAGTGGTGTGTAGAGAGCTGGACTGTGGTAAACCTGTGGATGTTAAAGTTGAATCCAGATCAGGGCCAATCTGGATGAATAATGCACTATGTACTGGATCAGAGACTGTACTGAAAAGGTGTGGATCAGTCATATGGGGTTTTAATGGCACGTGTCATAATAAGAGTGCTGGAGTCATCTGCTCAGGTAACCTTAAAACTTAAATTTTATTAGTAGTAATATGTGAGTCTATGTTTTGTTCTGAAATGTTAATTTATAATCACTGTGCTTTTTTTAGAAGCCAGACTGGTTGGAGGTTCCCACTGCTCTGGGAGGTTAGAGATACTTGATGATCAGACGTGGGTTTCAGTGTGTGCTGCTGCCTTTGACCAGCGGGATGCAGAGGTTGTGTGTAGAGAGCTGGACTGTGGGTCTCCTGTACAGGTGCTGGGAGAAGCTGCTTTTGGCAAAGGAGACGCTCAGATGTGGACACAAGAGATTCAGTGCAGAGGAAATGAGTCTCAGATTCACCTCTGTCCAAAATCACAGTCACATAAAAACAACTGTTCTCATGTCAATGATGTTGGACTGGTGTGTGCAGGTTAGAGTGGATTTCTTTTATGTTTATAAAATCGAATGTCAAATCTTTTGACTCTACATGAAAGATTTTTCTCTCTCTCTCGCTCTCTTTATGCGATTCTTTTAACTCTCTTTTTGTGACTGTTCATTAATATCTATCATTCTCTTGACTTTATTTAATATACAGTCAGTGTGAATGTGAGGTTGGTTGGTGGTAACAGTCGCTGTGCTGGTAGAGTGGAGGTTCTTCATAGAGGTCAGTGGGGAACAGTGTGTGGTGTTGGCTGGGATATGTCTGAAGCTGCAGTGGTGTGTAGAGAGCTGGACTGTGGAGAGGCTGTAGATGCTTTGGGTGAGGCTTATTTTGGACCAGGATCAGGACCAATCTGGACAAATTTTGTCATGTGTACTGGATCAGAGTCTGCACTGAAGAACTGTGGATCGATGAAATGGCTTGATTATGACTGTGATCATTATACAGATGCTGGCGTCATCTGCTCAGGTGAGCTGCTCCAAAATGGAACTTATTGCATTACTAATGATCCACATGCCAAATGATCCAGAAATTATTTTATCATCAATAAGTGGTAAATAATTTTTTACCATTGGCATAAACTGCCCACTTATAGTAGACAGGAAGATGTCATCTTGATGAACTACGATGAACCAGAGCTTCTTTTGTTTTTACATGACGTTTAGTGGTGGGTAAATGTGCAATCAAGGAAACGCCAATAATAGATTTAAATTCAGATCTAATTAATCTAATGATTAGTTTAGTTCTTCCTCAGAAGCTCTTATTGTACCCACCCAGTACATTGTAAACACAATTGCTGTGTCACACTTTATATTAGGTTTCCTTAACTACTATGTACATCAAAAAATAAGTACAATGTATTGCTTGTGCTCATATTGTACTGCAAAACCCTTGTGCTGCTGTTAAGGTGGGATAGAGGTAAGGTTAGGGACATGTTTGGTGGTATGGGTTGGTTTAAGGGTGGGTTAAGGTGTAAGGGAAGAGTCAACAATGTAATTATAGATGTAATTACAAAAAATTAATTACAGCCGTAATTACATGCAGGTATTTTTTTAAATACAAGTACAATGTAAAAACATGTATGTACACAAATAAGTGCATTTTATCAAATTATTAATTTAAATGTTAACTGGCCTTCAGATGTCGCATTTGTTGGCCACATACATCATCAAGGCTGTTTCATTTAAAAAAGTGACCTTCCAAAGAAAGAAATTACACCTCATAAGGAATAATAGTCAGTTTTTTATTGGTTGGTTTTCTGAAACGAGCCATCCTTGATGACGTACTGTATGCAGCCAACAAATGTAAACTTCTGGAAGTTTCTTAAAGCCAGTCAATCAGATATAAGCTTGCCATTTTGACTAATGCTTTGGCCATTTATTTGCGTGTTCAAAAATGTCAGTAAGTGGACCATTGGCAGTCCGTGTATGGCATTTAAGTCTAAAACCACCTCTACAGCACTGTTACGGTCCCAATATATAGTAAGTGTCTTTAACAACTTTGTATTAACATTTAAATTAATAATTTGATAAAATGCACTTATTTGTGTACATACATGTTTTTACATTGTACTTGTATTTAAAAAAATACCTGCATGTAATTATGGCTGTAATTAATTTCTGTAATTACATTTATACTTACATTGTTGACTCTTCCCTTACACCTTAACCCACCCTTAAACCAACCCATACCACCAAACATGTCCCTAACCTTACCTGTATCCCACCTTAATAGCAGCACAAGGGTTTTGCAGTACAATATGAGCACAGTCAGTACATTGTACTTATTTTTTTGATGTACATAGTAGTTAAGGACACCTAATATAAAGTGTGACCACTGTTAATACATGGTTTATTATGTCTGTAACAAACATTTTATAATGTTTAACACCGAACAGTAGTTCATATATACTGTATGTATATGTGTGTGTATATAAATATATATATATATATATATATATATATAAATCTCAATATACATGTATCAATGTTTCATAACATTTCTGACTATTTAAATGCACATAATTATCTGTCATTATATGATGTAATAATTTTTTTTTTTTTTTTTTGTAATTTCTTAAATTTATTTTCTCTCAGGTGTCAGGCTTGTTGGAGATTCTCGCTGCTCTGGAAGAGTGGAGATTTCTCATGGGAACAAATGGCACACAGTGTGTGCTGCTGCCTTTGACCAGCAGGATGCAGAGGTTGTGTGTAGAGAGCTGGACTGTGGGGCTCCTGTACAGGTGCTGGGAGAAGCTGCTTTTGGCAAAGGAGACGCTCAGATGTGGACACAAGAGATTCAGTGCAGAGGAAATGAATCTCAGATTCACCTCTGTCCAACATTCCCATCACACAAACACAACTGCTCCCATGATGATCACCAGGGGCTGCTGTGTGCTGGTAAGAGTTAGATTAATATGAGAGCAGTCAGTAGTATGACTAGGATCATATGGGGCCCACTCTAAAAACACTTGATAATCACCCCCACAATTTTAATGAATTAACTAAAATTCCTGTGCTTTCAAAGCATCTTTTCACAAACCATGAATGTTTTTTTTTGTGTGTCTACTTGAATTGTGATATCATTAAGGGAATTTTACAAAATAATAGTATTTATTTACTCTGAAAACTTTCTTTTTTTTTTTTTTTTTTTTTTTTTTTTTTTTTTTTTTTTACTATTTACCATTATTCAGTGGTCCAAATACAAACCCGATTCCAAAAAAGTTGGGACACTGTACAAATTGTGAATAAAAAAGGAATGCAATAATTTACAAATCTCATAAACTTATATTTTATTCACAATAGAATATAGATAACATATCAAATGTTGAAAGTCAGACATTTTGAAATGCCATGCCAAATATTGGCTCATTTTGGATTTCATGAGAGCTACACATTCCAAAAAAGTTGGGACAGGTAGCAATAAGAGGCCGGAAAAGTTAAATGTACATATAAGGAACAGCTGGAGGACCAATCTGCAACTTATTAGGTCAATTGGCAACATGATTGGGTATAAAAAGAGCCTCTCAGAGTGGCAGTGTCTCTCAGAAGTCAAGATGGCCAGAGGATCACCAATTCCCCCAATGCTGCGGCGAAAAATAGTGGAGCAATATCAGAAAGGAGTTTCTCAGAGAAAAATTGCAAAGAGTTTGAAGTTATCATCATCTACAGTGCATAATATCATCCAAAGATTCAGAGAATCTGGAACAATCTCTGTGTGTAAGGGTCAAGGCCGGAAAACCATACTGGATGCCCGTGATCTTTGGGCCCTTAGACGGCACTGCATCACATACAGGAATGCTACTGTAATGGAAATCACAACATGGGCTCAGGAATACTTCCAGAAAACATTGTCGGTGAACACAATCCACCGTGCCATTCGCCGTTGCCGTCTAAAACTGTATAGGTCAAAAAAGAAGCCATATCTAAACATGATCCAGAAGCACAGGCGTTTTCTCTGGGCCAAGGCTCATTTAAAAAGGACTGTGGCAAAGTGGAAAACTGTTCTGTGGTCAGACAAATCAAAATTTGAAGTTCTTTTTGGAAAATGTCATCCGGACTAAAGAGGACAAGGACAACCCAAGTTGTTATCAGCGGTCAGTTCAGAAGCCTGCATCTCTGATGGTATGGGGTTGCATGAGTGCGTGTGGCATGGGCAGCTTACACATCTGGAAAGGCACCATCAATGCTGAAAGGTATATCCAAGTTCTAGAACAACATATGCTCCCATCCAGACGTCGTCTCTTTCAGGGAAGACTTTGCATTTTCCAACATGACAATGCCAGACCACATACTGCATCAATTACAACATCATGGCTGCGTAGAAGAAGGATCCGGGTACTGAAATGGCCAGCCTGCAGTCCAGATCTTTCACCCATAGAAAACATTTGGCGCATCAAAAAGAGGAAGATGCGACAAAGAAGACCTAAGACAGTTGAGCAACTAGAAGCCTGTATTAGACAAGAATGGGACAACATTCCTATTCCTAAATTTGAGCAACTTGTCTCCTCAGTCCCCAGACATTTGCAGACTGTTATAAAAAGAAGAGGGGATGCCACACAGTGGTAAACATGGCCTTGTCCCAACTTTTTTGAGATGTGTTGATGCCATGAAATTTAAAATCAACTTATTTTTCCCTTAAAATGACACATTTTCTCAGTTTAAACATTTGATATGTCATCTATGTTGTATTCTGAATAAAATATTGAAATTTGAAACTTCCACATCATTGCATTCTGTTTTTATTCACAATTTGTACAGTGTCCCAACTTTTTTGGAATCGGGTTTGTAGTTACACCATTGACAGTAAAAATTTGCAAATATGTATGCCGTTATTTTTATACCTTTCTCTTTTGATTTTTTTGTCTCTTTTTTCTGTATTCCCTTCTCTCTAGATGTAATGAAAGTGAGGTTGGTTGGTGGCAACAGTCGCTGTGCTGGTAGAGTGGAGGTTCTTCATAGAGGTCAGTGGGGAACAGTGTGTGATGATGACTGGGATATGACTGATGCTGCAGTGGTGTGTAGAGAGCTGGACTGTGGAGAGGCTGTAGATGCTCTGGGTGATGCTGATTTTGGACAAGGATCAGGACCAGTCTGGATGAGTGTTATATTATGTAATGGAACAGAGTCTACATTGAAAAACTGTGGATCAGCAGGGTGGAAAAAACCTGTCTGTACTCATAATGGTGATGCTGGAATCATTTGCTCAGGTGAATAATACTAAATCTAAAGCATTCCACACTTTCTAAATGTCATGATATGTAAAAAAAATAAAAATAATAATAATAATAATAATAATAATAATAATTTAATTATCTTTTTTGAAAATAATGTGGAGAAGTGCAGTTTGGACATTCTGCTAAATATCTCCTTTTGTGTTCAACAAAGAAAAAAATCATACAGGTTTCATTTTCAGGGTTTTCAATAAATAAAAAAAAATCAATTTTAAACTACAGTAATACTTTAAAGATGTAAATATAAAAGAAAACACAGAGTGTTAAATGTAATATGTAAAAGTACTACTTTTATGCAATACAAACAGGTCATAAACCTTCCAGACTTGCTGCTGGCTCTCATCTTTGCTCTGGGAGGTTGGAGATACTTGATGATCAGACGTGGGTTTCAGTGTGTGCTGCTGCCTTTGACCAGCAGGATGCAGAGGTTGTGTGTAGAGAGCTGGACTGTGGGGCTCCTGTACAGGTGCTGGGAGAAGCTGCTTTTGGCAAAGGAGACGCTCAGATGTGGACACAAGAGATTCAGTGCAGAGGAGATGAATCTCAGATTTCATTTTGCTCAATATCATCATCACACAAACACAACTGCACCAGTGAAAATAATGTAGGACTGATCTGTTCTGGTAAATTATCAATATTCAGTGCCTCTTCATAGATTCTCTGTCATATCATATGCAGGATATACTGTAATCTTAAATTTATTATATTACAAACTTTCTTCTCCCAAGTTTTTTTGCATTGTAACTGAGTGGTTATGTAATGTTGTATGATAGATGTTTTTTGTAATGAGCCTTGTAATGACAAAAGTTCTTTGCACAGGTTACATAGATCTCAGACTGATGAACGGTTCAGACTCTTGTTCTGGAAGAGTGGCGCTTCAGTTTCTAAATGATTGGGGCACAGTGTGTGATGCATGCTGGGATATGAAAGCTGCCAGTGTTCTCTGTAGACAGCTGAATTGTGGGATTGCTGTGTCTGTTGTGGGATCAGACTGGTTTGGTGAGGGAAGTGGTGAAATCTGGGCTGATGTGTTTGATTGTGACGGGAATGAAACAAAACTCTCAGAATGTTCCATCTCTTCATGGAGTCGAGCTGAATGTTCTCATAGACGAGATGTTGGAGTCATCTGCTCTAGTGAGGGGATTTTATTGAAAAAATAATAATACATGAATTACCTTGCAATACCTTAATTAAAGTGACACATCTTTCAATCAGGTTCCTCTCTGGCTGTTCATGATGGTCTGGTGCGGTTGTCTGGAGAGAGACAGTGTGAGGGGGAGGTGGAAGTTTCCATCCATCAGGTCTGGAGGAGAGTTCTGCTGGACTCCTGGAGTCTCACTGAATCCTCTGTGGTCTGCAGACAGCTGGGCTGTGGCTCTGTGCTGAACTTCTCCGGCTCCTCTTCATCCAGTTCTGAACACAGTCATGAGTGTGTGACGGGCTTCCAGTGCTCTGGGAGTGAAGCTCATCTGGGGAACTGCAGCTCTCCACAAACTCTCAACTGCAGCTCCACACAACAGCTGTCAATCACCTGCCTCGGTGAGAAGAACAACATCTGGGCAGATTCTTCAGTTGTTAGTGATCACTAATGTGTTTTTCTTCCTCTGAATATCAGGTCGCGGGTCCATCAGGCTGGTGGGTTCTGGGGGAGATTGTGCAGGGAGGCTGGAGGTTTTTCACAGCGGCTCATGGGGGACAGTGTGTGATGACTCCTGGGATATTAAAGATGCCCATGTGGTGTGCAGACAGCTGCAGTGTGGAGTGGCCCTCAGTAACCAGCAGGTACCAGCCTGGTTTGGTCCTGGTTCTGGACCCATATGGCTGGATGAGGTGGAGTGTGAGGGGAATGAGACGTCCCTGTGGAACTGCTCTTCTCCAGGCTGGGGAAAACATGACTGTCAACACAAGGAGGATGTAGGAGTTGTGTGCTCAGGTAAACAGTTCAGTGTTGTGAAAAATTGTTATTCAGTAACTGAATATAAAATATTTTTAGGGAAAATCAAAAAATTTTTTATGAATATGTTATGCTATATGTTAGTCGTTGAAATGAATGGGGTTGGATTGAAAGCTGAGGTTGGTCTCATGTTTTCATCTAGAGTTTAAAGAGATCAGGTTAACTGAGGGCTGTGAAGGGAATGTGGAGGTTTTCTACAATGGATCCTGGGGTAATGTGTGCTGGAACCAGATGGACAAAGACACAGTGAGTCTGATCTGTCAGGAGCTGAACTGTGGAAGATCTGGTGCTTTTTCCAATTCTAAACCAAGACTGGAATCAGCTCGTAACTGGCTGGATAAAGTGAAATGTCGACCACATGATTCAAATCTGTGGCAGTGTCCATCTTTACCCTGGGGACAGAATGACTGCGATAGAGATGAAGTGGCCAAAATCACCTGCTCAGGTAAAACTTATGCATTTTCCTTCACCAATCAATACGAGAGTAATCTTTTAACGATGAATTCTTTGAATTAACAATGAATGATTTGAATATATGCATAAAATGTATATAATATAATACAATATAATTAACTTGTGATTAGAGCAAGAGAGTCATGAGTCCTCATCTCCCCACCAGAGATGGTATTCAGGTAAGTTTATTTGATGGAGAAGAATATCCATATGTAATGTATGTATGTAATTTTGTGCTTGGGGCAAAAAATTACACACATAAAAGTCATGCATATGTAATACGCATAAATGTATCACATTGTTGGCAAATGTTTCAACTATGTAACAAGGCATTTTTCAACATCGGAAGTTTTGAAAACAATTCCACACGTGTAATGGCGGGGACGTTGAAAATGATTTTAATATGCAGAACTGTTACCCAATCATAGCAGTGGGCGTTTACTTCCAACTCTTGAGTGCAGCACACTCATTAAAACGGAGTGGTTCAAAAACAGGATAGAAAATAGCCTGTTACTTCTAAATTAGGATGTTATTTGATGTAAAACATTTTTTATAGCATTATAAGTGGACGTCATAGAACAATGAGAATAAAATAAAATAAAAAATGCAGTTCATGACCCCCTTAACATTGCACCACACACATACCCCACTGTAGGTGTCGCTGCGGTAACACTTTACTTGAAGGGGTGTGCATAAGACTGACATGACACCTTCATAATCATGACATGACACATCATGAATATGAAGATGTTTTTATGCATGTTTATGACAACTGTCATTAAGTGTCATTCGCTCAATTATGTCATTTTTAATGCAAAGATGACATTATTTGAGATGTCTTTCTTATGACAACTTGACATAAACCAATACATCATAACCTGTCAGTGTCTTTGTCATGACAACTTCACATTACCAAGACAACATAACCTGTCATAAATTTGTCATAAACATGACATAGCAGATTAATTATCAAACTTAAAGGATTAGTTCACTTCAAAATGAAAATTTCCTGATATTTTACTCACCCCCATCTCATCCAAGATGTTCATGTCTTTCTTTCTTTAGTCGAAAAGAAATTACGTTTTTTGAGGAAAACATTCCAGGATTTTTCATAGGGCTTCAGAGGCTCTGAGCGATCTCAGACAAGGAATAGGGTCCTCCCTGAAGCCCTTCGAAGGACTTTGAAACTGCATTGATTTGGACCTTCAACATTTTGGTTGCCATGAAAGTCTGTGATGGGGAGAAAAATCCTGGAATGTTTTCCTCAAAAAACTTAATTTCTTTTTGACTGAAGAAAGAAAGACATGAACATCTTGGATGAGATGGGGGTGAGTAAAATATCAGGAAATTTTCATTTTGAAGTGAACTAATCCTTTAAGAAACTACTTAGCTTTATGGGTTAACATTACATTAAACTATCGTGGTTGGTTTTGACGTTGGCTGTCATGAGGCTATTATAATGTCATGATTTTTTTATGACCACTTTTTTTCAGTGGTACAAGTTAAATTTGTCATTAAAATGTCATTAAGTGTTAATACTCTGTCAAATTATTTTATAACAGAGTCATGAATATTTTTCAGTTCAAAATGTTTTTTTTTTTTTAAGTTTCCACCAACAGCTCCAACAGAAGGTCAGATAATAGACAATTTCAAATGTCTTAAAAAGATGAATAGGTGTTAGAGAAATAAAATCAATCATCCAATAATAATAATAATTAAATAAATTGGATAAAATTATATTTTATTGCATTTGGAGAGCGAGTCACCCAAAATGAAATGAAAACAGTACAATTGTGGGTTAAGCCATGCAGCGTTTGGTCCATATCACTGCAAAAACAGTTAATTACAGCATCCCACACATTTATATTTTCTTGAAATGCTTTTTTACATCATGGATAAGTCTACCTAAGACACACCTAACCAGTGGTGCCACTCTATCATTTTGAGGTGAGTTTTCAATGACTCAGGAGTACGATTTCCTCTATGACACCATAGTTTAGGTCAAGAAAAATATTTATGACTCTGTTATAAAATAATTTAAGAGTATTAACACTTAATGACATTTTAATGACAAATTCAACTTGTACCACTGAAAAAAGTGGCCATAAAAAAATTAATGATATTATAATGGCCTCATGACAGCCAACGTCAAAACCAACCACATGACAGTTTAATGTAATGTTAAGCCATAAAGCTAAGTAATTTCTTAAGTTTGATAATTAATCTGCTTTGTCATGTTTATGACAGGTTATGTTGTCTTGGTAATGTCAAGTTGTCATGACAAAGACATCTCAAACAATATCATCTTTGCATTAAAAATGACATAATTGAGCGAATGACACTTAATGACAGTTGTCATAAACATGCATAAAAACTCCTTCATATTCATGACATATGTCATGTCATGATTATGAAGGTGTCATGTCAGTCTTATGCACACCCCTTCAAGTAAAGTGTTACCGTCGCTGCTTACAGAACTGTACGTTGTTGGCCAATGTCTCTGTGATGTGTGTGATTTAGAGCATGTTCCTCTCAGACTGAGTGGAGGGGAGGGCCGGTGCTCTGGGAGGCTGGAGGTGTATCATAACGCTGTGTGGGGCTCAGTCTGTGATGATCAGTGGGACATCAGCGATGCTCAGGTGGTCTGCAGGCAGCTGGGTTGTGGAGCAGCACTGAGGGCTGATGGGAATTCAGCCTTTGGTGCTGGTGAAGGTGTTGTGTGGCTGAACAGAGTCGAGTGCAGAGGGAATGAGATTCACCTGTGGGACTGTCCTCTCTCCCTGAAGAACCACACTGACTGCTCCCACAAAGAGCACGCTGGACTCACCTGTGCAGGTCACAGCAAAACACTGATCAATATAAGTTTTTTTTTCTCCCATATTTTAGTGCTAATAATATTTGTGTATTTGCATAATTTATAATGTGTTGGTTTTGCCAGATTTGTCAGTGTCCACTACTCCTGCCACAACAACATCAGCTTCTCCTCCAGTTTCTCAGACAGTGCGCTCAAGCTCAACATCAGTCACTCCTCCACAAACTCCTCCAGCAGCGTCTCTCTCCGTGCTTGTGATTGTACTGGGAGTTGTGCTCTTACTGCTCTTAGTGCCACTGCTTATACTGATTCAGCAGAACAGAGTGATGAGGAGAGGTAGGAGAGATCCAGAGACTGTCATATTGTGTCTTATTCAGTGTGTGATCAGTCATGTGTTGTGAACTGACAGCAGGTTTGTCTGTCTACACTCACAGCTCTCTTTAAGAGGAGACTCAGGATGACGACTGAGGCCGTTTATGAGGAGCTTCATCACAGACCCACTAATAGTCTCTTCAATCAGAGGGGTGAGTAAATGTCAGAGAGTCTGATTTGTGGAGATCAAAAGGATAATCACTTTATTCAGAGAGGTGAGTAGAGTAAATTGCATAGATCCATTTGTGGGACTTTTGTGTGTTATCTGGAATGATACAGTGTTAATGTTGTGATTCAAAGGAAGTGGGGATTTTGGCTGATTTATGATTATGAATGTGTCTGATGGATCTACACCTCCATAATAGGAAGCGTCCTTTCTGAAGAACAGCATTCTGGGTATGAAGATGCTGATGAGCTTCTTTCAGGTTAGAGGACTCAAATATAACAATCTTATCTGCTACATACTGTACAGAAATTAATGGATGTTAAATTAATTAAAAACATTCACTTAGCAGGTTATCGTAAATGAGTTTAAATTATATAAACCATTCAGCACGTAATATTTCGGATAAGGATTTACTGAATCTTTTTTTCCTTTCATCCACGCTTTTTAAAGCAAATTCTGCAGTAGGAGCCGCACCTGACTACTATAATGACGTCACCACCACTGAAGAGCCAAAAGGTCAGTGACTTTAACTGATTTCACTAAATTAAATTAACTATTGGGCCTCTGAATAGTAAAAGCAGTTCCCTTTCAAGGGAACTCCCGCTCCGTCATCGCTGTGGGAACGCCTCTGCGTGATTGCGTCGTGAAGCACGTATGGAATTAATCCAATGGAGTGACGGAACATCATAGACGGGTGACGTCATCAACCAGGAAACTATAAAGCACACCTGCACCAAACACAGTTAGCTTCTGTGTCTTCAGCAAGCGCTCTGTGTGAATCATTATCTGTCAAAACTTGGTGTTTGTATGGGAGTGCAGCATGCTCAGGCAGCTCTCGAGGGATTTGCCTGTGAGCATTGTGATCTCATGCCCATGAGAACGATGCGCTCCCGCCGAGCGCTCTTCGAAGAGAGCGTTTCGGTTTGCGTTCCCCGCGGCTCAGGTCCCGCTTCTGCTGAGGCAGAGCAGCGGCTCCAGTCGTGGGGTTCGCAAATGGATCAGACAGAGGGGTTAGAGACGAGCGCTGCCTTATCTCTGCCTTCACCTGTCAGATCCAGTGCCTCTATCAAGGGTTCGGAAGCCCGCGCTGCGGTTTCTTCCACCCCGGTTAAGGCACCGGTGCTGCAACTATCCAGTTCCGAGGAACTGGATGTTGTTAGTATCACCGCAGGGGAAATGGAAGACTTGCCACTTCATTCCCCTGCCAGTGAGGAGCTGATGGAGGTTTTGAGTCGTGCTGTGGCCAAGTTAAACTTAGATTGGCCACAAGAAAGACAGGAGCGTTCATTAAAAGAAAGCAAGTTAGATGAACATTTCCTGCCCGCACGTACAGCTGAGCCTCCACGTCGGAGCCGCCGTTCTTTCCCGACCTCCACACTGAGGTCGTGGAAAAGGCCGGTATTGTCCAGAATTGTCAGCCCACAAACTTCAACCTACAGTAACATCGTAGGGCTGAAAAAATATGGATATGGGTCGATGCCGAGGGTGGAGGAGACGCTTGCGAGCCATCTCTCTCTCCGAATCAGCATCGTCTCTAAAGGCTCCAACATTGCCCACCAAGCCTCTTAGAGCCACTTCAGCGCTGGTGGGCAAAGCATACTCGGCAACAGGTCAGGCGGCGGCATGCTTGCACACTATGTCCATCGTGCAAGCATACCAGGCTGACCTGCTAAGGGACCTGGGGGACAGTGAGGAGATCAGAGCTGATGTTATCAGTGAGCTCTGGTCTTCAGTCGAATTAGCTCTCCGTGCCACCAAGGAGACGGCCAGATCAGTAGGCCATTCTATGGCAGCCCTGATGGCCACGGAGAGACATTTGTGGCTGAACCTCACTCAGATTGAGAAGGATAAGAGCTTTCTGCTGGACGGCCCGCTTTCTCCTGAGGGCCTATTCAGTGACGTTGTCAACACCGGTTCCAGGAGGCAAAGAAGCAGGCGGTGGCGCTCCAGCAGTTCCTTCCCTGAAAATCCCAGGTCCCAGCTGCTGCTGGGCGGGAGCAGCAGAAGCCGGGTACGAGCTCCTCGCACAGGGCTCAGCAAAAGCAAAGCGTCGTTACCCATGCCCCCTCCACAAACGGGGGCCGATGGTGTCAGGGTTTTGAGGGTAGTCCCCTCCGAAGGCAGGTGGTGTCCACCTCAGTATACGGTGCCCATCTCCCATCAGTGCCCTCAGGGGGTCGTTCCACCAACCCCGCCGGAATGCCGGGGCGTGGAGGGCCCTCGCGAGTCATCCGAGGATGGCTTGCACCCTCTGAGGAGGGCTGGAGGACAGTCAAGCCAGTTGTTCCCTGCTGATTCGCCGCTTCAGGGCGCTGCACTTGCTATTCGAGATACACCAGAGGCCAGTCTCGAGAGACTGGTTCCCCTAGTGGATTTTTTGGTAGAGTGGGAGAATCTTCAAAATATATCTCGTTGGATCCTGCAGATAGTAGAAAAGGGGTACACTATCCAGTTCAGAACACGTCCACCTCGTCCTATCCACAGTAGTGGGCCCCGAGCAGGCTCTGGTTATGACTCAAGAAGTACAGACTCTTCTGCGAAAAGAGGCTATAGAAAGGGTCCCTCTTTCCATCAGGGAGTCAGGGTTTTACAGCCGGTACTTCATCATGCCAAAGAAGGATGGGGGGTTGCGTCCAATTTTAGATCTGCGTTATTTCAATCGCGCTGTAGCAAAGCTCAAGTTCAAGATGCTCACACTCAAACAGATCATGTCACAAATCAGGTCCGAGGACTGGTTTGTCACAATAGATCTGAAAGACGCATACTTCCATGTATCCATCCTTCCACAGCACAGGAAGTTCCTGAAGTTCGCTTTCGGGGGAGAAGCATACCAATATCGGGTCCTTCCGTTTGGTCTAGCTCTGTCCCCCCGCACTTTCACGAAATGTGTGGATGCGGCTCTGGTTCCTTTGCGTATGCAGGGTATCTGCATTCTCAATTATATAGACGACTGGCTGATCCTAGCGCAGTCAGCACAGATGCCAGGCACCCCTTTCTAGGTGACCCGAAACATACGAACAGACTTTTCCTGGTCTGACGTCCAGAAGGGAGGAGGGCAAAATGCCTGCAGTATAACTGGTCTTACAATATTAGTAGGAACCTTAGGAATATAGCCCGGCCTAGGGTGTAGAAAGGCCTTAACCATGCCGGGCGCAAATTTCACTTGCTTATGAGGCGGCCGGTCAGCCTTCACCTTTGGCAGTACGGGCCCACTCTACTAGGAGTATGGCTGCTTCAAAAGCTTTATTGTCATGGGTTTCCCTACAGGAAGTGTGTGATACAGCAGGCTGGTCCTCGCCGCACACGTTTGTGAGGTTTTACGAACTTGACCTTAGCTCTACACCAGGGGCACAGGTGCTCGCTTCCTAGTGCACAATGTTCACATGAACAGGCATCTGGCTCCTATGGCGACGTGGGTATTGCGTTCCCACAGCGATGATGCAGCGGAAGTTCCCTTGAAAGGGAACGCCTCGGTTACATATGTAACCTTAGTTCCCAGAAGAGGGAAGGAGACGCTGCGTCGCCCTGCCATACTCCCTGCATACCCGTGATCGTCTTGCTTCAGTCTTATCAGAAGCTAACTGTGTTTGGTGCAGGCGTGCTTTATAGTTTCCTGGTTGATGACGTCACCCGTCTATGACGTTCCGTCACTCCACTGGATTGATTCCATACGTGCTTCACAACGCAATTACACAGAGGCGTTCCCACAGCGATGACGCAGCGTCTCGTTCCCTCTTCAGGGAATTAAGGTTACATACGTAACCGAGACGTTTTTGTTTATTTCCTCCTTGCTGTTAACTCATTTAGAAGAGCAGCAAGTCACACCTGAGAATTATGATGATATAATCACTGTTAGACTGAGATCTCGTGATACAGGTTTATTTCTTATTATAATTTCTACAGGTTTTAACAATATAGATTTATATGCATTTTAATTACACATATGCAGTTTCAAAATCCCAAATTTTGTACATTTAATGGATGCATTCAATTTTTCATTATTTTGTCTATTTAGACTTGCCAGAAAACTATGATGATGTCATCATTGTACGACAATTCTCCAATGATAAAGCAGGTGTGGGTTTCAAATGACTCTCTCAAATTACACGTTTTTTGTTTGTTTGTTTATCTTTAAATTATAGTGTCATATAAACTCATGTGATTAATAATAGAAACATTTATATCAGAGGATGTTCAGGAGGAATATGATGATGTGAACAATGTGAGGGAGTATATGAGTGACGTGTCTGGTACGTTACTGACACCTTTTTACCTTACACTGAATTTACGTTTAGTTTTTATAATTCCTTTATAATATCAATTTCTGTGATTATGATAGCTCATTTAACTTGACTGCCAATACTGATGTTCATTTATAATACTTTGTTTTCTAACAGACTATGATGATGTGGGGGAGGAGCCAGGAAAACAGGGAGGGACAGTATAACTGAAACCACACCCCCTGCCTCAAATCCTTTCAAAGCTTTTAAATGGTCTGCAGTTTAAGAGTTTAAGTCTCTTAGATGCTATACAAGTTTCAAATTCTGTCCACCAATCTTTTATGTAACATTGAAATCTACTGAATGAATTTTTAATGTTTGTTTTTACTTTTAAACAAGTGAAAAATCATGCCAATAATTTTTTTTTTTCCAATATATTTTATTTTGAGGGAGTTACATATCTGTCCACTGCAGTGGACACCATGCATCGACGGTATAAAAAGTGATTCAATAGAACTCATTGTTTGGTCTGAAAAAAACTAAGAGCAAGTACGAATACACATAAGAACATTAAATAACAACAACAATAGAGAGGACATTTGAAAAACATATCATTCTAGGTCTCGAAATGTCGTAACCTGACAACATCGAACGTGACTGACTGACTCATTTTATTAGAAACCAATTAAAACCAGTATCATAATTAGTCTCATTTGATTTACCTTCTTCCACCAATTAAAACTATTAATAAAATAATTATGAAATATATAAAATATGTATATGCCTACACTTTTATATGACCTAATAATTAAATATAGACTGTAATAATATTGCTGTTTAATAAAGCTATTCAAGTGTAAATTATATCATAATTTTAACTAAAACATACAAAATAAGGTGGAATCTAAATATAGGCCAAATAGGCACAATGTACCCTTTGGCGCATGACGTCAGATGTCACAGAAAAAAATGTACAAGAAAAATATTATTAAAATCTGGATAAAAGTATTTGTAACATCTTATTTAGCTGAAAAATATTTTTTGCTCCTGTCTGGTTATCTGAGAATAAAAGGATTTAACACTTATTCCTGAGGTACTTGGTGCATCTCCTCTTTCCTCCGCCATTTTGAATGTATGATGCAATATCTCAAAACAACAGAGATACAAATACAATAATTAAATGTAATTGTAGACAACGCTTTGGGGGTTCGCCACTTAGTGTTTGGGACATGGTACTAAAACTTAAATGGTTCAAAATGGCTTCCAAATATCTGTCCACTCTAGTGGACGCCATGCATGAAAGGGTTAAAAAAATGCTTTGCTTTGATGGCTTTTTCCAAAAGTTAAAATTTTTCTTTTTTACAAATCAAATTGTTTTTGTGATTCCATTCCACTGAAACATATCTATCAATTTGTATATAATTGTTATAATTTTAGATGCTTTAACTTCCACTGCTCCAGTCTTTAACACTTCACAGCGTCTTCAACTTATAAAAATATAATTTTCCTTTTGAATGTAGACCCACTGATGGTAGACAGTCTGGACACGTATATGTACTTTGGGAAATACGTTTACAAACAGCAGTCGTGGTCAAGGATCTTTACCTCAAAAGAATGTAATGACTCTTTGAACTACACAGAAGAGCATGTTCACTTTATGTCCTGCAGAGGGTTTTTGACATACAGTACACGGCATGCATGTTTGTTTTATGTACTTATATTTGTGTCCAATTTGATTGTTATTTTGTTTTTTGATTGTTGTTTTGAATTGATTTTAATGTTTTCTGTTTAGCAATTAAATTCAGAATGACTATGTGCATGGATATTATGTCATTGTTATTATTATAATCATTATTGTGAAATTGGGGAATGGTGTAACACATTTTCTTTCAACAAACTGTTTTTTGCAAACAAAATGCAAAATTCAATAAAGTTCAATAAAATACTGTATACTGTTATTGTGTAATAGTACTTTGATATGTATCATATTTGATATGTCTTATCAGTGTTTGTTGTCAGCAGTTAGTTATCAGTGCTTGTATCTCTTCTCTGCAGGTGTCAGACTTTGGTGTTGTTTGTACACTGAAGTGTTTCCCACATTCACTCTCATGACAGCTGGGTGACTTTCTCAGCACTTTCTCAGTGACTCCTCAGTAAAGTTTCTCTGTAAGGTAGAGGAGGAGACCAGTTCAACAGTGGCATTCTCTTATATGGAGAAAATTAAAAATGCCTTGCCTGAATTGTTGTTGTAACTGTTCTCTTGAAGTTTAACTCTGAGTGTGATTGGCGGTTGTCAGAAGCCCCCTCCCCTCTCTCTACCTTTATCTTTCTCACCAGAGCAGACAAGAGTCTCTTTTTCTTCAGAATTGCTAAGAGAGCTGATGAAAAGTTTGTACTGAAGTGCCGAGCAGAGGAAGACGAAGAGCTGTCTGACAATCCTACTGATGTCCACAGTCGTCACACTCACCACTGCAGGTATTTTTACCTTCAGTTAAAGGGTCAATCAGTTCCTTTCAACATATTAAATGAAAGTAGTTTCATATTTAACAGAAGGATCTTACTGTGTACCACCAATAACTTGTGTAATATTTTTCTCTTAGTTTCATTCCTATTGATTATTGTTTATATTTCCTTACTGATATTGATTTCATTAAAAAAAATACTTATGGAAGCAAAAAAGTAGATTCTCACTGATTTTTTTTCTTTTGTAATTACATTAAATGGTCATGTGGTTTTATGTGCTGTAATATTACACATGCAGTTTTTATGATTTCATATTAATTGAGTGAAATGCAAAAGTGATTTTCACACCACAGAAAAATAGCATAATTTCTCTATAAATGTATAGACTTTCATAGATAAACAACTCTTTTGTACAGGCAGTGTGAGGCTGGTTGGAGTGGTGTGTAGAGAGCTGGACTGTGGTAGAGCATTGCGTGCAGTTAATCTTGCTCACCTTGGACAAGGATCAGGACCAATATGGATGGATGAAGTGAAGTGTAATGGATCAGAGACAACACTGAAAAACTGTAAATCAAAAAGATGGGGTGAAAATAGCAAAAGAAAGCAGAATTGATGTCTTTATGTTAATAATTAAATAGTTATAACGCTGTTTATTTATAACATGTAAACACACAGGTCGCCTCCCCAGACTCATTAATGGATCTCATCTTTGTGCTGGGAGATTAGAGATATTTAAAGTAAAGTTGTGGATGTCAGTGTGTGCTGCTGCCTTTGACCAGCAGGATGCAGAGGTTGTGTGTAGAGAGCTGGACTGTGGGGTGGTGTGACTGTGGACAGGTGTGGACTAGGGGTGTAACGGTTTTCTGTAAAAAATCGAACCGTACTGTTCTCCACCCACGGTTCGGCACGCACTTGCACCGCGGTTCATCTCAAATCTGACAACGCATCTATAATATGGTTTGTTGAAAATAACAACGTGTAAAACAGACAGTTCCTCTAATGTAGTATGTTTCTGTCGATGGATACACGTGCTGGCTCCCCAATGATACATTACAACAGCGATAATAAAAAAACGCGGTCAAAATGGTCACTCTTTGTAAACTTTGTTCAATCTATGCGAGATGTGCTGCCGTATGTTCGAATATGACCATCATTTTCGCCGTCATCACCTGGGTGTAGCACGCAAGCGCAGGTGAGACCTGAACACCACATGTTGCTATCTGTGTTTAAACTAAACTCATTTAAGCCTTGTGTGGTGTAGAATAAACACAACCAGGCCAGAAATGCAGTGAACAACTCTTTGTTTACTCTCACTCTCAAAAAACTTCTCTAACTAGGCAGAACCAATCACCCATGGAACAATCAGACATGTATTGTGATCACAGAACAGTCTATCTTTCTTTGTAAACAGTGCTTTTCCACCCTCTAGTGGACACAACATTTCCCCCCCTCTCCCTCCCTCCCATGCAGCTCTCTACACATGAAAGCAAAGTCTTTCAAGTGACCTGGCCGGGATCTGGTACGCACCGATCTTGGAAAGGAAGGGTCCTGGCATAGGGCTGAAGGGCCCGTGAAATTATGGGTGGGGTAAGTAAGCAAAGAGGGGTCTAAGTCTTGCCTGCCAACAGGTGTTGCAATTTCCCGTTCCCATGGGAGAAAGATATGTGGCGGATTCCCACTGATTTGTGGGCAGACTGGGGTAGGTGCAGCTACTTTACGAAGATGGCTAGCGTGCCATCGGGTACCATCCTCCAGGGGATAAGACGCTCTGCCTATCTGACAAGAAACCAACAAGGGGGTAGACCAGAACAAGGCCAGTTTTTTGCTCCTGTGGGGTCTGCAAACTGTCACCCAGTCCTGAACTGCGATATTTGGCTCTTTGGCGCATCTGACTCTGTCAAATCTCTGTTTCATCCGGCGCTGTTGGCGATGGAAACTGGGATGGAGTCTGTCCAGCGGCAAAGTGAGTTCCCTGCCCAACATTAGTAAGGCGGGGGAGACCCCAGTGGTGCTATGCTGCTAGGCCCGGTAGTGTAGCAAAGTCAGACGAATGGCTTGGTTGAAAGAGCACCCTTGCACCAGGTGTGCTCTAAGGCCATTTTTCAGAGACTGGTGGAAACGTTCCACACCCCCATTGGCCTGGGGGTGGTAAAGGGTGGTGCGAATGTGTTGGATACCTTTATTCTCCAGGTAAGATGAGAAGTCCACTCAGATGAACTGAGGGCCGTTACCCATTGTGATAGTTTGTGGGAGGCCCCAACGGGAGAACAGCGAGTCCAGAAAGTTCACAGTGACTTGAGTGGTGACAGAGCCGGTGGTGGTTATTTCTGGCCATCTGGAATGCAAATCATATGCTACCATCAGGTATCGCTGGTTGTGGGGAACCCCATGAATCTCACCGCAGATATCCATCTGCAGGTTCTGCCAAGGACACATGGGCCAGGCCAGGGGTCGGAGGGACGAGAGAGGTGGGTTACCCGTTTTCCCACTCACAAGACAGGCTGGGCAGTCTTTAACTAAAAATTTAATTTCTCTGTCTATGCCGGCCACCAGACACTGTCCCGGCAACGCTGTTTGAGTTTCACTATGCCCCTCATACGCCATTTGAAGCACACGCGCACAAAGGGGCCCCGGGACCACAGTGCAAAGCCCTCGTGCCACACGTGTCATTCCAGCAAGATTGACGTGGGCAAATGGCATTAGCTCTTCTGTGACATGTGAGGGCCAGCCTTCTCGGATGTAAGTGCGGAGCAGGGAGAGGATAGCGTCCTGCTCTGAAGCTGTTTTGAGCTCCTGTAGTGATACCACGCTCTGCAGAGGCGTGTGTAGCAGCTGGATGATGGCTAAAGTCTTTTGTTATTTCCAGAACTGGGACAGAGCGAGACAAGAGGCCAGCCACCTCCTGGGAAAAACTAGGTTGCTGGTAGAGGTGTTAGTGAGGCCAGCAGGGGGTGCTCACCCTGTGGTCTGTGTGGGTCCTAACACCCCAGTATAGTTATGGGGACACTATACTGTAACAAGCACCGTCCTTCGGATGAGACGTTAAACCGAGGTCCTGACTCTCTGTGGTCATTAAAAATCCCAGGATGTCCTTCGGAAAAAGAGTAGGGGTGTAACCCCGGCATCCTGGCCAAATTTGCCCATTGGCCTCTGTCCATCATGGCCTCCTAATCATCCCCATATACTGATTGGCTTCATCACTCCGTCCCCTCTCCACCATAAGCTTGTGTGTGGTGGGCGTTCTGGCGCAATATGGCTGCTGTCGCATCATCCAAGTGGATGCTGCACATTGGTGGCGGTTGAGGAGATTTCCCCCCTTCTATATGTAAAGTGCTTTGAGTGCCTAGAAAAGCGCTATATAAATGACAATTTGAACCCCACAAACTCAATGACGGGTACAGCAAAAAGACATTTTCCGCCGTTTAAAGTTAGCCTGTGCTTGACGAGTGCATCAAAAACCCTGTTGAGACGCTCATCATGAGTGTGCATTGTGGGCCTGTGCACGACAATGTAGATGACAAAGGTAGATGACAATGCCTGGTATATAGCACAGAGATCATGACCTTTTGGAAACAGGAAGAGGCGGGGTTAAGGCCAAACGGCATCCTGGTATAACGAAAAACTCCCTCATGTGTCACAAAAGTCGTCAAATTCCTGCTGTCGGCATGGAGAGGCACCTGCAGATAATCTCTTAGGTCCATCTTAGAAAACACTGTGGAGCCATAGAACTGAGCCGTGAGTCCCTCCGTCGTTGGTAGAGGGTACTTATCCGGAATAACTGCCTTATTGACTTGCCGCAAGTCCACGCAGATGCGCAGGGCACCAGATTTCTTAGTGGCCACCACCAGATTTGAGACCCAGGGCGATGCGTCCACATGCTCAATGATGCCTGCCCCCAGCAGGCGTTTTAGTTCTGTTGACACCCCCTCACGCAGGGCCAGGGGTATGCGGCGTAGCGGCTGAATGACTGGGGTGATGTTATGGTCGATGTGGGGCTGGTGCATAAATGAGGTGAGGCAGCCCATCAAACAGTGTTGGCCACTGTTGCTGCCACATTGTGGTCACAACCAGGATAGCGGATCCCTCTGTGTCCACTAGGGCGAATCCCAGCGCGGTGAAGTCCAGCCCCATCAAATTTGCTCCTTTGCGGGCCACTTGGAAGATGAATGAGGGCAGTGTCCTTGTACCATAGCGAGCAGTCAATTCAAGTGAGCCCAGTAGCTCGATTTTTGAATCGCCGTAACCACACAGGGCTGTAGAAGGTGTGGCCAGGGGGAACACGCTGAAGAACTGACTGTAAGTGCTTGCATTGATCAGGGACACACTGGCCCCCGTATCCAATAGCAGTGGGATGTTCACATCATTCAGGGTGACAGTGCATGATCTGAACGGCACAAGACCTGAAGTTACATTGTGGATGATGGCAAGTGGGGACTGATTGGTGCACGTCTGTGGTCTAGTTGGGGCTGAACGGCATACACTAGCAAAATGATTTTGTTTTCCACAATTATGGCATGTCTGGCCCTGGGCTGGACAGCTTTGGGCTCTGGTGATATGCGAACGAGATCCGCAATTAGCGCAGGGCTGTTGTTGATGTGATCGCCTACGTTGTTGCTGCGTGAGTTGCATCACCGAGTCAGGGGCATCTGCAGCCGCTTCTGCACCCCGGTCGGGTGGCTGCTTGACTGGTGGAGTTGTTTCCATAAATGTCAGCTACTGTAAGTCGACCTATTTTGGCTTGTGAGAGTAGCCACACATTCAGCAGTGCTTTGCACTTGAAATGCTACCGCTATTGCCCTAGATAGCGTCAGGTCGTCTGGCTGTAACAGCAGGGTTTCTCTAATTTTGTTATTGGTGTGTTTAATCAGCTGATCGCGGATCATTTCATAGCACAGCCCTCCAAATTTACAAGAATTCGCTAGCCCTCTCAGATTGGCCACATACTGATGCACGGACTCACCGGGAAGTTGATGGCGCCGGCGATATGAACCGCCGCAGCAAAACACTCTGTGGAGTGGCGAAATGTTCATTCAGGGCCGTCACAGACTGTTCATAAGTGGCTTCACTGCTGTCGCTGATTGTTCCGAGCACTCGCTGTCCCTCCGCCCCCAGGCAGTGTTGGAGAAGTGCTTTTTTCCGTGCCACACTCACTTCTGTGAGGCCGGCTGCGATGAGATATGTCTCAAAGGACTGCAGCCAATGAGGCCAAGGTATAGGAGGTTCACCCAGGAGAGCGAGGAAAAGCGGCGGCAGAGGTAGAGAAAAATCAGCCATCCTTGTCGCCAAAATGTGGTGTAGAATAAACACAACCAGGCCAGAAATGCAGTGAACAACTCTTTGTTTACTCTCACTCTCAAAAAACCCTCCCTTCTCTAACTAGGCAGAACCAATCACCCATGGAACAATCAGACATGTATTGTGATCACAGAACAGTCTATCTTTCTTTGTAAACAGTGCTTTTCCTCCCTCTAGTGGACACAAAACCTTGCCAATTTAAATATTCAAAAGCCAGAAGTCGCAAATGAGAAACTGGCGTGTGCTGTGAGATTTGTCTGTGCACTCATTCGAAGCGCGCAAATATTGAGTTCTCTTTCAAGACTTGCGCTTGAACTGACAAACTCACACAAAAAGTATGTCAACATGTCCATCTTGATGAGTATCCTAGCAGACATAGTCTGTATATGCCTTAAGTGAACTTTATACAGTCGAGAAAGACGACGCATATCCGTGCATTAGGTCTGTTTAATGTCAACAAAAGACAAGGGCATCACTCACGGCTCTTGATTGAATAGCTTTTGTAAGTTTAATAAGGATTAATCTTTAATTTATACAGTCAAATATGCAATGTTATTTTACATTTGATTACTTTGTTCAATTTCTGTACCTGAAAACTAATGTCTACCTGAAAAACCTGAAAAGCACTGTTTATTTTATTAGTATCTTTGCGCGATTGTATTTATTTGTGCTACTGTTTGTATTTAAATTATTTGTTCTTATTTTCTTTATTTTTATTTGACAGTAGTCTTTTTTTCCCTGAACATAGCAAATACCGAACCGTACCGAAACCGTGAACCTAAAACCGTGATACAAACCGAACCGTAAGCAATCTGAACCGTTACACCCCTAATGTGGACACAAGAGATTCAGTGCAGAGGAAATGAATCATACTTTGTATTCTGTCCTACATCCAACTCTTCACATACTGTTCCCATGACAATGCTGTAGGAGTAATATGTTCTGGTTAAGTAATATTTGACCTCTCTTTACATATATATTGCACACATAAAGAGATTCATTCTCTAAAGAGAAGTAAGTGTCCTTAAACTTTTGTTTCAATAACCCGTGCAGGTTACACTGATCTCAGACTGGTAAACGGCTCAGACTCTTGTTCTGGAAGAGTGGAGCTTCGGTTCCTCAATGATTGGGGCTGTTCATGGCTGTTCATGATGGTCTGGTGCGGTTGTCTGGAGAGAGACAGTGTGAGGGAGAGGTGGAAGTTTCCATCCATCAGGTCTGGAGGAGAGTTCTGTCCATCAGGCTGGTGGGTTCTGGGGGAGATTGTGTAGGGAGGCTGGAGGTTTTTCACAGCGGCTCATGGGGGACAGTGTGTGATGACTCCTGGGATATTAAAGATGCCCATGTGCAGACAGCTGCAGTGTGGAGTGGCCCTCAGTAACCAGCAGGTACCAGCCTGGTTTGGTCCTGGTTCTGGACCCATATGGCTGGATGAGGTGGAGTGTGAGGGGAATGAGACGTCCCTGTGGAACTGCTCTTCTCCAGGCTGGGGAAAACATGACTGTCAACACAAGGAGGATGTAGGAGTTGTGTGCTCGGGTAAAGTCTCACACATTCTAGGAATCATTGCAAATAATTGACCAGCAGCTGCTACTTTCAATATACAACAAGAAAGAAATATTAATATAGTATTTGGAATCAAATAATTTTTTAGTTAATTTACACAAATAAAAATAACTAAAAAAATTGAATTGAACATCTCTTATCTAGAGTTTAAAGAAATCAGGTTAACTGAGGGCTGTGAAGGGAATGTGGAGGTTTTCTACAGTGGATCCTGGGGTAATGTGTGCTGGAACCAGATGGACAAAGACACAGCGAGTCTGATCTGTCAAGAGCTGAACTGTGGAAGATCTGGCAGTGAACCCAGATATTCAGTGGGCCTGAGATCTGCTACTAATTGGTTCGGGATATGTTCGCCGGTTCCTGCCTTCTCCATCCTTGAACAACTAACCTTGTTACACTGTTCTGCCAATTTCATTAGTAATCCAATCATAGGTTAAAAAGTGTGTTAGTGTTTTGCTCTTTTTTTAACTAACCTTACCAACAGAATAAACAAGAATGAGGGAAGGACTTTCCTAGCCTAAGATTTGAGAGTTTGTGTTTATTATGCTGAATTATGTTTGTGTTTTTGGACCAGAGTTGTAAATACTATTGTTATAACTGTCTTTGTTGCCCTGTTTCAGCGCAAGTATCGTGTCTGAAGGAAAGTGCTCCAGATATGAATATACAGTTTGGATCTTACAGGTTTGAGAACTTCTTATTTATTTATTTTTTAAGTCATTACTGTTTATTAAAGCAGTTTTGATACTTTACTCTGATTTCAGTTTCAAGCTGTTCAAACCAATTGCAACATATACAGTAGGCATATACAGATAAAATAGTCATGGTAGTTTCTAATGACAGGATACAGATGAATGGCAGTAATACAAATTTCTAAAATAAATATTTGTAGGCTACTGTAGCCTATATGATTAAAGCAAATCTGAATAATGTCCCCACAAATATGGCGGTATCCAAAATCTTTGCCCTTGTGGGACCTATTTTTGGTCCCCTTGAGGAAAACAACTTATAACTCATACTAAGTGTTTTTTAAAAAATGTAAAAATGCAGAAAGTTTTCTGTGATGGTTAGGGTTTGGGGACAGAATATACAGTTTGTACAGTATAAAAATCATTATGTCTATGGAGATTTCTCATAAAACACAAAAACCAATGTATGTGTGTGTTGTAAACACAGGGTGTTGTGATGCGTCTAGTGTAGCAAGGGAGGGAAGATGTATGCTTGTTTAATACTTTATTTGCTTGCCTCTTGCTTACAGCTTGCTGCTGAAGGCTAGCCCTTGGTGGTGAACAGAGAAGCAGCTTTTCTGTAAGTCTCCTCATGCCAGTACAAAGCCTGTCCTTCACCAGGCTTCCACATGGCTACACATGGTAACTGAGTGCCCTGCAGCCTCAGGCTAACTTGGCAAGGAATCTCAGAGCTGCGGTGGTCCCTAGTGGTCATTTCTCAACCATCCACCGTACCACTGTCTTGCTGTCCCACTGTCTTACAGGTAAATCTGGTAAGACTAAGGCTAGGGGAGCACATCCCAAAAGCAAAGCATGTGCAGGTAGGCGCACATTTAGGTGGGGGGATGTCCTGATCATCCTGGATTCTTTCCTTGCCATAGGATCATATCCCCTTACAGCAAAGTAGTGGTTTTGGATCAGGTGCATCTACCTCATCACTTAACTTAAATCATTTCTGTGCACAGATTTTTGTTTTTACTAAACCAGCAGGCTCCATTTGATCTTGGAGGAACTACTAACTCTAACCAAACATGTGGAATCTTTCCACATCAAGTGCCTGCAGCACATCCTCAAAGTGACATTGCAAGACTGTGTGCAACATACTGAGATCCTGCAAAAAAACAAACTGCTGCACTGTAAAATCTAATTAGTTAGACTTACTTAAAAAAAGCATGCAAACCGATTGCCTTAAAAAAACAAGTAAAGTAAAATAGGAATAGTATGTTGTGCTAACAAATGCTTAGTTAGTATAGTTCACTTACACAAGAGTTCTAGTAACTAAAAAAGAACTGTAGAGAGTACTTGATCTTTTACTTTAGATTTACTCTTGACTTTGTATAGCTACCATTGTTGTTACCATTGTTGTGTTTTGCAGGCTGAATTTTGAAGTCTGTGTGTGACTCAAGCATGGTCAACTGCAAGATAGTGTTACAAATATAGAGAGATTATATCCCAATTAAACGATTAACCCAATTAAATTAACCCAATTAAACATTTTACAGGTGTTTATGACGTAAGTGTTAGCAATAAAATTGTTAATGATGATATAATGATAAACGATCATTATATGACATAAACTATATAGTTAATTATTCAGTCAGAAGCTAGGTCAACTTTTAAAAGCAACCTATTTATTCTCTTCCTTTGAAACCACATAACTGTGATTTATTGTTGCATCGCTGCGTCAATAGGAAGAGAGTTATAATAATATGAATGTTCCAAAGCCCAACCAAAGGGAATACTAATCACCATAATGGTGAGGTTTTTTTGGGGGGGTTTTTTTGTGCTTGACAAAATGGCACTCAAACCAATCAATTAATCTCAACTTGGGTTTTCTGAGTAAACAAGGAATAGTATGTGAATAGTACAGATTACTAAATTTTTACAATTAAGTTAAGACATTAAGTAAAGTTAACTAAAAAGTGTTAGTTAGAATCACTGTTGGATTTTACAGTGTGGAGTATAGAAGCAGCCACTGCTCTATGGCTTGGTCGTCATCAGAATGTCACCTAATCGCCTAAAAGCATTGTATGGTCAATTACATCTCGACTGCTGAGATGCAGGAGGTCAGAAAATAGAGGCTGAGGGACCTACTAAAAGTCTGCCTAAAGAAGTGTGGGATACAGCCCACATCCTTAAAAACTATTGCTATGAATCACGCAGTTTGGCAGCAACTCTGGCAGAATGTGCCGTCCTTGTGGGGACATGTTTTGGTCCCCATGAGGACAACGGCTTATAAATCTCATGGCATTACTCACATATTACTTACAAACTTTTTTATAGGTTATTGATATAATTTGTTTGTTGTGAGCTAAAAGTGTCTTCTTCAGAAATCCTGTCAAGAGTCTTTCTGTGCTCAAGCTGCTCCAGTCTGTTTGCTGCTGCTGTAGGTCTCTTTTAAAGCTGCAAATACTATCAACAACCACAATTCATTTAAGTGAAAACTGCCCATAACTGCCACAGATTTTCAGTTGAATTAAGTCTTGTATTGTGGCCTTGTAATATTTTATTTTATTTTGTTGTTTTATTTTATTTTCACTTGCCATTATTTTCACTTGCCAGTACAGCGTGCTTTGGCAGATATACTGTAGTACTGGCTCTCTCTGCTGGTCACAAGGTCTCTGCTGGTCACAAGGTGAACAACATGCTTATCTTCACTGAATGAGAGTTATGGTTTTTCTGGGCCATCTGAAACCACTTTTGTTGAATTAGGTAAATTTCACATTAGTCAAAGCAATGGTTTGACAAACACAGAAGGAAGCGTTCAAAAAATTAATTTTGTGATATTTTCTGCCCCTCGGTGTGATTAGAGCTAACTTGTGCACTATGCTCTTGCAAGCAGTTATTAACTTAATTTTGTAAATGCCATTTTACAATAGCATTAATTTTACAGAGTTGATTTTTTTACATGTTAATGTCATGCTAACATACACTAATAGACAGTGTTTAGGACATTCACAGCAAGTTATCATTGCTTTTATCTCGTCTCTGCAGGTGTTGGGCTTTGATGCTGTAAATAAACTGGAGAGTTTCCTGTCTCCTTGTAAGTCAAATGCGTGCGTGTGCGTTTGTGTTTCTGCATCCCCTCAGTCTTGATGGGTAGGGAGGAGGAGTTCATCAGCACTGACAGTTTTGATATATATGGAGAATGTCATAAAAGCCTCCTCTGATTTGTCACTGAAGTTGTTTGATGATTTCCTCTGTTCTGTCTAATAAGGTAACAGTGAGTGTGATTGGCGGGTGTCGGACCTCTTTCTCTCTCATTAAGGGGGCTGAGAGGATGCCTGTACTTCTGTATCATCAGTGCGGAGAAGCTTGTACTGGATGTTGAGTTAATCAAGCAGAGGGAGATGGAGAGATGCCTGACACTCATTTTACTGTCTTCAATAGTAAATCTCATCACAGCTGGTAAGTACACAAGGAATGAAAGTGGTAAAATTATTTTCAGAAATTCAGTATTGTATTCTTCAAATACTTAAAATTAAGTTTGACTGTAATGTGGTGCCTCAGATGATGGTATAATAATATTAATAATAATAATAATAATAATAATAATAAATGCATTTGTTATTTAAACATCATTAGATTATTAGATGTATGTTTAATTTTCACATGACAATAAACTGTACACAGTTTCTCTGGTCAGCTGCAAACTATTTAATTGTGTTTGTCAAACATCATTTTATAACTGTACAGAAATCTTGAATTCACTAGCAATGAAATGAAATTGTCACTATAGTGTCTACAATAATAAAGTTCTGATTGATAAACATTCATTTGGAAGTGGTGTTTAATTTACATATTTTCCTTTTCAAAGTTAAAACTATTTACTTATACATGATTAAGCGGTGTGTATATATATATATATATATATATATATATATAAATGGCTTCATACCAAGAAAAAAGTACATTTATACCAAGAAAAAAAATACAAACCGATTCCAGGTTGGGACACTGTACAAATTGTGAATAAAAACAGAATGCAATGATGTGGAAGTTTCAAATTTCAATATTTTATTCAGAATACAACATAGATGACATATCAAATGTTTAAACTGAGAAAATGTATCATTTTAAGGGAAAAATAAGTTGATTTTAAATTTCATGGCATCAACACATCTCAAAAAAGTTGGGACAAGGCCATGTTTACCACTGTGTGGCATCCCCTCTTCTTTTTATAACAGTCTGCAAACGTCTGGGGACTGAGGAGACAAGTTGCTCAAGTTTAGGAATAGCAATGTTGTCCCATTCTTGTCTAATACAGGCTTCTAGTTGCTCAACTGTCTTAGGTCTTCTTCGTCGCATCTTCCTCTTTATGATGCACCAAATGTTTTCTGTGGGTGAAAGATCTGGACTGCAGGCTGGCCATTTCAATACCCGGATCCTTCTTCTACGCAGCCATGATGTTGTAATTGATGCAGTATGTGGTCTGGCATTGTCATGTTGGAAAATGCAAGATCTTCCCTGAAAAAGACGACGTCTGGATGGGAGCATATGTTGTTCTAGAACTTGGATATACCTTTCAGCATTGATGGTGCCTTTTCAGATGTGTAAGCTGCCCATGTCACACGCACTCATGCAACCCCATACCATCAGAGATGCAGGCTTCTGAACTGAGCGCTGATAACAACTTGGGTTGTCCTTGTCCTCTTTAGTCCGGATGACAGGGCGTCCTGGTTTTCCAAAAAGAACTTCAAATTTTGATTCGTCTGACCACAGAACAGTTTTCCACTTTGCCACAGTCCATTTTAAATGAGCCTTGGCCCAGAGAAAACGCCTGCGCTTCTGGATCATGTTTAGGTATGGCTTCTTTTTTGACCTATAGAGTTTTAGCCGGCAACGGCTAATGGCACGGAAGTATTCCTGAGCCCATGTTGTGATTTCCATTACAGTAGCATTCCTGTATGTGATGCAGTGCCGTCTAAGGGCCCGAAGATCATGGGCATCCAGTATGGTTTTCCGGCCTTGACCCTTACGCACAGAGATTGTTCCAGATTCTCTGAATCTTTGGATGATATTATGCACTGTAGATGATGATAACTTCAAACTCTTTGCAATTTTCTCTGAGAAACTCCTTTCTGATATTGCTCCACTATTTTTCGCCGCAGCATTGGGGGAATTGGTGACCCCCTGCCCATCTTGACTTCTGAGAGACACTGCCACTCTGAGAGGCTCTTAATTATACCCAATCATGTTGCCAATTGACCTAATAAGTTGCAAATTGGTCCTCCAGCTGTTCCTTATATGTACATTTAACTTTTCCGGCCTCTTATTGCTACCTGTCCCAACTTTTTTGGAATGTGTAGCTCTCATGAAATCCAAAATGAGCCAATATTTGGCATGACATTTCAAAATGTCTCACTTTCAACATTTGATATGTTATCTATATTCTATTGTGAATAAAATATAAGTTTATGAGATTTGTAAATTATTGCATTCCTTTTTTATTCACAATTTGTACAGTGTCCCAACTTTTTTGGAATCGGGTTTGTAAGAGAGAGCAACATTTGTTATGTTAAGATCCAGAGGAAAATTAAGCTGTGATCAAACATTTTTGTGAAAAACCAATACTGAAAAAGAATAATGCATGGCACCTTAGGGCTTCCGTATTGCACAATCCTTTTACACAATACCATTTCAATAACTAAAGAGGTTCACTGCACGATACAGAGGAAAAAAAGGAATAATACATTCAAAAACTTCCAGAAAGTGTTCCATTTGGCCAGTTGTCCCACTTTTTCACCCTATGTATGTATTTTTATATCTCTCTTCTCATTCCTTTATCTTTCTCTCATTGTTTCAGCTCTCACATCATCAGTCCATGTGAATGTGAGGCTTGTTGGTGGTCACAGTCTCTGTGCTGGTAGAGTGGAGGTTCTTCATAGAGGTCAGTGGGGAACAGTTTGTCAATATGACTGGGATTTGCCTGATGCTGCGGTGGTGTGTAGAGAGCTGGGCTGTGGAGAACCTGTAGATGCTCTGGGTGATGCTCATTTTGGACCAGGATCAGGACCAATCTGGATGAGTTATGTCATGTGTAGGGGATCAGAGTCAACAGTTGCGAAGTGTGAGTCAGGAGGATGGGGAAAACACAACTGTGATCATAGTAAAGATGCTGGAGTCATCTGCTCAGGTAAAGCATTTTACATATTCTAAGTCATATCTGTGTATTAAGTTATCTGCTTCCATATTGGTTTCTAATACTTGAGTTGATTTTCAATTCACATTTATTTGTATAGCGCTTTTCACATTACATGTCGTTTCAAAGTAGCTATTAATTGTTAAAATGTTTCATTATTCAGTCATTAAAAAACAATTAAACAAATCTTTTTTTTTTTAATAAGCCAATGTTTTGTTGATCTATATTGTCTTATTTAGAAGTCAGGCTGGTTGGAGGTTCTCGCTGCTCTGGGAGGTTGGAGATACTTGATGATCAGACGTGGGTTTCAGTGTGTGCTGCTGCCTTTGACCAGCAGGATGCAGAGGTTGTGTGTAGAGAGCTGGACTGTGGGGCTCCTGTACAGGTGCTGGGAGAAGCTGCTTTTGGCAAAGGAGATGCTCAGATGTGGACACAAGAGATTCAGTGCAGAGGAAATGAGTCTCAGATTCACTTCTGTCCAACATCACCATCACATGAAAACAACTGTTCACATGAGCACAACATTGTTTTGCTGTGTACTGGTAAGAGTTCAAAATGCAAAAGAGGAGTTTTATTTCATTTTATTTGGACATTTTACATTTCAGCTCACTTTTTCTATTGCCTTTCTCTCTTTCTTACATTCCAAGACATAATAAATGTGAGACTGGTAAATGGTAGCAGTCGCTGTGCTGGTAGAGTGGAGGTTCTTCATAGAGGTCAGTGGAGAACAGTGTGTGGTGTTGGCTGGGATTTGGCTGATGCTGCAGTGGTGTGTAGAGAGCTGGACTGTGGAGAACCTGTAGATGCTCTGAGTGATGATCAGTTTGGACTTGGTTCAAAGCCAGTCTTAATGGAAATTGCAATTTGTTCTGGATCAGAGTCTACACTTAAGAAATGTGGATCCATAAGTGTGGTCTATAATCGTGACAAGTGTCTTTCTGAGAGAGCTCAAGTCATTTGCTCAGGTAAGTTAAAAGTTTTGTATTATTATAGAAAACACTTGGCAAAAGCAGTCATCATTTTTATTTTCCATGACTATTTTCTACCTTCTCTTCTGTTGAAATAATTGTGATTGTCTATTAATAATAATTGTACAAATTTAGTTTTTCTTTTTGTCATGAATTGTTATGAATTTGTCTTCATTTGAACATAAATAACTGTCACAACATTTCCTAGATTTGCTTACTGTAGCACATGGTAAAGAGGGAAACGAAATAGTTATGAATAGTTCATGAAAATCCGAGGTTGTGTCCCAGATGGACCTGTGGAACAGGCATTCGCAAGCAGCAGCCATTGTTATTCTGCAAGACCCCACATGCACCTCAAGTGCTCCATTCGAGACAGGGCCTTGGAGGTGGAGATGTGGCCTGCTATATACCTTTAAAATAAGACATGATTTTGTTGATCTGTGTTGTGTTCTTTCAGAAGTCAGGCTGGTTGGAGGTTCTCGTTGCTCTGGGAGGTTAGAGATACTTGATGATCAGACGTGGGTTTCAGTGTGTGCTGCTGCCTTTGACCAGCAGGATGCAGAGGTTGTGTGTAGAGAGCTGGACTGTGGGGCTCCTGTACAGGTGCTGGGAGAAGCTGCTTTTGGCAAAGGAGACGCTCAGATGTGGACACAAGAGATTCAGTGCAGAGGAAATGAGTCTCAGATTCACTTCTGTCCAACGTCACCATCACATGAAAGCAACTGTTCTCATGACAACAGTGTTGATCTGGTGTGTGCAGGTTAGAGTATTTTTTTTTTTTTTAATAAACTGAAATGAAATTTAATGTCCACTAAATGTAGAATACATATTTGTTCCATAATATTTTTTCCTCTTTGGGTGATACTTTTTTCTTTCTATTTGTCTGTATCTTTTTCTTATCTCTCACTATTTTCGTTATTCATTTTATAGACAATATTAGAGTAAGGCTGGTTGGTGGCAACAGTCGCTGTGCTGGTAGAGTGGAGGTTCTTCATAGAGGTCAGTGGGGAACAGTGTGTGGTGTTGACTTTGATATGGCTGAAGCTGTGGTGGTGTGTAGAGAGCTGGACTGTGGAGAACCTGTAGATGCTCTGGGTGATGCTCATTTTGGATCAGGATCAGGACCAATATGGCCAAATCGCAAGTTATGTACTGGATCAGAATCTACACTGAAGAACTGTGGATCAGTACAATGGGGTTTATATCAGTGTGATCATACTAATGATGCGGGAGTCATCTGTTCAGGTAATCTGCTCCAAACCCTAATCCTGTTATATTACTCATGGTCCACCTGCCTTGAAGGGATAGTTCACCCCAAAATGAAAATTCTTTCATTTACTCATCCTCAAGTCAGGCCAAATCAGAATCACTTTCTTCTGTGGAGCAAAAAAAAGGTGGGGTTTTTTCAAGATCCAAAATAAAAAAACACCATGAAGTGTTAAATGAGGTTTGTGTATTATTTTATAAAATGACATCCGATAGCTTTTGTGTGAGTAACAGAACAAAATTCATTATTCTTCTTTGTCGTTTTGGTGCTTCGACAGCCCGTCTTAACTCGCTTCCATTATGTTCAAAAGAATGGCCATGTTGCACCCCTGGAAAAAGGGGAAAATAGACATAAATAAATGAAGACACGGACTCGTGTTGTTGTCTGTGCGTTGAGCTGTATTGGCTGTCAACTGATTTCTTTCTTTCTTCAACAATTATTACATGAGTAACAGAATCGTGAATAAACGAATTCATCAGTACATTAAATCACATCAGAATGTGTCTGAAGACAATAATACAAATACATCACTTGCCTCAATAACATTTGTAACTTAACACTCTTCTGTCTGTCTTCTTATAACTGCAACATGAGTTATTTTCTTGTGATAGTAATACAGTTCTTCTAGTATACAATATCAATTGGTTATTCAGTAACTTTTTCCACATTTAATGAACGAGATGATGATTTAGAGTGCCAGCTCAACGAAACACTATTTCAACAGTTCATTATCAATCATTGAACTCATTACGAAATACACAAATAACATGAACTTCATTGCACATACTGTAACATTCAATTTCAATTAACATTGTACAAACATAACTTTTCATTCCACTCAAACCATTATGAGAGATACTTTTATCGTTTAACCTACACCTCCCTCGTGATCAGCATATATAACATTGTCACCTTTGTTTTGTCGTGGCAAAAATTAACTCAATGGCATCACTGAATAAGAGACAAACCTTTACCAGTTGTCTTTATAAAGACATACAGCACAGTCATACAGCCATCCTGAATGTCTGCAGAGTGATAACTAACAGACATAACAATTCTCTGCTCTCTTATAATTTTTCTAACTCAAGGTCTCAACTGCTCTCCTCCTGTAATTTTCCACACATGGTAAAAGTTAAGAAGCAGCACACCATTTGTCTTTCGTTTTTACACCTGGACCCTCAGAACCCTCAATTTAGGTGTCCAGCGACCTCTAAGGTCACAGCTAGTCACTGTGTCTGTTAAAGCTTAAGAAAAGTGTCTTACATGGCAGAATGTTAACTTCTGTGTGTGAACTGTATGTGAACTCAAACACATATAATGATTCTTTGCTATATGAATATATGTAAATCAATAAAATCAATAAACCTTCTTCTATGATTAAATTTTTCCACCACAGTTTGTATCAAACATAATACTTTTACATGCATTTACAGAAATAACCAGTCTCATGTCTACTATATAATTTTAACTCAATCAAAATACGTCGTTGTATGTTTCATACCTGGAAAAAGGGGAAAATAGACATAAATTAAAGCTGCAAGCAGCGATGAAAGGGCCCTCGCACCCGGGAGCACCGCCACCCGGTGGCCTCAGGAAAACAGCGAATAGTGGGCGACATGCATTTAAGTGGGTAAATGTAGGAGAAATATGGCAAAGTCACTTCAATGTGGCACACTTCCTGCTGCCAGCAGGTGGCGCTTTGACTATAACTGAATATTGGCATGTACATGTCTTCAGGCCTGGACTATTATCAAACGTGTGAAGTTTGGGGCAGATCGGACACTGTATGCCTGAATTACAACAACTTCCTGTTTTGTGGCGTAAATCGCATACATTAGCACTTAGCCAAGTTTTGCTTGATTTAATGTGTTTCTAGCATGTTTGGGACTTGATGGCATATTTAAATGTGTTTCTGGGAGGGAATTACAGTGTAAAACATGCCATTTCCTGTTGCCAGCAGGTGGCGCTATGACTAACTAATATTGGCATGTAGATGTCTTCAGGCCAGGACTCTTATCAAACATGTGAAGTTTGGGGCAGATCGGACATTGTATGCCTGACTTACAACAGCTTCCTGTGTCATGGCGAAACATCAGATTTTGACAGGCCACCACGGACACACCCTTCAGCGAAAACTCAAGATCTTCACAATTTAACATCACCAAGGCCTTAAGATTAGACTGACCAAACATCATGATGTTCTGGTTAAATCTCAATGAGGATACTCATCACAGTGTAAAACATGGTCTTTCCTGTTGCCCACAGGTGGCGCTATGACTGTAACTGAATATTGGCATGTAGATGTCTTCAGGTCAGGACTCTAATAAAACATGTGAAGATTGGGGCAGATCGGAAATTGTATGTCCGAGTTACAACAACTTCCTGTTTCATGGCGAAACATCGAAATTTGTCAGGCCGCCACGGACATGCCCTTCGGGGAAAACTCAAGATCTTCGCAATTTAACATCACAAAGGCCTTTAGATTAGACTGTGCAAATATGATGTTGATCTGATTAAATCTCTAGGAGGAGTTTGTTAAAGTACAGCGTCTGGAAATGGCAAAATTTGCAACAATTTTGCAAAGAAAATTCAAAATATCTCACTTCCTGTTAGTTTTCAGATTTCATACCAGGAGACTTTTTTGTAGGTATTGGGCTGTTACATGTGTCTCCCGAATTTCATACCTGTACGTGAAACGTAGCGGGAGGGGCACTTCGTTGAAATGTTGTAGGTGGCGCTATCGAGCAATTTTGCCATGCCTAATTCTGAAACTCATATGTAGATGTCTTTAGGCCAGGACTCTTATCAAACATGTGAAGTTTGGGGCAGATCGGACATTGTATGCCTGACTTACAACAGCTTCATGTGTCATGGCGAAACATCAGATTTTGTCAGGCCGCCACGGACACGCCCTTCAGGGCAAACTCAAGATCTTCACTATTTAACGTCGCAAAGGCCTTAAGATTAGACTGACCAAATATGATGATGATCTGGTTAAATCACTATGAGGAGTTAATGACAGTGTAAAACATACCATTTCCTGTTGCCAGTAGGTGGCGCTATGACTGTAACTGAATATTGGCGTGTAGATGTCTTCAGGTCAGGACTCTAATAAAACATGTGAAGTTTGGGGCAGATCGGACATTGTATGCCCGAGTTACAACAACTTCCTGTTTCATGGCGAAACATCGAACTTTGTGAGGCCGCCACGGACACGCCCTTCAGGGAAAACTCAAAATCTTCGCAATTTAACGTCGCAAAGGCCTTTAGATTAGACTGTGCAAATATGATGTTGATCTGATTAAATCTCTAGGAGGAGTTCGTTAAAGTACAACGTCTGGAAATGGCAAAATTTGCAACAATTTTGCAAAGAAAATTCAAAATATCTCACTTCCTGTTGGTTTTCAGATTTTGTACCAGGAGACTTTTTTGTAGGTATTGGACTGTTACATGTGTCTCCCGAATTTCATACCTGTACGTGAAACGTCGCGGGAGGGGCACTTCGTTGAAATGTTGTAGGTGGCGCTATCGAGCCATTTTGCCACGCCTAATTCTGAAACCCATATCAGACGTAAATTTTCACCACTTTTGACGCGTGTGCAAAGTTTCATGAGTTTTCGAGCATGTTTAGGCCATCAAAAATGCGATTCATTTGGGAGAAGAATAATAATAGGCTGAGCAATTCCAATAGGGTCCTCACACCATCGGTGCTCAGGCCCTAATAAATGAAGACACGGACTCGTGCTGTTGTCTGTGCGTCAGCTACTACCTGCAGCCTCTGATTTCACTCCTTGGATTACACTTTATTATTTCCAGTTAACCAACAGAATTAATTAAACAATAAGCTAAACCACAACAAATCACCTTGTATTGCCTAAATCATATTGATTTTAACCCCTCATTCTCTTTTAAATTGCAGTTGAATCAAATTGATCCTGTAATATTTTGGATGATCACATTGATCTTTTTAACCACTACAGCCACTGGCCAGGATATACTTTAAAAATTTGCTTTTTGTGTTCCATGGAAGAAAAGCAAGTTCCCTCACAAACATGCAGGATAGTAGACTGGGTAAACCCAGCCTGATCTGCCAGCAATTTGATTTCGCCCTGCAGCTCAGGCTGGAAACCTGTACATTAATTTATCCTGCTTCTGTTACACATTTGCGGGAACCAATCACAGACTGGCTTATCCACCTGGTGCGCTATTGGCGGGTTTAACACAATGACGGATAGAGAAGCGATGGATCCATGCCCGTTGATCACGCCTCTTGTGGTCTGATTGGTTGAAGGACTATCCAATTGCGTACAGAGTCATTTGAATTATGCTCGTTGATCACGCCTCTTGTGCAGTAGAAAATACATAGCAGACTCCCCAGACCAATGTTCAAGCTTAAAAGATTGAGCTTGGTCTGGTGATAGCCAGACAAGCAGGATAGGTGAATTAGAGACAGTAAATTGTCTGTAGGTATTAATGAGCATGTGAATGTGTATGTCTGTGTGTGTTAGTCCTGTGATGGACTGGCCATTCATCGTGGGTATTTCTATTTCCCTACCTTTACCCTGAGCCACGATAGGCTCCAGCATCCCTGCAACACAGGACAAGCAGTTTGGGGGATGAATGGATGGATGGATGAGTAAATGATGACAAAGTTTTCATTTTTGACTGAATTATCCATTTAAATTAACCTTTCATAAAGCATGCCATTATCAGAGTGTCTATTTACACCAAGTGCAAATAGCGTGCCTTGTTGGCAAGTGCTATTCACACTAGCTCCGCCTAACACTGGTGTAGTCAGTAAAGTGTAAGGCTTAGGGATCTTGGTTTTGACGAGATCGACGCGGGTTCGAAACCGACTTTTGCCGAGCTCGCTCTTCTCCCATTTCCCATCACATATCATATCGGAAAGGCATTTACTGTCAATAAAAATTAAGAAAATGTTCTAAAAATGGAAATAAAGTGCCTAACGAAATGTTTAATAATAATAAAAGCATTTATTGGGTGGGGTTAGGGGTAGGTGTAGGGAGGCTTTTATTGTCCCATTAAGCCGGCATCCATTTAATAATTTTAATAAATATAATCATTTACACTGTTATTATTGCATCCTGTTAATGTACAACAATACTGAGGTGCAAATAGTATGTATCTGTCAAAATAAAGTATAAATTGCATGTAATTACTATTTACACATATTGCAAAGAACTGCTGCTTTTACATGATGTATATACACTCACCTAAAGGATTATTAGGAACACCTGTTCAATTTCTCATTAATGCAATTATCTAATCAACCAATCACATGGCAGTTGCTTCAATGCATTTAGGGGTGTGGTCCTGGTCAAGACAATCTCCTGAACTCCAAACTGAATGTCAGAATGGGAAAGAAAGGTGATTTAAGCAATTTTGAGCGTGGCATGGTTGTTGGTGCCAGACGGGCCGGTCTGAGTATTTCACAATCTGCTCAGTTACTGGGATTTTCACGCACAACCATTTCTAGAGTTTACAAAGAATGGTGTGAAAAGGGAAAAACATCCAGTATGCGGCAGTCCTGTGGGCGAAAATGCCTTGTTGATGCTAGAGGTCAGAGGAGAATGGGCCGACTGATTCAAGCTGATAGAAGAGCAACTTTGACTGAAATAACCACTCGTTACAACCGAGGTATGCAGCAAAGCATTTGTGAAGCCACAACACGCACAACCTTGAGGCGGATGGGCTACAACAGCAGAAGACCCCACCGGGTACCACTCATCTCCACTACAAATAGGAAAAAGAGGCTACAATTTGCACGAGCTCACCAAAATTGGACAGTTGAAGACTGGAAAAATGTTGCCTGGTCTGATGAGTCTCGATTTCTGTTGAGACATTCAGATGGTAGAGTCAGAATTTGGCGTAAACAGAATGAGAACATGGATCCATCATGCCTTGTTACCACTGTGCAGGCTGGTGGTGGTGGTGTAATGGTGTGGGGGATGTTTTCTTGGCACACTTTAGGCCCCTTAGTGCCAATTGGGCATCGTTTAAATGCCACGGCCTACCTGAGCATTGTTTCTGACCATGTCCATCCCTTTATGACCACCATGTACCCATCCTCTGATGGCTACTTCCAGCAGGATAATGCACCATGTCACAAAGCTCGAATCATTTCAAATTGGTTTCTTGAACATGACAATGAGTTCACTGTACTAAAATGGCCCCCACAGTCACCAGATCTCAACCCAATAGAGCATCTTTGGGATGTGGTGGAACGGGAGCTTCGTGCCCTGGATGTGCATCCCACAAATCTCCATCAACTGCAAGATGCTATCCTATCAATATGGGCCAACATTTCTAAAGAATGCTTTCAGCACCTTGTTGAATCAATGCCACGTAGAATTAAGGCAGTTCTGAAGGCGAAAGGGAGTCAAACACAGTATTAGTATGGTGTTCCTAATAATCCTTTAGGTGAGTGTAGAATATATCACTATTTTCACTTAGTATGCTATTTCACTTAGTAAATAGCATCTACAGCTATTTGCACTCTGTGTAAATATCATCTATCACTAAGAAAATATGTTATTTTCACTTAGTGTAAATAGAATCTAGTTGCTGCCTTAAATTGTTTTCCATTGTTTCCTTTTCACATAAATGGTTCTGTGTGGTACAATTGAATGACAAGTACACATTTAGATAACAAACAAAAACAGTTATTTATCTCTTGTTACTTCAGGTGTCAGGCTTATCGGAAACTCCAGTTGCTCTGGGAGGTTGGAGATACTTGATGATCAGACGTGGGTTTCAGTGTGTGCTGCTGCCTTTGACCAGCAGGATGCAGAGGTTGTGTGTAGAGAGCTGGACTGTGGGGCTCCTGTACAGGTGCTGGGAGAAGCTGCTTTTGGCAAAGGAGACGCTCAGATGTGGACACAAGAGATTCAGTGCAGAGGAAATGAGTCTCAGATTCACCTCTGTTCAAAATCATTTCATAAAAACAGCTGTTCACATGATAATTACCAGGGGATGTTCTGTGCTGGTAAGAAATGAAATATGAGATTATTATTCTTTTTTATTATTTACTTATTATATATACTTTTATACTCTATTATTCTGTCACTTAGATAAAAAGAATGTGAGGTTGGTTGGTGGCAACAGTCGCTGTGCTGGTAGAGTGGAGGTTCATCATAGAGGTCAGTGGGGAAAAGTGTGTGGTGATTTTTGGGATATGTCTGATGCTGCAGTGGTGTGTAGAGAGCTGGACTGTGGAGAACCTGTAGATGCTCTGGGTGATGCTCATTTTGGACAAGGATCAGAACCAGTCTGGATGAGTAGTGTGTTATGTACTGGATCAGAGTCTACACTGAAGAACTGTGGGTCATCAGGATGGAGCATAAATGTCTGTAATCAGCATTCAAATGCCGGGGTCATCTGTTCAGGTAAATAATTCTGGACTTAAAAGCATTCCACTCTTGCTTTTTCTACTTGTTGCCTATGTATTTATGTTTACACAAGGAATTATTGTGTTTATGTGGAAAACTTTGTATATTAACATATTTGTATTGTTGCATGTTTTGTCTGCATTATGTCTGTATTATTTGTGTTTTTGTCTAATGTGCGCTGTGATTCATGTAATATTAACAGGTCATAAACCTTCCAGACTTGCTGCTGGCTCTCATCTTTGCTCTGGGAGGTTAGAGATACTTGATGATCAGACGTGGGTTTCAGTGTGTGCTGCTGCCTTTGACCAGCAGGATGCAGAGGTTGTGTGTAGAGAGCTGGACTGTGGGTCTCCTGTACAGGTGTTGGGAGAAGCTGCTTTTGGCAAAGGAGATGCTCAGATGTGGACACAAGAGATTCAGTGCAAAGGAAATGAGTCTCAGATTCACCTCTGTTCAAAATCATCATCACAGAAACACAGCTGCACCAGTGACAATAATGTGGGCCTGAAATGTTCTGGTAAAGAATCAATATTCAGTGTGTCTTTTATTTTTGGTGTAATATTTATATTAAAAAACTTTACTTTTCCCTTAGTTGTTTATTTTTTTTTTCTGCCGGTGGGTTCCCACCAAAACAATTCTAACGCAAAATGCATGCAGGCTTATTTTTTAATTGCTACAAGGCCAAAAGTTGCATAGTGTAATTAAGAATTATTTGACCCCCCTTTACATCACACACATAAAGAGAAGATTTTTCTCAGTCAAGATGTTGTTGTCAGGGTTCTGTCTTGTTTATTGTCCACATGAGCTGTCTTGTGTGTGGAGCGTGGTGTTCGGATCCTGGCACTTCGGTCTAGTTTGCTTTCAGTTCTGTGTCGGGATTCGGACATTCATGCTCTGTGTGTTTGTCGTCTGTTGTGAGCGCACAGAAGAGTTTTTCGCTAGTTCTCGTGTGCTCTGTCCTGTTGTGTGTGTCATGTGTTTCCATGTGCTCTCCTGTCTATTGTCTAATCTGATTATTGGCTCATTTGTCCCACCTGTCCTCCCTCATTACCTGCCTTGTTTGCTTCCTATTTATTCTCCTTGTGTTTGCCGACCTTTGCCAGATCGTCGTTGTATGTTACCTGTCGAAGTCCTGTGATAGTGTTTTCCCACTCTGGGTATTTTTTGTTTGTTTTATTTTTATTAATAAAAGCCCATTATTTATCTCCATATTGAGTCCTCGCTTCATCCCTTCACCCCTAACCCTGACAGTTGTATCATAGATATTTATGTATTGGGCCTTGTCATGACAAAAGTTTTTTTGCACAGGTTACACTGATCTCAGACTGGTAAATGGCTCAGACTCTTGTTCTGGAAGAGTGGAGCTTCGGTTCCTCAATGATTGGGGCACAGTGTGTGATGCATGCTGGGATATGAGAGCTGCCAGTGTCCTCTGTAGACAGCTGAATTGTGGGATTGCTGTGTCTGTTGTGGGATCAGACTGGTTTGGAGGGGGAAGTGGCGAAATCTGGGCTGATGTGTTTGATTGTGACGGGAATGAAACAAAACTCTCAGAATGTTCCATCTCTTCATGGAGTCGAGCTGAATGTTCTCATAGACGAGATGTTGGAGTCATCTGCTCTGGTAAATTAATTAGACACTGAGAGCATTATGCTACTGAAAAGCCCTCTATGTAATATAAAAACTATTTCACTTTCTAACGCAATTTTTATTTTAGTAAAATATGCGATATTCTCTTCAGATTCCTCTCTGGCTGTTCATGACGGTCTGGTGCGGTTGTCTGGAGAGAGACAGTGTGAGGGGGATGTGGAAGTTTCCATCCATCAGGTCTGGAGGAGAGTTCTGCTGGACTCCTGGAGTCTCACTGAATCCTCTGTGGTCTGCAGACAGCTGGGCTGTGGCTCTGTGCTGAACTTCTCCGGCTCCTCTTCATCCAGTCCTGAACACAGTCATGAGTGTGTGATGGGCTTCCAGTGCTCTGGGAGTGAAGCTCATCTGGGGAACTGCAGCTCTCCACAAACTCTCAACTGCAGCTCCACACAACAGCTGTCAATCACCTGCCTTGGTGAGAACAACAACATCTGGGCAGATTCTTCAGTTGTTAGTGATCAATAATGTGTTTTTCTCTCTCTGAATATCAGGTCGCGGGTCCATCAGGCTGGTGGGTTCTGGGGGAGACTGTGCAGGGAGGCTGGAGGTTTTTCACAGCGGCTCATGGGGGACAGTGTGTGATGACTCCTGGGATATTAAAGATGCCCATGTGGTGTGCAGACAGCTGCAGTGTGGAGTGGCCCTCAGTAACCAGCAGGTACCAGCCTGGTTTGGTCCTGGTTCTGGACCCATATGGCTGGATGAGGTGGAGTGTGAGGGGAATGAGACGTCCCTGTGGAACTGCTCTTCTCCAGGCTGGGGAAAGCATGACTGTCAACACAAGGAGGATGTAGGAGTCGTGTGCTCAGGTAAACATGCATATATACACCGATCAGGCATAACATTATGACAGGTGAAGTGAATAACACTGATTATCTCTTCATCATGGCAGCTGTTAGTGGGTGGGATATGTTAGGTAGCAATTGAACATTTTGTCCTCAAAGTTGATGTGTTAGAAGAAGGAAAAATGGGCAAGCATAAGGATTTGAGCGAGTTTGACAAGGGCCAAATTGTGATGGCTAGACGACTGGGTCAGAGCATCTCCAAAACTGCAGCTCTTGTGGGGTGTTCCCAGTCTGCAGTGGTCAGTATCTATCAAAAGTGGTCCAAGGAAGGAACAGTGGTGAACCGGCGACAGGGTCATGGGCGGCCAAGGCTCATTGATGCACGTGGGGAGCGAAAGCTGGCCTGTGTGGTCCGATCAAACAGACGAGCTACTGTAGCTCAAATTGTTCAAGAAGTTAATGCTGGTTCTGATAGAAAGAATATATAGTGCATCGCAGTTTGTTGTGTATGGGGCTGCATAGCCGCAGACCAGTCAGGGTGCCCATGCTGACCCCTGTCCACCGCTGAAGTCGCCAACAGTGGGCACGTGAGCATCAGAACTGGACCATGGAGCAATGGAAAAAGGTGGCCTGGTCTGATGAATCATGTTTTCTTTTACATCACGTGGATGTCCATGTGCGTCGCTTAGCTGGAGAATACATGGCACCAGGATGCACTATGGGAAGAAGGCAAGCCAGCTGCAGTGTGATGCTTTGGGCAATGTTCTGCTGGGAAACCTTGGGTCCTGCCATCCATGTGGATGTTACTTTGACATGTACCACCTACCTAAGCATTGTTGCAGACCATGTACACCATTTCATGGATTCCCTGGTGGCTGTGGCCTCTTTCAGCAGGATAATGCCTCCCTGCCACAAAGCAAAAATGGTTCTGGAATGGTCTGAGGAGCACAACAACGAGTTTGAGGTGTTGACTTGGCCTCCAAATCCCCCAGATCTCAATCCAGTCGAGCATCTGTGGGATGTGCTGAACAAACAAGTCCGACCTATGGAGGCCCCACTTCGCAACTTACAGGACTCTTGGTGCCAGATACCACAGCACACCTTCAGGGGTCTAGTGGAGTCCATGCCTCGATGGGTCATGGCTGTTTTGGCAGCAAAAGCGAGACCAACACAATATTAGGAAGGTGGTCATAATGTTATGCCTGATTGGTGTATATATACAGCTCTGGAAAAAATTGAGACCACATAACATTGAGAACTCAATGTTAAGTTGTCTCTTAATTTTTTCCAGAGCTGTAAATATATATATATATATACACACACAACACATTTGCCCACTCTTTTAAAATGTACTTTTTTTTAAACTTCTGTATAGAGTTTAAAGAGATCAGGTTAACTGAGGGCTGTGAAGGGAATGTGGAGGTTTTCTACAATGGATCCTGGGGGAATGTGTGTTACAATAAGATGGACAGAGACACAGTGAGTCTGATCTGTCAGGAGCTGAACTGTGGAAGATCTGGTGTTTTGTCTGATTCTACATCAAGAGTGGAATCAGCTCCTAACTGGCTGGATGAAATGAAATGTCGACCACATGATTCAAATCTGTGGCACTGTCCATCTTTACCATGGGGACGGAATGACTGCGATAGAGATGAAATGGCCAGAATCACCTGCTCAGGTAAGACTGATACAATCTCCATCACTAAACACTGCAGTAATCCTTTATATGAATTGTGTATATAATATTGTGATTGTGATTACAGGACAGGAGAGTAATGAGTCCCTTCATTTGTCTTGCATCACATCTCCACATCAGAGACAATGTACAGCTCCTACTGTAGTGAACAGTAAGTCCATTTGATGTAGTAGAACATAAAAATCATAACAGCCATATGTGATGTATGTATGTGATTTTGTTCTAGGCACACCAACAGGATTTAATCTCACACCACACACACACCCCACTGTAGTTGTCGCTGTTCTGACAGAACTCTGTTGGGCAATAATGTGTCTACTTGTCTGTGATTTTAGAGCATGTTCCTCTCAGACTGAGTGGAGGGGAGGGCCGGTGCTCTGGGAGGCTGGAGGTGTATCATAACGCTGTGTGGGGCTCAGTCTGTGATGATCAGTGGGACATCAGCGATGCTCAGGTGGTCTGCAGGCAGCTGGGTTGTGGAGCAGCACTGAGGGCTGATGGGAATTCAGCCTTTGGTGCTGGTGAAGGTGTTGTGTGGCTGAACAGAGTCAAGTGCAGAGGGAATGAGATTCACCTGTGGGACTGTCCTCTCTCCCTGAAGAACCACACTGACTGCTCCCACAAAGAGCACGCTGGACTCACCTGTGCAGGTCACAGCAAAACACTGACCAATATTAGTCATTTTTACATCATTTTAGTGATAATAATATTTGTGTATCCGCATGGTTTTGAATGTGTTTTTACAGATTTGCCAGATTTGTCAGTGTCCACTACTCCTGCCACAACAACATCAGCTTCTCCTCCAGTTTCTCAGACAGTGCGCTCAAGCTCAACATCGGTCACTCCTCCACAAACTCCTCCAGCAGCGTCTCTCTCCGTGCTTGTGATTGTACTGGGAGTTGTGCTCTTACTGCTCTTAGTGCCACTGCTTATACTGATTCAGCAGAACAGAGTGATGAGGAGAGGTAGGAGAGATCCAGAGACTGTCATATTGTGTCTTATTCAGTGTGTGATCAGTCATGTGTTGTGAACTGACAGCAGGTTTGTCTGTCTACACTCACAGCTCTCTCTAAGAGGAGACACGGGATGAAGACTGAGGCCATTTATGAGGAGCTTCATCACAGACACAATCACTTCACTCAGAGGGGTGAGTAAATGTCAGAGAGTCTGATTTGTGGAGATCAAAAGGGTAATCACTATTCATAGAGGTGAGTAGAGAAAATCGCACTCTGAAATGATAGTGTTAGTGTTGTACTTCAAAGGAAGTGGGGATTTTGGCTGATTTATGATTATGAATGTGTCTGATGGATCTACTTCTCCATAATAGGAAGTGTCCTTTCTGAAGAACAGCATTCTGGGTATGAAGATGTTGATGAGCTTCTTTCAGGTTAGAGGTCACAAATGTAACAATCTTATCTGCAACATACAGAAATGAATGGATTTTAAATTAATTAAAAACATTTACTTAGCAGGTTATCTTAACTGAGTTTAAATTATATAAACCATTCAGCACGTAATAATTCAGATAAGGATTTTTTGAATCTTTTTTTCCTTTCATCCACGCTTTTTAAAGCAAATTCTGCAGTAGGAGCCGCACCTGACTATAATGACATCACCACCACTGAAGGGCCAAAAGGTCAGTGACTTTAACTGATTTCACTAAATTAAATGAACTATTGGGCCTCTGAATAGTAAAATCAGTTTTTGTTTATTTCCTCCTTGCTGTTAACTCATTTAGAAGAGCAGCAAGTCACACCTGAGAATTATGATGATATAATCACTGTTGGACTGAGATCTCGTGATACAGGTTTATTTCTTATTATCATTTCTACAGGTTTTAACAATATAGATTTATATGCACTTTAATTAGACGTATGCACTGTTTCAAAATCCCAAATTTTGTACATTTAATGGATGCATATAATTTTTCTTTATTTTGTCTATTTAGACTTGCCAGAAAACTATGATGATGTCATCATTGTACAGCAATTCTCCAATGATAAAGCAGGTGTGGGTTTCAAATGACTCTCTCAAATTACACGTTTTTTTGTTTGTTTGTTTATCTTTAAATTATAGTGTCATATAAACTCATGTGATTAATAATATAAACATTTATATCAGAGGATGTTCAGGAGGAATATGATGATGTGAAGAATGTGAGGGAGTATATGAGTGACGTGTCTGGTACGTTACTGACACCTTTTTACCTTACACTGAACTTACGTTTAGTTTTTATAATTCCTTTATAATATCAATTTCTGTGATTTATGATAGCTCATTTAACTTGACTGCCAATACTGATGTTCATTTATAATACTTTGTCTTCTAACAGACTATGATGATGTGGGGGAGGAGCCAGGAAAACAGGGAGGGACAGTATAACTGAAACCACACCCACTGCCTCAAATCCTTTCAAAGCTTTTAAATGGTCTGCAGGGTTTCTTAGGATGCTATACAAGTTTCAACTGCTGCCCAACAATATTTTATGTAACCTTGAAATCTACTGAACGAATTACATTTAATCTGTTTTTGACAAAAACAAAAAAATGCTTTGCTTTCATGGCTTTTTCCAAAAGTTTACATTTTTCTTTTTTACAAATCACATTGTTTTTGTGATCCCATTGCACTGAAACATATCTATCAGTTTGTATATAATTGTTATAATTTTAGATGCTTTAACTTCCACTGCTCCAGTCTTTAACACTTCACAGTGTCTTCAACTTGTAGAATGTACTATGTACTTATTTTACTTCACGTTTACGTTTACGAACAGCAGTCGTGGTCAAGGATCTTTACCTCAAAAGAATGCAATGACTCTTTGAACTATACAGAAGAGCATGTTGTTCACTTTATGTCCTGCAGAGGGTTTTTGACATACAGTACACGACATGCATGTTTGTTTTATGTACTTATATTTGTGTCCAATTTGATTGTTATTTTGATTTTTGATTGTTGTTTTGAATTAATTTGAATGTTTTCTGTTTAGCAATTAAAATCAGAATGACTATGTGCATGGATATTATGTCATTGTTATTATTATTATCATTGTTGTGAAATTGGGGAATATTGCAACACATTTTCTTTCAACAAACTGTTTCTTTGTAAACAAAATGCAAAATTCAATAAAGTTCAATAAAATACTGTATACTGTTATTGTGTAATAGTACTTTGATATGTGTCTCTGTCATATCAGTGTTTGTTGTCAGTAGTTAGTTATCAGTGCTTGTATCTCTTCTCTGCAGGTGTCAGACTTTGGCGTTGTTTGTACACTGAAATGTTTCCCACATTCACTCTCATGACAGCTGGGTGACTTTCTCAGCACTTTATCATGTGTGTGACTCCTCAGTAAAGTGTCTCTGTAAGGTAGAGGAGGAGTTCTTGTCATCAACAGTGGCATTCTCTTATATGGAGAGAATTCAAAATGCCTTGCCTGATTTGTTGTTGTAACGGTTCTCTTGAAGTTTAACTCTGAGTGTGATTGGCGGTTGTCAGAAGCCCCCTCCCCTCTCTCTACCTTTATCTTTCTCACCAGAGCAGACAAGAGTCTCTTTTTCTTCACAATTGCTAAGAGAGCTGATGAAAAGTTTGTACTGAAGTGCCGAGCAGAGGAAGATGAAGAGCTGTCTGACAATCCTACTGATGTCCACAGTCGTCACACTCACCACTGCAGGTATTTTTACCTTCAGTTAAAGGCCCAATCAGTTCCTTTCAACATATTAAATGAAAGTAGTTTAATATTTAACACAAGGATCTTACTGTGTACCACCAATAACTAATATTTAATTTCTCTTAGTTTCATTTATATAGATTATTGTTTATATTTCCGTACTGATATTTATTTATTTCATTAAACAATTGCTTATGGAAGCAAAAAAGTAGTTTCTCACTGATTTTTATTATTTATTTTTTTGTAATTACATTAAATGGTCTTGTGGTTTTATGTGCTGTAATATTATACATGCAGTTTTTATGACTTCATATTAATTGAGTGAAATGCAAAAGTGATTTTCACACCACAGAACTGTTTAATTAAGCTGCAAAAAAAAAAATAGCATAATTTCTCTATAAATGTATAGACTTTCATAGATAAACAACTCTTTTGTACAGGCAGTGTGAGGCTGGTTGGAGTGGTGTGTAGAGAGCTGGACTGTGGTAGAGCATTGCGTGCAGTTAATCTTGCTCACCTTGGACAAGGATTAGGACCAATATGGATGGATGAAGTGAAGTGTAATGGATCAGAGACAACATTGAAAAACTGTAAATCAAAAAGATGGGGTGAAAATAACTGTAGTCATGATGAAGATGCTGGAGTCATTTGCTTAGGTAAGCCTGTCCAATCTTCCTAAAAAAAAAAATTTTAGCAAAAGAAAGCAGAATTGATGTCTTTATCTTAATAATGAAATAGTTATAATGCTGTTTATTTAATGTAAACACACAGGTCACCTCCCCAGACTCATTAATGGATCTCATCTTTGTGCTGGGAGATTAGAGATACTTCAAGTAAAGTTGTGGTGTCAGTGTGTGCTGCTGCCTTTGACCAGCAGGAGTTGTGTGTAGAGAGCTGGACTGTGGGGCTCCTGTACAGGTGCTGGGAGAAGCTGCTTTTGGCAAAGGAGACGCTCAGATGTGGACACAAGAGATTCAGTGCAGAGGAAATTAATCGTACTTTGTATTCTGTCCTACGTCCAACTCTTCACATACACACTGTTCCCATGACAATGCTGTAGGAGTAATATGCTCTGGTTAAGTAATATTTGACCTTTCTTTACATATATATTGCATACATAAAGAGATTTATTCTCTAAAGAGAAGTGTCCTTAAACTTTTGTTTCAATAACCTTTGTGCTGGTTACACTGATCTCAGACTGGTAAACGGCTCAGACTCTTGTTCTGGAAGAGTGGAGCTTCAGTTCCTCAATGATTGGGGCACAGTGTGTGATGCATGCTGGGATATGAGAGCTGCCAGTGTCCTCTGTAGACAGCTGAATTGTGGGATTGCTGTGTCTGTTGTGGGATCAGACTGGTTTGGAGAGGGAAGTGGTGAAATCTGGGCTGATGTGTTTGATTGTGACGGGAATGAAACAAAACTCTCAGAATGTTCCATCTCTTCATGGAGTCGAGCTGAATGTTCTCATAGACGAGATGTTGAAGTCATCTGCTCTGGTAAACTTATTTGACACAGAGCATTATGGTACTTAAAAGCCCTCTATGTAATAAACTATTTCATGTTTTAACACAATTCTTATTTTAGTAAAATATGAGATATTCTCTCCAGATTCCTCTCTGGTTGTTCATGATGGTCTGGTGCGGTTGTCTGGAGAGAGACAGTGTGAGGGAGAGGTGGAAGTTTCCATCCATCAGGTCTGGAGGAGAGTTCTGCTGGACTCCTGGAGTCTCACTGAACCCTCTGTGGTCTGCAGACAGCTGGGCTGTGGCTCTGTGCTGAACTTCTCCGGCTCCTCTTCATCCAGTCCTGAACACAGTGTGATGACTCCTGGGATATTAAAGATGTGTCGCTGGTGTGCAGACAGCTGCAGTGTGGAGTGGCCCTGAGTAACCTGCAGGTACCAGCCTGGTTTGGTCCTGGTTCTGGACCCATATGGCTGGATGAGGTGGAGTGTGAGGGGAATGAGACGTCCCTGTGGAACTGCTCTTCTCCAGGCTGGGGAAAACATAACTGTCAACACAAGGAGGATGTAGGAGTCGTGTGCTCAGGTAAAGTCTCACACATTCTAGGAATCATTGCAAATAATTGACCAGCAGCTGCTACTTTCAATATATAACAAGACAGAAATATTAATATAGTATTTGGAATCAAATCATTTTTTAGTTAATTTACACAAATAAAAATAACTGAAAAAATTGAATTGAGTTTAAAGAGATCAGGTTAACTGAGGGCTGTGAAGGGAATGTGGAGGTTTTCTACAGTGGATCCTGGGGTAATGTGTGCTGGAACCAGATGGACAGAGACACAGCGAGTCTGATCTGTCAAGAGCTGAACTGTGGAAGATCTGGCAGTGAACCCAGATATTCAGTGGGCCTGAGATCTGCTACTAATTGGTTCGGGATATGTTCGCCGGTTCCTGCCTCCTCCATCCTTGAACAACTAACCTTGTTACACTGTTCTGACAGTTTCATTAGTAATCCAATCATAGGTTAAAAAGTGTGTTAGTGTTTTGCTCTTTTTTTAAAGGGGTCATGAAGTGGATTTTTTTGTTTTATAATATTTCCTGAGGTGCAATATTGTTATTAAGATTTTTACATCATAAAATGTCATAATTTAGGAATAAAAGGCAATTTTCTATCCTGATTTTAGCCATATGGCTTAAACACTCTGTTTGAAGGGGCGTGTCTGCTGTGAGACTTCAGTGGAAACGCCCACTGCTGTGATTGGCTGACATCTTTGCATTTGAAATACGAATTACATGTGGAACCCTCTTGAATACTACGTTTTTTACTATTACAGCTGTCGAGATTAACGAATCGTGAAAAGCGTTGGTTATTGCATTATATTTAGATCTATTCCTATCACGTTAAAGGTTGCAGTGATGAACATTGAGTAGATGACAGACAGTCTGTTGATCGCGTGAATGCAGTGATCTCGTCATTGCAACGCGTTTTCTCTCACAAAATGCTTTCATCATAACTAACAACAAACACGATACCGATATGAATACAGAATACAGTTCGTTGTGCAGTGTAACAGCGTCATTCATTATAACTGCACTTTTGGCAAGTGTCCAGATAAACTCGCGCTGTTTGATTGACAGCTTTGGTCATTATAAAGGGAGCGTTCTTTGATCACTTTCTGTAGTTTAATCACAGTTTAAATGACAGATTATTTTTATCCTACTGAGAGAAACAATGTGAAGTTGTCTAGTCACTGGGTTGATTTACTGATGCATAAACAGTATTACACGATTTTGAGACAAAGAAAATCTGACTGAACTTGAATAATTACACATCAAAAATCACTGATCACAGATCAGGAATTATAATGAACACTGTTACATGTTTGTGGCGGTGCTGTCGAATATCGTAAAAGTCTGTCTGTAAAGCCTGACATCGGGATCATTCGGCAGCTTATGCAAAGATGATGGCTGCGTCCGAAATTGCGTACTATGTGAGTAGGTACTACATTTGAATTTGAACGAACTTCGCGACCGTTAAAAAAAGTATGTTGTATATAGTATGAATGAGTGTAGTATGATTGTAATCCGGACGTACTACATCCGCCATGTTGTCGTTAACATGTGACCTACCAGTCAGTTGCGTCCCTTCACCTCCATTCATAAATCATCTCCCGTGGTCTCATGGGATAGTAAAGTGTCCATCATATGCACACTTAAGAATCTCGCCGGAAGTAGTCGGTCACCCGGGTACTTTTTGCCTACTGTTTTTCAAATACTATGAATTTGGACATACTACTCTGTTGGCGTACTGTTTTTCGCATACTATATAGTAGAGAAGTATTTGATTTCGGACGCAGCTGATGTTTTTCCACAGCCAGGAACGGCACATTTGCGTGGCATCACAAATATTATTGTAAACACACAGCTACTTCTTCAGACCCACTCGCTGCACATGATCGACGGACCTGTGGGCGTGACAGCGATGCCATGCCGATGATGGAAAATTAGGCGTAGTTGTCTTGCGCTGGAGGCGGTCATATGCAAACGACTGGTGCTAGGTGACGTCACCTTGCCCCATAGGATCCACAATCAGGGCCGGATTAACATAAGGGCTAGGATCTGAAGCCCCAGGGCCCGAGCACGGAGAGGGCCCGTGATTGGCCGAGGAAATGATTGACAGCCGATCGGGAGCACCTGAACTTTCCTGGTGGGCTGCTCGCCAAACCCCACCACGCCCCCACATATGAAGCGCTGTTATTTACTGGAGTGCTGCTGCGAGTGCATGGGAAACAAACACCATCCAGCGGTCGCAGCGCGAGAGCAGCTGGATCGTCTCACTCACAGCGCTGACAAACTCGTTATTGAAGTGATAACAGCGCCAGGCAGTCGCTTTATCCATTTGAATTTGATACAAGCGCAACATCATGTGTACAGTAAAGGCTCTGTGGCGAAACTAGCTGAACCAGACTGAATAGCTCCGACCATGTAAACTGAAGTGTTGAGGTAAACTATAGGCTGCCTACACGACTGTAATCATGGCAGTAGCCAGCTATGAGGTCACCGAGGTCCGGACCTCAGTATTTTTCCGAGGTGTACAGTGGGGAGAACAAGTATTTGATACACTGCCGATTTTGCAGGTTTGCCCACTTACAAAGCATGTAGAAGTCTGTAATTTTTATCATAGGTACTCTTCAACTGTGAGTGACGGAATCTAAAAAAAAAATCTAGAAAAACACATTGTATGATTTTTAAGTAATTAATTTGCATTTTATTGCATAACATAAGTATTTGATACATCAGAAAAGCAGAACTTAATATTTGGTACAGAAACTTTTGTTTGCAATTACAGAGATCATACGTTTCCTGTAGGTCTTGACCAGGTTTGCACACACTGCAGCAGGGATTTTGGCCCACTCCTCCATACAGACCTTCTCCAGATCCTTCAGGTTTCGGGGCTGTCGCTGGGCAATACGGACTTTCAGCTCCCTCCAAAGATTTTCTATTGGGTTCAGGTCTGGAGACTGGCTAGGCCACTCCAGGACCTTGAGATGCTTCTTACGGAGCCACTCCTTAGTTTCCCTGGCTGTGTTTCGGGTCGTTGTCATGCTGGAAGACCCAGCCACGACCCATCTTCAATGCTCTTACTGAGGGAAGGCCTCAGATCTCGCGATACATGGCCCCATCCATCCTCCCCTCAATGCGGTGCAGTCGTCCTGTTCCCTTTGCAGAAAAGCATCCCCAAAGAATGATGTTTCCACCTCCATGCTTCACGGTTGGGATGGTGTTCTTGGGGTTGTACTCATCCTTCTTCTTCCTCCAAACACGGCGAGTGGAGTTTAGACCAAAAAGCTCTATTTTTGTCTCATCAGACCACATGACCTTCTCCCATTCCTCCTCTGGATCATCCAGATGGTCATTGGCAAACTTCAGACGGGCCTGGACATGCGCTGGCTTGAGCAGGGGGATCTTGCGTGCGCTGCAGGATTTTAATCCATGACGGCGTAGTGTGTTACTAATGGTTTTCTTTGAGACTGTGGTCCCAGCTCTCTTCAGGTCATTGACCAGGTCCTGCCGTGTAGTTCTGAGCTGATCCCTCACCTTCCTCATGATCATTGATGCCCCACAAGGTGAGATCTTGCATGGTGCCCCAGACCGAGGGAGATTGACCGTCATCTAGAACTTCTTCCATTTTCTAATAATTGCGCCAACAGTTGTTGCCTTCTCACCAAGCTGCTTGCCTATTGTCCTGTAGCCCATCCCAGCCTTGTGCAGGTCTACAATTTTATCCCTGATGTCCTTACACAGCTCTCTGGTCTTGGCCATTGTGGAGAGGTTGGAGTCTGTTTGATTGAGTGTGTGGACAGGTGTCTTTTATACAGGTAACGAGTTCAAACAGGTGCAGTTAATACAGGTAATGAGTGGAGAACAGGAGGGCTTCTTAAAGAAAAACTAACAGGTCTGTGAGAGCCGGAATTCTTACTGGTTGGTAGGTGATCAAATACTTATGTCATGCAATAAAATGCAAATTAATTATTTAAAAACCATACAATGTGATTTTCTGGATTTTTGTTTTAGATTCCGTCTCTCACAGTTGAAGAGTACCTATGATAAAAATTACAGACCTCTACATGCTTTGTAAGTAGGAAAACCTGCAAAATCGGCAGTGTATCAAATACTTGTTCTCCCCACTGTATATACTAAATGTTGTGAAATAATTGACTAATAGAGTATGAACACTACTTTAGTGCTGCAAGGATATCTTCTCACCTGATCTGTCACCGCGGCTCGTCAATGTAAAAATATTTGAGATGACCAATCAAATTAAAGTAGGCGGGCTTTATGTCCACAGAAGCTGCTGAGTGCGAATTCGCGTTTCGCAGCGCGAGTCGCGCGACGCTTCAGTAAACGGTGCGAGATGTAAGTAGCTAAACTAAACATTTCATATTTTACAGCTGTTTTATGATAGAAATGTTAAACAACCGACAAAAATAATCAGGCAAACTAATACAATTTTGTCTAATTTCGCCATTTTGAAATAAAAAAGTATTGTGAATGAATTTATTAAACTTATTTACTTAGCGTTCGTAGCCTTCAGTGAATTAACAACCTAACGCTTTTTGACTTTCTCAGTTTGTGTAAATCCACTTGGGGTTCAGAGTATTTATTTTTTCCCATATTAATTTCACACGTCTAGTACAATTATGTATTTATGCTGTTAATGTGTTGCAGCCTGGAATATTTATATATAGGCCTACTTCATATTAAAATTGAATATTCAGACAGTATATACTCATTGTATCTCTGTGCTTTGAAGATTTTGTTTTTTAAAAATACTAATTATTTCTGTGGTAGAAAAAGTTGTGGTAGAAAAAGTTGTGGCACCAACGTTGGCTACTATGGGGGCCCTTGGGTTTGTTATAGCCCCAGGGCCCTACGTGTTCTTAATCCGGGCCTGTCCACAATGAGCTGTATTTGGAGCTTGAATAAATAAATGCTTCGTTTATAATTGGGAGGACGTCTAAAGCTATGAAACTTGCATGATTAATGGTAGAAAGACCACTTATATGCCAAAAGATCAAGGCAAAATTGGGTTCTCATGTCATCACCCCTTTAACGAACCTTCCCAACAAAATAAACAAGAATGAGGGAAGGACTTTCCTAGCCTAAGATTTGAGAGTTTGTGTTTATTATGCTAAATTATGTTTGTGTTTTGGAACCAGAGTTGTAAATACTATTGTTATAACTGTCTTTGTTGCCCTGTTTCAGCGCAAGTATCGTGTCTGAAGGAAAGTGCTCCAGATATGAATATACAGTTTGGATTTTACAGGTTTGAGAACTTCTTATTTATTTATTTATTTAAGTCATTACTGTTTATTAAAGCAGTTTTGATGCTTGATGCTTTACTCTGATTTCAGTTTCAAGCTGTTCAAACCACCTGCAACATATACAGTAGGCATATACAGATAAAATAGTCATGGTAGTCTCTAATGACAGGATACAGATGAATGGCAGTAATACAGATTTCTAAAATAATTCTTTGTAGGCTACTGTAGCCTATATGATTAAAGCAAATCTGAATAATGTCCCCACAAATATGGCAGTATCCAAAATCTTTGCCCCTGTGGGACATTTTTGGTCCCCTTGAGGAAAACCGCTTATAACACACAAGTGTTGAAAATGTAAAAATGCAGAAAGTTTTCTTTGATGGTTAGGGTTTGGGGACAGAATATACAGTTTGTACAGTATAAAAATCATTATGTATATGGAGATTTCTTATAAAACACAAAAACCAATGTGTGTGTGTGTGTTGTAAACACAGGGTGGGAAGATGCATGCTTCACCGAGACTCCTGTCAGGCTTCCACATGGCTACACATGGTAACTGAGTGCCCTGCAGCCTCAGGCTAACTTGTGCGGGTCCCAGTGGTCATTTCTCAACCATCCACCGTACCACTGTCTTGCTGTCCCACTGTCTTACAGGTAAATCTGGTAAGACTAAGGCTAGGGGAGCACATCCTAAAAGCAAAGCATGTGCAGGTAGGCGCACATTTAGGTGGGGGGATGTCCTGATCATCCTGGATTCTTTCCTTGCCATCAGAAATGCCACCTAATCGCCTAAAAGCATTGTATGGTCAATTACATCTCGACTGCTGAGATGCAGGAGGTCAGAAAATAGAGGCTGAGGGACCTACTAAAAGTCTGCCTAAAGAAGTGTGGGATACAGCCCACATCCTTGGAAACTATCGCTATGAATCACGCAGTTTGGCAGCAACTCTGGCAGAATCTGCCGTCCTTGTGGGGACATGTTTTGGTCCCCATGAGGATAACGGCTTATAAATCTCATGGCATTACTCACATATTACTTACAAACTTTTTTATAGGTTATTGATATACAAACCCAATTCCAAAAAAGTTGGGACACTGTACAAATTGTGAATAAAAACAGAATGCAATGATGTGGAAGTTTCAAATTTCAATATTTTATTCAGAATACAACATAGATGACATATCAAATGTTTAAACTGAGAAAATGTATCATTTTAAGGGAAAAATAAGTTGATTTTAAATTTCATGGCATCAACACATCTCAAAAAAGTTGTGACAAGGCCATGTTTACCACTGTGTGGCATCCCCTCTTCTTTTTATAACAGTTGTCCCATTCTTGTCTAATACAGGCTTCTAGTTGCTCAACTGTCTTAGGTCTTTGTCGCATCTTCCTCTTTTTGATGCGCCAAATGTTTTCTATGGGTGAAAGATCTGGACTGCAGGCTGGCCATTTCAGTACCCGGATCCTTCTACGCAGCCATGATGTTGTAATTGATGCAGTATGTGGTCTGGCGTTGTCATGTTGGAAAATGCAAGGTCTTCCCTGAAAGAGACGACGTCTGGATGGGAGCATATGTTGTTCTAGAACTTGGATATACCTTTCAGCATTGATGGTGCCTTTCCAGATGTGTAAGCTTACCTTTCAGCATTGATGGTGCCTTTCCAGATGTGTAAGCTGCCCATGCCACACGCACTCATGCAACCCCATACCATCAGAGATGCAGGCTTCTGAACTGAGCGCTGATAACAACTTGGGTTGTCCTTGTCCTCTTTAGTCCGGATGACATGGCGTCCCAGTTTTCCAAAAAGAACTTCAAATTTTGATTCGTCTGACCACAGAACAGTTTTCCACTTTGCCACAGTCCATTTTAAATGAGCCTTGGCCCAGAGAAAACGCCTGCGCTTCTGGATCATGTTTAGATATGGCTTCTTTTTTGACCTATAGAGTTTTAGACGGCAACGGCGAATGGCACGGTGGATTGTGTTCACTGACAATGTTTTCTGGAAGTATTCCTGAGCCCATGTTGTGATTTCCATTACAGTAGCATTCCTGTATGTGATGCAGTGCCGCCTAAGGGCCCGAAGATCACGGGCATCCAGTATGGTTTTCCGGTCTTGACCCTTACACACAGAGATTGTTCCAGATTCTCTGAATCTTTGGATGATATTATGCACTGTAGATGATGATAACTTCAAACTCTTTGCAATTTTTCTCTGAGAAACTCCTTTCTGATATTGCTCCACTATTTTTCGCCGCAGCATTGGGGGAATTGGTGATCCTCTGGCCATCTTGACTTCTGAGAGACACTGCCACTCTGAGAGGCTCTTTTTATACCCAATCATGTTGCCAATTGGTCCTCCAGCTGTTCCTTATATGTACATTTAACTTTTCCGGCCTCTTATTGCTACCTGTCCCAACTTTTTTGGAATGTGTAGCTCTCATGAAATCCAAAATGAGCCAATATTTGGCATGACATTTCAAAATGTCTCACTTTCAACATTTGATATATCATCTATATTCTATTGTGAATAAAATAAAGGTTTATAAGATTTGTAAATTATTGCACTCCTTTTTTATTCACAATTTGTACAGTGTCCCAACTTTTTTGGAATCGGGTTTGTAATTTGCTGTGAGCTAAAAGTGTCTTCTTCAGAAATCCTGTCAAGAGTCTCTCTGTGCTCAAGCTGCTCCAGTCTGTTTGCTGCTGCTGTAGGTCTCTTTTAAAGCTGCAAATACTATCAACAACCACAATTCATTTAAGTGAAAACTGCCCATAACTGCCACAGATTTTCAGTTGAATTAAGTCTTGTATTGTGGCCTTATAATGTTTTATTTTATTTTATTGTTTTATTTTATTATCACTTGCCATTCCACAAGAAAAATCACTTAAAAAGCTCTCGTCCACACTGTAAAAAAGTATGAAGGTGCAGTACAGCGTGCTTTGGCAGATATACTGTAGTACTGGCTCTCTCTGCTGGTCACAAGGTGAACAACATGCTTATCTTCACTGAATGAGAGTTATGGTTTTTCTGGGCCATCTGAAACCACTTTTGTTGAATTAGGTAAATTTCACATTAGTCAAAGCAATGGTTTGACAAACACAGAAGGAAGCGTTCAAAAAATTAATTTTGTGATGTTTTCTGCCCCTCGGTGTGATTAGAGCTAACTTGTCAACGGTGCTCTTGCAAGCATTTATTAACTTAATTTTTTAAATGCCATTTTACAATAGCATTAATTTTACAGAGTTGAGTTTATTACGTGTTAATTCCATGCTAACATAGACTAATAGACAGTGTTTAGGACATTCACAGTAAGTTATCATTGCTTTTATCTCGTCTCTGCAGGTGTTGGGCTTTGATGCTGTAAATAAACTGGAGAGTTTCCTGTCTCCTTGTAAGTCAAATGCGTGTGTGTGCGTTTGTGTTTCTGCATCCCCTCAGTCTTGATGGTTGGGGAGGAGGAGTTCATCAGCACTGACAGTTTTGATATATATGGAGAATGTCATAAAAGCCTCCTCTGATTTGTCACTGAAGTTGTTTGATGATTTCCTCTGTTCTGTCTAATAAGGTAACAGTGAGTGTGATTGGCGGGTGTCGGACCTCTTTCTCTCTCATTAAGGGGGCTGAGAGGATGCCTGTACTTCTGTATCATCAGTGCGGAGAAGCTTGTACTGGATGTTGAGTTAATCAAGCAGAGGGAGATGGAGAGATGCCTGACACTCATTTTACTGTCTTCAGTTGTAATACTCATCACAGCTGGTAAGTACACAAGGAATGAAAGTGGTGAAATTATTTTCAGAAATTCAGTATTGTGTTCTTCAGTATTGTGTTCTTCAATACTTAAAATTAAGTTTAACTGTAATGTGGTGCCTCAGATGATGGTATAATAATAATAATAATAATAATAAATGCATTTGTTATTTAAAGATCATTAGATTATTAGATATATGTTTAATTTTCACATGACAATAAACTGTACACAGTTTCTCTGGTCAGCTGCAAACTATTTAATTGCATTTGTCAAACATCATTTTATAACTGTACAGAAATCTTGAATTCACTAGCAATGAAATGAAATTGTCACTATAGTGTCTACAATAATAAAGTTCTGATTGATAAACATTCATTTGGAAGTGATGTTTAAGTGACATATTTTCCTTTTCAAAGTTAAAACTATTTACTTACACATGATTAAGCGGTGTGTGTGTGTATATGTATATATATGTATATGTATATATAATATATATATATATATCTCAGTATAGAAATGGCTTCATACCAAGAAAAAATTACATTCATACAAGAAAAAAAGAGAGAACATTTGTCATGTTAAGATCCAGAGGAAAATTAAGCTGTGATCAAACATTTTTGTGAAAAACCAATACTGAAAAAGAATAATGCATGGCACCTTAGGGCTTCCGTATTGCACAATCCTTTTACACAATACCATTTCAATAACTAAAGAGGTCCACTGCACGATACAGAGAAAAAAGGGAATAATAAATTCAAAAACTTCCAAAAAGTGTTCCATTTGGCCAGTTGTCCCACTTTTTCACCCTATGTATGTATTTTTATATCTCTCTTCTCATTCCTTTATCTTTCTCTCATTGTTTCAGCTCTCTCATCATCAGTCCATGTGAATGTGAGGTTGGTTGGTGGTCACAGTCGCTGTGCTGGTAGAGTGGAGGTTCTTCATAGAGGTCAGTGGGGAACAGTGTGTCAATATGACTGGGATTTGCCTGATGCTGCGGTGGTGTGTAGAGAGCTGGGCTGTGGAGAACCTGTAGATGCTCTGGGTGATGCTCATTTTGGACAAGGATCAGGACCAATCTGGATGAGTTATGTCATGTGTAGGGGATCAGAGTCAACAGTGGCAAAATGTGGGTCAGGAGGATGGAGAAAACACAACTGTGATCATAGTAAAGATGCTGGAGTCATCTGCTCAGGTAAAGCATTTTACATATTCTAAGTGATATCTGTGTATTAAGTTATCTGCTTCCATATTGGTTTCTAATACTTGAGTTGATTTTCAATTCACATTTATTTGTATAGCGCTTTTCACATTACATGTCGTTTCAAAGTAGCTATTAATTGTTAAAATGTTTCGTTAATCAGTCAATAAAAAACAATTCAACAATTTTTTTTTTTTTTTCTTTTTTAATAAGCCAATGTTTTGTTGATCTATATTGTCTTATTTAGAAGTCAGGCTGGTTGGAGGTTCTCACTGCTCTGGGAGGTTAGAGATACTTGATGATCAGACGTGGGTTTCAGTGTGTGCTGCTGCCTTTGACCAGCAGGATGCAGAGGTTGTGTGTAGAGAGCTGGACTGTGGGGCTCCTGTACAGGTGCTGGGAGAAGCTGCTTTTGGCAAAGGAGACGCTCAGATGTGGACACAAGAGATTCAGTGCAGAGGAAATGAGTCTCAGATTCACTTCTGTCCAACATCACCATCACATGAAAACAACTGTTCACATGAGCACAACATTGTTTTGCTGTGTACTGGTAAGAGTTTAAAATGCAACAGAATGCAGTTTTATTTCTTTTTATTTAATCATTTTAAATTTCAACTCATTTTTTCTGTTGCCTTTCTCTCTTTCATACATTCCAAGACATAATAAATGTGAGACTGGTAAATGGTAGCAGTCGCTGTGCTGGTAGAGTGGAGGTTCTTCATAGAGGTCAGTGGAGAACAGTGTGTGGTGTTGGCTGGGATTTGGCTGATGCTGCAGTGGTGTGTAGAGAGCTGGACTGTGGAGAACCTGTAGATGCTCTGAGTGATGATCAGTTTGGACTTGGTTCAAGGCCAGTCTTAATGGAAATTGCAATTTGTTCTGGATCAGAGTCTACACTTAAGAAATGTGGATCCATAAGTGTGGTCTATAATCGTGACAAGTGTCTTTCTGAGAGAGCTCAAGTCATTTGCTCAGGTAAGTTAAAAGTTTTGTATTATTATAGAAAACACTTGGCAAAAGCAGTCATCATTTTTATTTTCCATGACTATTTTCTACTTTCTCTTCTGTTGAAATAATTGTGATTGTCTATTAATAATAATTGTACAATTTTAGTTTTTCTTTTTGTCATGAATTGTTATGAATTTGTCTTCATTTGAACATAAATTACTGTCACAACATTTCCTAGCTTTGCTTACTGTAGCACATGGTAAAGAGGGAAACTAAATAGTTATGAATAGTTTATGAAAATCTGAGGTTGTGTCCAAGACTGACATGTGGAACAGGCATTCGCAAGCAGCAGCCATTGTTATTCTGCAAGACCCCACATGCACCTCAAGTGCTCCATTCGGGACAGGGCCTTGGAGGTGGAGATGTGGCCTGCTATATACCTTTAAAATAAGACATGATTTTGTTAATCTGTGTTGTGTTCTTTCAGAAGTCAGGCTGGTTGGAGGTTCCCACTGCTCTGGGAGGTTAGAGATACTTGATGATCAGACGTGGGTTTCAGTGTGTGCTGCTGCCTTTGACCAGCAGGATGCAGAGGTTGTGTGTAGAGAGCTGGACTGTGGGGCTCCTGTACAGGTGCTGGGAGAAGCTGCTTTTGGCAAAGGAGACGCTCAGATGTGGACACAAGAGATTCAGTGCAGAGGAAACGAGTCTCAGATTCACCTCTGCCCAACATCACCATCACACCAACACAACTGTTTTCATGACAACAGTGTTGATCTGGTGTGTGCAGGTTAGAGTTTTTTTTTATTTTAATAAACTGAAATGAAATTTAATGTCCACTAAATGTAGAATACATATTATTTCCATAATATTTTTTCCTTTTTGGGTGATACTTTTTTCTTTCTATTTGTCTGTATCTTTTTCTTATCTCTCACTATTTTCGTTATTCATTTTATAGACAATATTAGAGTAAGGCTGGTTGGTGGCAACAGTCGCTGTGCTGGTAGAGTGGAGGTTCTTCATAGAGGTCAGTGGGGAACAGTGTGTGGTGTTGACTTTGATATGGCTGATGCTGCGGTGGTGTGTAGTGAGCTGGACTGTGGAGAACCTGTAGATGCTCTGGGTGATGCTCATTTTGGATCAGGATCAGGACCAATATGGCCAAATCGCAAATTATGTACTGGATCAGAATCTACACTGAAGAACTGTGGATCAGTACAATGGGGTTTATATCGGTGTGATCATACTAATGATGCGGGAGTCATCTGTTCAGGTAATCTGCTCCAAACCCTAATCCTGTTATATTACTCATGGTCCACCTGCCTTAAAGGGATAGTTCACCCCAAAATGAAAATTCTTTCATTTACTCATCCTCAAGTCAGGACAAATCAGAATCACTTTCTTCTGTGGAGCAAAAAAGGTGGGGTTTTTCAAGATATAAAATAAAAAAACACCATAAAGTGTTAAATGAGGTTTGTGTATTATTTTATAAAATGACATCCAATAGCTTTTGTGTGAGTAACAGAACAAAATTTATTATTATTCTTTGTCATTTTGGTGCTTCGACAGCCCATTTGAACTCGCTTCCATTATGTTCAAAAGAGTGGCCACTGGCCAGGATATTCTTTAAAAATCAGCTTTTTGTGTTCCATGGAAGAAAAGAAAGTTCCCTCACAAACAAGCAGGATAGGTGAATTAGAGATAGTAAATTGTCTGTAGGTATTAATGAGCATGTGAATGTGTATGTCTGTGTGTGTTAGTCCTGTGATGGACTGGCCATTCATCATTGGTATTTATATTTCCCTACATTTACCCTGAGTCACGATAGGCTCCAGCATTCAAGCAACATAGGTCAAGCAGTTTGGGGGATGGATGAGTAAATGATGACAAAGTTTTCATTTTTGACTGAACTATCCATTTAAGTTAACCTTTCATAAATCATTAAATTATTTTCCATTGTTTCCTTTTCACATAAATGGTTCTGTGTGGTACAATTGAATGACAAGTACACATTTAGATAACAAACAAAAACAGTTATTAACCTCTTGTTACTTCAGGTGTCAGGCTTATCGGAAACTCCAGTTGCTCTGGGAGGTTAGAGATACTTGATGATCAGACGTGGGTTTCAGTGTGTGCTGCTGCCTTTGACCAGCAGGATGCAGAGGTTGTGTGTAGAGAGCTGGACTGTGGGGCTCCTGTACAGGTGCTGGGAGAAGCTGCTTTTGGCAAAGGAGACGCTCAGATGTGGACACAAGAGATTCAGTGCAGAGGAAATGAGTCTCAGATTCACCTCTGTTCAAAATCATTTAATAAAAACAGCTGTTCACATGATAATTACCAGGGGCTGTTCTGTGCTGGTAAGGAATAAAATATGAGATTATTATTCTTTATTATTATTCTACTTTATATGCCTATTCTCTCTCTCTTTATTATTCTGTCACTTAGATAAAAAGAATGTGAGGTTGGTTGGTGGCAACAGTCGCTGTGCTGGTAGAGTGGAGGTTCTTCATAGAGGTCAGTGGGGAAAAGTGTGTGGTGAATTTTGGGATATGTCTGATGCTGCAGTGGTGTGTAGAGAGCTGGGCTGTGGAGAACCTGTAGATACTCTGAATGATGCTCAGTTTGGACAAGGGTCAGAACCAATATGGATGAGTAGTGTGTTATGTACTGGATCAGAGTCTACACTGAAGAACTGTGGGTCATCAGGATGGAGCATAAATGTCTGTAATCAGCATTCAAATGCCGGGGTCATCTGTTCAGGTAAATAATTCTGGACTTAAAAGCATTCCACTCTTGCTTTTTCTACTTGTTGCCTATGTATTTATGTTTACACAAAGAATTATTGTGTTTATGTGGAAAACTTTGTATATTAACATGTTTGTATTGTTGCATGTTTTGTCTGCATTATGTCTGTATTATTTGTGTTTTTGTCTAATGTGCGCTGTGATTCATGTAATATTAACAGGTCATAAACCTTCCAGACTTGCTGCTGGCTCTCATCTTTGCTCTGGGAGGTTAGAGATACTTGATGATCAGACGTGGGTTTCAGTGTGTGCTGCTGCCTTTGACCAGCAGGATGCAGAGGTTGTGTGTAGAGAGCTGGACTGTGGGGCTCCTGTACAGGTGCTGGGAGAAGCTGCTTTTGGCAAAGGAGACGCTCAGATGTGGACACAAGAGATTCAGTGCAGAGGAAATGAGTCTCAGATTTCATTCTGTTCAAAATCATCATCACAGAAACACAACTGCACCAGTGACAATAATGTGGGCCTGAAATGTTCTGGTAAAGAATCAATATTCAGTGTGTCTTTTATTTTTGGTGAAATATTTATATTACAAAACTTTATTTTCCCCTTAGTTGTTTATTTTTTTGTATTGTTAGTGAATAGTTAAACATACACTATGTAACTTGTCAAAATCTAAATAATTAGTGAATACATCATAAATCCATCTTCCAAACCTGTCTGAAATTGTTTTACCCTGATTCATAGGTGCTGATTTATGTTTCTGCAGGTGGGTTCCTACTAAAACAATGTTCTTCCGCAAAATGCATGCAGGCTTATTTTTTAACCACTACAGGGACAAAAGTTGCATAGTGTAATTAAGAATTTTTTGTTAATTACACAATATATACTAATATACACTAATACTAAGATACTAATTTTGTTAATTTGTATCTGACTGATACTAAGCCGCGAATACGACTTCGGCGTAGGCGCCATTTTCTCTTCTGCTCTCATGAGTTTTCGGTCACGCATATCTTCAGGTAAGTGACGTTTTGGCATTTCAAAGTCATTTTAAGGTTATTTTGTTGAAATATTCAGCATTATGTGTCAACATTGCATATAAGCTTTTAGTTATTTGTTTGAGGAGGGTGTCGAATTAGCCTCAGTTTAGTGTATTTACCATTTCAATCCCGTGTGTAATGCAGCTCACTAGTAACCGAACGAGTCATTGATTGATGATATAAAACTCCGGACTAGTTTTCTTGCGTGCGTCCGTTTTTAACGCGCCTCGACTATCGTACAATCTGACATTAATGACAACTTGTATTTTACAGTGTGACATGGCTTACAGCGGGGGATCATGTTCGTACAGCCTGACAAGGAACAATCGTGAAGGACTATAAATCGCACAGTGTGCACCCGGCTTTAGTTTTGTTGTGGCCGCGACATAGTAACTTTTGGGAACGTGAGTGTGTTGTGGCAGTGAGATCTTTTGAGGGGAACGAAATCTTTTTGTTCGCGTCTATAAGCTTAAAGCGATGGTTCACCCAAAAATTAATATTCTGTCATTTACTCGCCCTCATGTTGTTCCAAACCCCTACATTAGTTAATGTTCAGAACAACGGTTTAACCTCAATTTTATGAAGTGGCTTGAGTGTTTTGTTTGCACAAAAAAGGTAATTTACCCCTTATTTTATTTGTTTATTTTTTGCTCAAAGCAAGATGACTTTTAATGATTACTTTAATGATGTCTTTACTAGGGAGCGAAATCTTACTGTGGTAATTTGCGAATTTTTTTTTTTATTTTTTTTTTTAAACAAATGAAGTGTGTGTATATAACATTTTGTGTTATATAACTAATAATAATAATTATGATTTTTATTATTGCTAAATAAAAATATTTAATAAAATAAGAAATATTACTATTACAATAACATTTTAAGAATAAATATAACAATATAATAATAATAATAATAATAAAAATATTTGTATTTTAAAAATAAACTGCTGGGTTACCTGTTAATATGCAGACAGACTATGACTAAAATCATTAGAAAGGTCTAAGGATTTATTGTAAAAAAAAAAACTGACGTCATCCCTAAAAAAAAAAAAAAAAAAACCTGCATTGTCGCACAAGTTTTGTTGTATTGCTAAAAAAAAAAAAAACATACATAGGGGGAGACCTGGGAGGGTTGTAACACGGGTTAATTGTAACACTTCCGATTTCTCCAATCAGGAACAAGTTACAAATCACCTGATTCACTTTACACATGCTCTGTTAAGTCCTTATTCCACATGTGAGAAACGTTGAGCCCTGTGGCAGACAGATCAAATTTTAGACTAGAATAACAAATTTTGATGTAAGAAAGTAACTTTTTTTACTTCCTTTATTTTTGTTATGGCAATTCCTGCTTTGTAGTTAAACTCATCAAAGTTAAATTATGTTTATTGTGTGTCTGTGTAGATATTTTTCATGCAAGTTGTTAGTGCTAATGTTTTTGTTGTTAGCTGTAAGGTGAGCTAGTTCGTGGTTACAAGACTCTGGGTTAGTTGTAACATAAATGAAGCATGTTACAGCGTACCCCAAGTACATTTTTAGTTGTATTTATACCTTTTTTTTGTTTTGTTTTTTTAATTTCAGTATGCTTAGGTCAGGGGTGTCTAAACTCGGTCCTGGAGGAGGGTCACTGTCCTGCAGAGTTTAGCCTCAACACACCTGCCTGGAAGTGTCTAGTATGCCTAGTAGACCTTGATTAGCTGGTTCAGGTGTGTAGTTGGGGTTGTAGCTGAACTCTGCAGGATGGTGGCCGTCCAGGAGCAGGATTGGACACCCCTGGCCTAGGTCTTGGAAGAGAAAGACAAATTGAGGGACGTAAAATGAGCTTTTGCTCATTTTATTCATTTTTGTTACACACATGCACACACATCAATTATGGTAAAAAGCCTGTGTTGAATAAAAAAATGTCAAAACTTTTTTTTTTTGGTCATAATACTTATTTCATAATGTTTCATATCACCCCGGTGGATATAATAATGTTACATCTCACCCCAGGGTCTGTTACAACTAACCCGGACTATGGGGTGAATTACATTTCACTCCTTGTGTTTGAATCGAAACCATACATTTTCTGTTTGTGCTGCAAAGATGACAGCTATGTCATTTAATAGCTGACACTTGTAAAGAGTTTTAGTCACATTTTGAACGCACTGGCTTAAAAGAACTCCAAGATGCAGACAGAAATGTCAAAATTGTTACAACCATCCCCGGTCTCCCCCTACTTTCACTTATAACGCAAATTAGTAGGCTATCATATCTTTCGTGTCCCAAATATTTGTAAAATGCAGAGAGTAATGAGAAGATTGAAATGTAGGCCTACATATTTTCAGAATAATAGGCCTATTACTAAATGATGAAATATTAATCATAAGATCACAGAGAAGTGGGACAGTTTGTCTGACAGGACTGATGAACTGCCTTTATGACGAAGCCCATGGGTTTGGACACAGAGCGGCTCAACTGTCCTGTATGCAACATTTACCATCCATAAAAAAGATTGGTATAGCAAAATGTTGGTCATTTAGTAACAATCTTAACTGTAAGCCTTGAACATGCAGCCAGTCGCGGTTTGACGCATGTCAGATCATTCAAACCAAACAAAGATATTTGTTCTGGTTTCAGATCAATAACATCAAATCCATCAAAAACATAAAATCTGTGATATTTTTTTTTTCTCAGCGACAGATGCAGCTGTAACCTAAACATTTTATTTGGTAGCCTATATTTAACTTTTCTAAATGGTCTAGCTTAACTGATGCGTCTTAATTTTACAATTCGTTTCGAGCTGTTTGGATTCACCTATTTTATTTTTTTTGTTTGTTTGAGAAACATTTGAAGTGTCATGTTTGTGATTTTCATTTGCCAGATCCTGCCCATGAAATCGTGATTTTTATGGCATTCATTTTATTTATTCGGATACAGACGTAATATGTTGTGTATTTTGTCTTTCTTTTTGTCAGTATTGGAAACTCCAACAGCCTTCCTTTCTTTGACAGACGCACCATTTTTATTTTTTGACAAGCTGCCGAGATTTTCAAGGCACTATTATTTTCTCATCCATTTTTAAACAAAACTTTATTATATATTATTAAATTGCCCTATACATAAAATATTTTTATTAACAAGTGTCATGTTTTTCTTTTACTTCGCTCTAAACACTGTTTAGATCAATTTGATAAAGCAATATTCAGAAACGGGTGCAGTTAGCTATTATTTTTCTGAAGTTTTTCTAATTCTGAAGTTTTATTAGATTGTAAAAAAAACTAAAATTTACAAAAATAAGGATGAATGATGTTTGAGAGGTAACACGTCTTATTCTTACCAATAGTAATAAAACTATTTAATATACAATTGAATAATATGAATATAATAGATTTAGTGCGCCTTTGAACTACAGGGAAACGGACCTTTAACGGGAGCAACGCCACGCGTGGACGCTGTATATAATAGGCTTATTCTGTCATGTGACAACACGTTTATTTGCATTAAAGCCCTTTTTCTCAACAAAAAATGATAATTGGCATTTCCATCAGCGATATCGGTAAACATTTTGATGCACTAAACCTTTTTTCGCAAAAAAAAAAAAAAAAAATCTTAACCTGGCTAGTGATGTATTAATTGATAAAAAAAAAAAGTGACAATAAATACTTATATCGCTAGAAAATTGTTCTATTTTGACTAAATGCTGTTCTTTTTATTAATAATGATCATGAATCAATGAATCCTGAAAAAAAATCACAGGTTTCCAACTGTTTCCAACATTGATAATAAATCAGCATATTATAATTTTTGAAGGATCATCCCAGCTAACAGAATTTTGTTATAAGAATGTTCTCTAAATATTCAGTGTTGGTTGTAAAAAAATCTCCATGTTTTCTTGACACGAGGATTTTTTTTTTTTTTTTTAATATTAGATAAGATAAACTTTAACAACCTTTAAATAACATTATACTAACAGGAATGAAACTGGACATTTTTATGTTCTTGGAATGTTGAATTTTAAATCAAAATTAAGTTGAAAGAACGTTTGAGGAATGTCATACCTTATAAAAAAAATGTCTGGGATGGGATGTGACACTGAAGACTGGAGTAATGGTTGATGAAAATTCAGCTTTTTTTTTTCAGAAATAAATTGTATTCTGATGAATGTTGATAACCAAACAATTTTTTAAGCCCCCATTGACTTTTATGTATTATTTGTTTCATACTATAAAACTCAATGGAGACACAAAACTGTTTGATTACCAACATCCTTCAGAATGTCTTCTTTTGTGTTCATCAGAAGAAATAAATTCATACAGGTTTGGACCAACATGAGGGTGAATAAATGATGACAGAATTGTATTTTTGGGTGAACTATCCCTTTAACATTTATTTTAATCATAATCATGCAGACCTAGCTTCCAGGTTGTATTGCTGATAACATTATTTAAATGTAACTTTTTATTGCAGGTGCAGTCGGTTGAAACAACGCGAGTCCCAGCAACACACTTCCAACACTCATTAGAGACTTTCTTTCTCTTTCTTGTGAAGTTGTTGTTTGTTATCTTTAGCAAGTTACTGTGAATTTTTTTTTTTTTTTTCTTCTCTTTCTCCTCCTTCTTTAACTCTCATTACTAGTAGAGCATAATACACACTTAAAATGAAATTTGGTGTAAAATAAAGTCTAGACTCTTTGAATGTTATTTATATTAATATAAATGGTTTCTGAGTAACTGTAATTATTGAAACATTTGTCAAAAGTAAATTATTGAATACATTTTTGTTGTTGAGTGTTTTATTTACCATGGAGTTAATAAGACTTTTACATAATACTCTGTCGTACGTGGGCCACATAAGGGCCATTAGGTTTGAACAAAACTCAGCCATACTAAAATTCCATATAAGGCCCAAATAAGGGCCACATAAAATTGTATTGTTTGGCGGAGTTATGGCACTGCTTTGGCTGAGCTGTGGTAAAGAAGAAGTGGGCCAGATCTGGGCTGGCAAACACAATCTAATCTGGGCCACATCTCAGCTGTTTATCTGGGCCAGATCTATGCCAAAGGAAATTTGCTGACTGGAAGCCCTGACGCTACTGTATTGTCTTGTCTCGTGCTTGAGCCGTGCGCTGTTCTGTCCACATGAGCTGTCTCGGGGCGTGGTGTTCGGATCCTGGCACTTTGGTCTAGTTTTGGTTCTGTTTCGGGATCATTGGTTGGGATTCGGACATTCATGCTCCGTGTGTTTTTCGCTCGTTCTCGTGCACTCTGTCCTGTTGTGTGAGCATGCAGCTTTCAAGTTCGCTTGAGCCGTACACTCTTCTGTCTGCTTGTGTTGTTGTGTTCTGTGTAGCACGCGGTTCGTGTTTACATCGGCCACATGCTTTCATGTCATGTTTTGTTTTGTCTTGTGCTGTGCATGCTTTCTTGTTGTCATGTTTGATGTGAACACACGGCTTACGAGTGTTCTCTGTTCATGTCTCTTTTTGTGTGAGCACATGGCTTTTTATGTGTTTCCTTGTGCCATGTGCTCTCCTGTCTATTGTCTAATCTGATTATTGGTTCATTTGTCCCACCTGTCCTCCCTCATTACCTGCCTTGTTTGCTCCCTATTTATTCTCCTTGTGTTTGCAGACCTTTGCCAGATTGTTGTCGTATATTACTTGTTGATGTGCCGTCTGTGTTCAGTCCTGCAATCCTGTTTTCCCACTCTGGGTATTTTTTGTTTGTTTTATCTTTTATTAATAAAAGCCTATTATTTATCTCCATATTGAGTCGTCGCTTCATCCCTTCACCCCCAACCCTGACAGTTGTATGATAGATCATTTTGTATTGGGCCTTGTAATGACAAGTATTTTTTTTTTTTTTGCACAGGTTACACTGATCTCAGACTGGTAAACGGCTCAGACTCTTGTTCTGGAAGAGTGGAGCTTCAGTTCCTCAATGATTGGGGCACAGTGTGTGATGCATGCTGGGATATGAGAGCTGCCAGTGTTCTCTGTACACAGCTGAATTGTGGGATTGTTGTGTCTGTTGTGGGATCAGACTGGTTTGGAGAGGGAAGTGGTAAAATCTGGGCTGATGTGTTTGATTGTGACGGGAATGAAACAAAACTCTCAGAATGTTCCATCTCTTCATGGAGTCGAGCTGAATGTTCTCATAGACGAGATGTTGGAGTCATCTGCTCTGGTAAACTTATTTGACACAGAGCATTATGGTACTTGCACTCTATGTAATAAACTATTTCACGTTTTAACGCAATTCTTATTTTAGTAAAATATGAGATATTCTCTTCAGATTCCTCTCTGGCTGTTCATGATGGTCTGGTGCGGTTGTCTGGAGAGAGACAGTGTGAGGGGGAGGTGGAAGTTTCCATCCATCAGGTCTGGAGGAGAGTTCTGCTGGACTCCTGGAGTCTCACTGAATCCTCTGTGGTCTGCAGACAGCTGGGCTGTGGCTCTGTGCTGAACTTCTCCGGCTCCTCTTCATCCAGTCCTGAACACAGTCATGAGTGTGTGACGGGCTTCCAGTGCTCTGGGAGTGAAGCTCATCTTGGAAACTGTAGCTCTCCACAAACTCTCAACTGCAGCTCCAAACAACAGCTGTCAATCACCTGCCTTGGTGAGAAGAACGACATCTGGGCAGATTCTTCAGTTGTTAGTGATCAATAATGTGTTTTTCTTTCTCTGAATATCAGGTCGCGGGTCCATCAGGCTGGTGGGTTCTGGGGGAGATTGTGCAGGGAGGCTGGAGGTTTTTCACAGCGGCTCATGGGGGACAGTGTGTGATGACTCCTGGGATATTAAAGATGCCCATGTGGTGTGCAGACAGCTGCAGTGTGGAGTGGCCCTTAGTAACCAGCAGGTACCAGCCTGGTTTGGTCCTGGTTCTGGACCCATATGGCTGGATGAGGTGGAGTGTGAGGGGAATGAGACGTCCCTGTGGAACTGCTCTTCTACAGGCTGGGGAAAACATGACTGTCAACACAAGGAGGATGTAGGAGTCGTGTGCTCAAGTAAACTTGCTTGCTTTATTTATATATATATATATATATATATATATATATATATATATATATATATATATATATATATATATATATATATATACTTATATATACAAATACTTGTTCTCCCCACTGTGTGTATATATATATATATATATATATATATATATATATATATATATATATATATATATATATATATATAGACACAGTGGGGAGAACAAGTATTTGATACACTGCCGATTTTGCAGGTTTTCCTACTTACAAAGCATGTAGAGGTCTGTAATTTTTATCATAGGTACACTTCAACTGTGAGAGATGGAATCTAAAACAAAAATCCAGAAAAATCACATTGTATTGTTTTTAAATAATTAATTTGCATTTTTATTGCATGACATAAGTATTTGATCACCTACCAACCAGTAAGAATTCTAGCTCTCACAGACCTGTTAGTTTTTCTTTAAGAAGCCCTCCTGTTCTCCACTAATTACCTGTATTAACTGCACCTGTTTGAACTCGTTACCTGTATAAAAGACACCTGTCCACACACTCAATCAAACAGACTCCAACCTCTCCACAATGGCCAAGACCAGAGAGCTGTGTAAGGACATCAGGGATAAAATTGTAGACCTGCACAAGGCTGGGATGGGCTACAGGACAATAGGCAAATAGCTTAGTGACAAGGCAACAACTGCTGGCGCAATTATTAGAAAATGGAAGTTCAAGATGATGGTCAATCTCCCTCGGTCTGGGGCACCATCCAAGATCTCACCTCGTGGGGCATCAATGATCATGAGGAAGGTGAGGGATCAGCCCAGAACTACACGGCAGGACCTGGTCAATGACCTGAAGAGAGCTGGGACCACAGTCTCAAAGAAAACCATTAGTAACACACTACGCCGTCATGGATTAAAATCCTGCAGCACACGCAAGGTCCTCCTGCTCAAGCCAGCGCATGTCCAGGCCCGTCTGAAGTTTGCCAATGACCATCTGGATGATCCAGAGGAGGAATGGGAGAAGGTCATGTGGTCTGATGAGACAAAAATAGAGCTTTTTGGTCTAAACTCCACTCGCCGTGTTTGGAGGAAGAAGAAGGATGAGTACAACCCCAAGAACACCATCCCAACCGTGAAGCATGGAGGTGGAAACATCATTCTTTGGGGATGCTTTTCTGCAAAGGGGACAGGACGACTGCACCGTATTGAGGGAGTAATATCATCCAAAGATTCAGAGAATCTGGAACAATCTCTGTGCGTAAGGGTCAAGGCCGGAAAACCATACTGGATGCCCGTGATCTTCAGGCCCTTAGACGGCACTGCATCACATACAGGAATGCTACTGTAATGGAAATCACAACATGGGCTCAGGAATACTTCCAGAAAACATTGTCGGTGAACAAAATCCACCGTGCCATTCGCCGTTGCCGGCTAAAACTCTATAGGTCAAAAAAGAAGCCATATCTAAACATGATCCAGAAGCGCAGGTGTTTTCTCTGGGCCAAGGCTCATTTAAAATGGACTGTGGCAAAGTGGAAAACTGTTCTGTGGTCAGACGAATCAAAATTTGAAGTTCTTTTTGGAAAACTGGGACGCCATGTCATCCGGACTAAAGAGGACAAGGACAACCCAAGTTGTTTATCAGCGCTCAGTTCAGAAGCCTGCATCTCTGATGGTATGGGGTTGCATGAGTGCGTGTGGCATGGGCAGCTTACACATCTGGAAAGGCACCATCAATGCTGAAAGGTATATCCAAGTTCTAGAACAACATATGCTCCCATCCAGACGTTTTCTCTTTTAGGGAAGACCTTGCATTTTCCAACATGACAATGCCGGACCACATACTGCAATTACAACATCATGGCTGCGTAGAAGAAGGATCCGGGTACTGAAATGGCCAGCCTGCAGTCCAGATCTTTCACCCATAGAAAACATTTGGCGCGTCATAAAGAGGAAGATGCGACAAATAAGACCTAAGACAGTTGAGCAACTTGAAGCCTGTATTAGACAAGAATGGGACAACATTCCTATTCCTAAACTTGAGCAACTTGTCTCCTCAGTCCCCAGACGTTTGCAGACTGTTATAAAAAGAAGAGGGGATGCCACACAGTGGTAAACATGGCCTTGTCCCAACTTTTTTGAGATGTTGATGCCATGAAATTTAAAATCAACTTATTTTTCCCTTAAAATGATACATTTTCTCAGTTTAAACATTTGATATGTCATCTATGTTGTATTCTGAATACAATATTGAAATTTGAAACTTCCACATCATTGCATTCTGTTTTTATTCACAATTTGTACAGTGTCCCAACTTTTTTGGAATCGGGTTTGTATAGACCCGTGCTGTGCTGTGGTGTCTGGCACCAAGATGTTAGCAGCAGATCCTTTAAGTCCTGTAAGTTGCAAGGTGGGGCCTCCATGGATCAGACTTGTTTGTTCAGCCCATCCCACAGATGCACGATTGGATTGAGATCTGGGGAATTTGGAGGCCAAGTCAACACCTCAAACTCGTTGTGCTCCTCAAACCATTCCTGAACCATTTTTGCTTTGTGGCAGGGCGCATTATCCTGCTGAAAGAGGCCACAGCCACCAGGGAAAACCGTTTCCATGAAAGGGTGTACATGGTCTGCAACAATGCTTAGGTAGGTGGTACGTGTCAAAGTAATGGCAGGACCCAAGGTTTCCCAGCAGAACATTGCCCAAATCATCACACTGCCCCAGCTGGCTTGCCTTCTTCCCATAGTGCATCCTGGTGCCATGTGTTCCCCAGGTAAGCCACGCACACGCACCCGGCCACCCACGTGATGTAAAAGAAAACGTGATTCATCAGACCAGGCCACCTCCTCTGTGCTCTGTGGTCCAGTTCTGACGCTCACGTGCCCACTGTTGGTGCTTTCGGTGGTGGACAGGGGTCAGCATGGGCACCCTGACTGGTCTGCGGCTATGCAGCCCCATACGCAACAAACTGTGATGCACTGTGTATTCTGACACCTTTCTATCAGAACCAGCATTAACTTCTTGAGCAATTTGAGCTACAGTAGCTCATCTGTTTGTTCAGACCACACGGGCCAGCCTTCGCTCCCCACGTGCATCAGTGAGCCTTGGCCGCCCATGACCCTGTCGCTGGTTCACCACTGTTCCTTCCTTGGACCACTTTTGATAGATACTGACCACTGCAGACCGGGAACACAAGAGCTGCAGTTTTGGAGATGCTCTGACCCAGTCGTCTAGCCATCACAATTTGGCCCTTGTCAAACTCGCTTAAATCCTTATGCTTGCCCATTTTTCCTTCTTCTAACACATCAACTTTGAGGATAAAATGTTCACTTGCTGCCTAATATATCCCACCTACTAACAGGTGCCATGATGAAGAGATAATCAGTGTTATTCACTTCACCTGTCAGTGGTATTAATGTTATGCCTGATCAGTGTATATATGTGAATTACAAAGCATGTAGAAGTCTGTAATTTTTATCATAGGTACTCATCAACTGTGAGAGATGGAATCTAAAACAAAAATCCAGAAAATCACATTGTATGATTTTTAAGTAATTAATTAGCATTTTATTGCATGACATAAGTATTTGATACATCAGAAAAGCAAAACTTAATATTTGGTACAGACACCTTTGTTTGCAATTACAGAGATCATACGTTTCCTGTAGTTCTTGACCAGGTTTGCACACACTGCAGCAGGGATTTTGGCCCACTCCTCCATACAGACCTTCTCCAGATCCTTCAGGTTTCGGGGCTGTCACTGGGCAATACGGACTTTCAGCTCCCTCCAAAGATTTTCTATTGGGTTCAGGTCTGGAGACTCGCTAGGCCACTCCAGGACCTTGAGATGCTTCTTATGGACCCACTCCTTAATTGCCCTGGCTGTGTGTTTCGGAAACAATGCTGGAAGACCCAGCCACGACCCATCTTCAACGCTCTTACTGAGGGAAGGAGGTTGTTGGCCAAGATCTCGCGATACATGGCCCCATCCATCCTCCCCTCAATACGGTGCAGTCGTCCTGTCCCCTTTGCAGAAAAGCATCCTCAAAGAATGATGTTTCCACCTCCATGCTTCACGGTTGGGATGGTGTTCTTGGGGTTGTACTCATCCTTCTTCTTCCTCCAAACATGGTGAGTGGAGTTTAGACCAAAAAAGCTCTATTTTTGTCTCATCAGACCACATGACCTTCTCCCATTCCTCCTCTGGATCATCCAGATGGTCATTGGAAAACTTCAGACGGGCCTGGACATGCGCTGGCTTGAGCAGGGGGACCTTGCGTGCGCTGCCGGATTTTAATCCATGACGGCGTAGTGTGTTACTAATGGTTTTCTTTGAGACTGTGGTCCCAGCTCTCTTCAGGTCATTGACCAGGTCCTGCCATGTAGTTCTGGGCTGATCCCTCACCTTCCTCATGATCATTGGTGCCCCACGAGGTGAGATCTTGCATGGTGCCCCAGACCGAGGGAGATTGACCGTCATCTTGAACTTCTTCCATTTTCTAATAATTGTGCCAACAGTTGTTGCCTTCTCACCAAGCTGCTTGCCTATTGTCCTGTAGCCCATCCCAGCCTTGTGCAGGTCTACAATTTTATCCCTGATGTCCTTACACAGCTCTCTGGTCTTGGCCATTGTGGAGAGGTTGGAGTCTGTTTGATTGAGTGTGTGGACAGGTGTCTTTTATACAGGTAACGAGTTCAAACAGGTGCAGTTAATACAGGTAATGAGTGGAGAACCGGAGGGCTTCTTAAAGAAAAACTAACAGGTCTGTGAGAGCCGGAATTCTTACTGGTTGGTAGGTGATCAAATACTTGTCATGCAATAAAATGCTAATTATTTAAAAATCATACAATGTGATTTTCTGGATTTTTGTTTTAGATTCCGTCACTCACAGTTGAAGAGTACCTATGATAAAAATTAAAAGTCGGCAGTGTATCAAATACTTGTTCTCCCCACTGTATATGTTTAAATTAAACTTAACATTTTTAGAAACTTCCACACCATAATGCCCACTCTTTTAAAATTTACTCCTTTTTTAACTTCTGTATAGAGTTTAAAGAGATCAGGTTAACTGAGGGCTGTGAAGGGAATGTGGAGGTTTTCTACAATGGATCCTGGGGAAATGTGTGTTACAATAAGATGGACAGAGACACAGTGAGTCTGATCTGTCAGGAGCTGAACTGTGGGAGATCTGGTGTTTTGTCTGATTCTACACCAAGAGTGGAATTAGCTAGTAACTGGCTGGATGAAATGAAATGTCGACCACATGATTCAAATCTGTGGCAGTGTCCATCTTTACCATGGGGACGGAATGACTGTGACAGAGATGAAGTGGCCAAAATCACCTGCTCAGGTAAGACTGACACAATCTCCATCACTAAACACAGCAGTAATCCTTTTATATGAGTTGTGTATATAATTAGGGCCCGAGCACCGATGGTGTGAGGACCCTATTGGAATTGCTCAGCCTATCATTCTTCTTCTCTGAAAGGAATTGCCTTTTTGAGGGCCTAAACATGCTCAAAAACTCACGAAACTTTGCACACGCGTCAGAGGGTTTCAGAATTAGGCGTGGCAAAATGGCTCGATAGCGCCACCTACAAAATTTCAACGAAATGCCCCTCCCGCTACGTTTCACATACAGGTATGAAATTCGGTTGACACATGTAACAGCCCAATACCTACAAAAAAGTCTCCTGGTACGAAATCTGAAAACCAACAGGAAGTCAGATATTTTCATTTTTCTTTGCAAAATTGTTGCAAATTTTGCCATTTCCAGACGTTGTACTTTAATCAACTCCGTCTAGAGATTTAATCAGATCATCATCGTCGTCATCATCATCATCATCATCATATTTGGTCAGTCTAATCTAAAGGCCTTTGCGACGTTAAATTGCGAAGATCTTGAGTTTTCCCTGGAGGGCGTGTCCATGGCGGCCTGACAAATTTCGATGTTTCGCCATGAAACAGGAAGTTGTTGTAACTCGGGCATACAATGTCCGACCTGCCCCAAACTTCACATGTTTTATTAGAGTCCTGACCTGAAGACATCTACATGCCAATATTCAGTTACAGGCATAGCGCCACCTGAGGACAACAGGAAAGACCATGTTTTACACTGTGATTAACTCCTCATTGAGATTTAACCAGAACAACATCATGTTTGGTCAGTCTAATCTTAAGGCCCTAGCGATTGTTAAATTGCGATGATCTTGAGTTTTCGTTGAGTGGCGTGTCCGTGGTGGCCTGACAAAGTCTGATGTTTCGCCATGAAACAGCAAGCTGTTGTAAGTCAGGTATGTAATGTCCAACCTGCCCCAAACTTCACATGTTTGATAAGAGTCCTGTCCTGAACACATCTACATGCCAATATTAGTTAGTCATAGCACCACCTGCTGGCAACAGGAAATGGCATGCTTTACACTGTAATTCCCTCCCAGAAACACATTTAAATATGCCATCAAGTCCCAAACATGCTAGCAACACGTGGCTAAGTGCTAATGTATGTGATTTACGCCACGAAACAGGAAGTTGTTGTAACTCAGGCATACAGTGTCCGATCTGCCCTAAACTTCACGTTTGATAATAGTCCTGGCCTGAAGACATGTACATGCCAATATTCAGTTATAGTCAAAGCGCCACCTGCTGGAAGCAGGAAGTGTGGCACATTGAAGTGACTTTGCCATATATCTCCTGTATTTACCCGCTTAAATGCATGTCGTCCACTATTCGCTGTTTTCCTGAGGCCACCGGGTGGTGGTGGTCCCGGGTGCGAGGGCCCTTTCATCGCTGCTTGCAGCTTTAATATTCTGATTGTGATTACAGGACAGGAGAGTCATGAGTCCCTTCATTTGTCTTGCCTCACATCTCCACATCAGAGACAATGCATGGCCCCTACTGTATTGAACAGTAAGTTAATTTGATGTAGAAGAACAGAAAAATCATAACAGGCGTATGTATGTTTTTTTTGTTTTTTTTTTTTGTTCTGGGTACACCAACAGGATTTAATCTCACACCACACACACAACCCACTGTAGTTGTCGCTGTTCTGTTCTGTCAGAGTTCTGACAGAACTCTGTTGGGCAATAATGTGTCTACTTGTCTGTGATTTTTAGAGCATGTTCCTCTCAGACTGAGTGGAGGGGAGGGCCGGTGCTCTGGGAGGCTGGAGGTGTATCATAACGCTGTGTGGGGCTCAGTCTGTGATGATCAGTGGGACATCAGTGATGCTCAGGTGGTCTGCAGGCAGCTGGGTTGTGGAGCAGCACTGAGGGCTGATGGGAATTCAGCCTTTGGTGCTGATGAAGGTGTTGTGTGGCTGAACAGAGTCGAGTGCAGAGGGAATGAGATTCACCTGTGGGACTGTCCTCTCTCCCTGAAGAACCACACTGACTGCTCCCACAAAGAGCATGCTGGACTCACCTGTGCAGGTCACAGCAAAACACTGACCAATATTAGTCATTTTTACATCATTTTAGTGTTAGTAATAATATTTATACATTTGCATGATTTTGAATGTGTCTGTCTGTTTTGTCAGATTTGTCAGTGTCCACTACTCCTGCCACAACAACATCAGCTTCTCCTCCAGTTTCTCAGACAGTGCTCACAAGCTCAACATCAGTCACTCCTCCACAAACTCCTCCAGCAGCGTCTCTCTCCGTGCTTGTGATTGTACTGGGAGTTGTGCTCTTACTGCTCTTAGTGCCACTGCTTATACTGATTCAGCAGAACAGAGTGATGAGGAGAGGTAGGAGAGATCCAGAGACTGTCATATTGTGTCTTATTCAGTGTGTGATCAGTCATGTATTGTGAACTGACAGCAGGTTTGTCTGTCTACACTCAAAGCTCTCTCAAAGAGGAGACACAAGACAACAACTGAAGCCGTTTATGAGGAGCTTCATCAGAGACACAATCACTTCACTCAGAGGGGTGAGTAAATGTCATAGAGTCTGATTTGTGGAGATCAACAGTGTAATCACTATTCATAGGGGAGAGTAGAATAAGTTGCATAGATCCATTTGTGGGACTTTTGTGTTATCTGGAATGATACAGTGTTAATGTTGTGATTCAAAGGAAGTGGGGATTTTGGCTGATTTATGATTATGAATGTGTCTGATGGATCTACTCCATAATAGGAAGTGTCCTTTCTGAAGAACAGCATTCTGGGTATGAAGATGCTGATGAGCTTCTTTCAGGTTAGAGGTCACAAATGTAACAATCTTATCTGCAACATACAGAAATGAATGGATGTTAAATTAATTAAAACATTCACTTAGCAGGTTAAATTATGTAAACCATTCAGTACGTAATAATTCAGATAAGGATTTATTGAATCTTTTTTACCCTTTCATTTACCCTTTTAAAGCAAATTCTGCAGTAGGAGCCGCACCTGACTATTATAATGACGTCACCACCACTGAAGGGCCAAAAGGTCAGTGACTTTAACTGATTTCACTAAATTAAATGAACTATTGGGCCTCTGAATAGTAAAAGCAGTTTTTGTTTATTTCCTCCTTGCTGTTAACTCATTTAGAAGAGCAGCAAGTCACACCTGAGAATTATGATGATATAATCACTGTTGGACTGAGATCTCATGATACAGGTTTATTTCTTATTATCATTTCTACAGGTTTTATCAATATAGATTTATATGCACTGTTTCAAAATCCCAAATTTTGTACATTTAATGGATGCATATATGTTTTGTCTGTTTGTCTATTTAGACTTGCCAGAAAACTATGATGATGTCATCATTGTACGACAATTCTCCAATGATAAAGCAGGTGTGGGTTTCATATTACTCTCTCAAATTACACGTTTTTTGTTTGTCTTCAAATTATAGTGGCATATAAACTCATGTGATTAATAATAGACACATTTCTATCAGAGGGTATTCAGGAGGAGTATGATGATGTGAAGAATGTGAGGGAGTATATGAGTGACGTGTCTGGTACGTTACTGACACCTTTTTACCTTACACTGAATTTACTTTTAGTTTTTATAATCGCTTTATAATATTAATTTCTGTGATCATGATAGCTCATTTAACTTGACTGTCAATATTGATGTGTTCATTTATAATACTTTTTAAAGCATATATTGATAAATTAATTTGCTCTTTGTTTTCTAATAGACTATGATGATGCGGGGGAGGAGCCAGGAAAACAGGGAGGGACTGTATAACTGAAACCACACCCACTGCCTCAAATCCTTTCAAAGCTTTTAAGTGGTCTGCAGAGTTTAAGTCTTTTATATGCTATACAAGTTTCAACTGCTGTCCACCAATCTTGTATATAATATTTTGTATTGAAATCTACTAAATCAATTACAACTGAATCATTGTTTGACAGGAAAAAATGCTTAGTTTAAATTTCTCTTTCCAGAGATTTTTACAAAACACGTTGTTTTTGTGATCCCATTGCACTGAAACATTTCTATGATGTGGATTTGGCAATTTGAGAGAACACAAAAAAAAAACAAAAAAAATGTCTAACTCAATCAGTTTGTATATAATTATGATTTCAGATACTTCACCATTTAACTTCCACTGCTCTAGTTATTAATATTTCACAGCAACTTATAAAAAAGATCATTTTCCTTTTGAATGTAGACCCACTAATGATGGACACGTATACAGTGGTGGTCAGAATTATTGGCACCCCTGGTAAATATGATCAAATATGGCTGTAAAAAATAAATCTGCATTGTTTATCCTTTTGATCTTTTATTTAAAAAATTCACAAAAATCTAACCTTTCATTGAAGTAAAAGAATTGAAAGTGGGGGTAAATCACATTATGAAATAAATGCTTTTCTCCAAAACACATTGGCCACAATTATTGGCACCCCTAGAATTTTTTATGAGTAAAATATCTCTGAAGTATATTCCCATTAATATTTACATTTTTTTAGCACACCAGGGTAACTAGGAACATGAAATTGTCCAGCTATGATGTCTTGTTCCACAGCAGTATAAACATGAGGAAACACAAAGGCCAAATTCCCTTAATCATTCATCACAATGAGTAAAGCCAAAGAATATAGTTCTGATGTGCAGCAAAAGATTGTTGAGCTTCACAAAATAGAAAGTGGCTGTAGGAAAATAGCTAAAGCATTGAAAATCCCCATTTCCACCATCAGGGCAATAATTAAGAAGTTCCAATCAACTAAAGATGTTACGAATCTCCCTGAAAGAGGACGTGTGTCTATATTGTCTTAATGCACGATGAGGAGGAAAGTTTGAGTGGCCAAAGACTCTCCAATGATCACAGATGGAGAATCGCAGAGATTAGTTGAGTCTTGGGGTCAGAAAGCCTAAAAAAAAAAAACAACCCCTGCATCACCACATGTTGTTTGGGAGGGATTCAAGAAAAATCCTTCTTGCTCATCCAGAAACAAACTCCAGCATATTCAGTTGTCAGATACGACTGGAAATTCAAAAGGGACCGGCTTCTATGGTCAGATGAAACTATAAAAAGAGCTTTTTGGCAGCAAATCCACCAGATGTGTTTGGTGCAAACAGGGATAAAAAGTACCCCATGCCCACGGTTAAAAACACCGCTGGATCTTTAATGTTGTGGGCCTATTTTTTTGCTGGAGGTCCTGGACATCTTGTTCAGATACATGGTATCATGGATTCTAGCAAATACCAACAGATACAAAATCAAAACCTGACGGCCTCTGCTAGAAATCTTATAATGGGCCGTGGTTGGATCTTCCATCAGGACAACAATCCAAAACAAACATCAAAATCAACACACAAATGTGTCACTGAACACAAAATGAAGCTTCTGCCATGACCATCCCAGTCCCCTGACCTGAACCCTATAGAAAATGAGTGATGAACTGAAGAGAAGAAGCACCAACATGGATCTGGGAATCTGAAGGCTCTGGAGAGATTCTGTATGGAGGAATGGTCTCTGATCTCTTGTCAGGTGTTCTCCAAACTCATCAGGCGTTATAGAAGAAGACTCAGAGCTGTTATCTTGGCAAAAGGAGGTTGCAAAAAGTATTTAATAAAAGGGTGCCAATAATTGTGGCCAACGTGATTTGGAGAAAAGCATTTATTTCATAATGTGATTTACCCCCCACTTTCAATTCTTTTACTTCAATGAAAGGTTACATTTTTGTGAATTTTTTAAATAAAAGATCAAAAGGATAAACAATGCAGATTTATTTTTTACAGCCATATTTGATCATATTTACCAGGGGTGCCAATAATTCTGACCACCACTGTATGTACTTTGGGAAATACGTTTACAAACAGCAGCTGTGATCAAGGATCTTTACCTCAAAAGAATGTAATGACTCTTTGAACTATACAGAAGAGCATGTTGTTCACTTTATGTCCTGCAGAGGGTTTTTGACATACAGTACACGACATGCATGTTTGTTTTATGTACTTGTTTTATATTTGTGTTGATTGTTGTTTTGAATTGATTTTAATGTTTTCTGTTTAACAATTAAAATCAGACTGTGCATGGATGTTATGTCTTTATTATTATTTTTGTGAAATTGTGGAATGTTGAAACATTTTGTTTCAATGTTTTTTCAACATCAAAAATTCAATAAAATTCTATGAAATACTGTATACTATTATTGTGTAATAGTACTTTGATATGTCTCTCTGTCTTATCAGTGTTTGTTGTCAGCAGTTAGTTATCAGTGCTTGTATCTCTTCTCTGCAGGTGTCAGACTTTGGCGCTGTATGTACACTGAAGTATTTCCCACATTCACTCTCATGACAGCTGGGTGACTTTCTCAGCACTTTATCATGTGTGTGACTCCTCAGTAAAGTGTCTCTGTAAGGTAGAGGAGGAGTCCTGTTCATCAACAGTGGCGTTCTCTTATATGGAGAGAATTGAAAATGCCTTGCCTGATTTGTTGTTGTAACGGTTCTCTTGAAGTTTAACCCTGAGTGTGATTGGCGGTTGTCAGAAGCCCCCTCCCCTCTCTCTACCTTTATCTTTCTCACCAGAGCAGACAAGAGTCTCTTTTTCTTCACAATTGCTAAGAGAGCTGATGAAAAGTTTGTACTGAAGTGCCGAGCAGAGGAAGATGAAGAGCTGTCTGACAATCCTACTGATGTCCACAGTCGTCACACTCACCACTGCAGGTATTTTTACCTTCAGTTAAAGGGCCAATCAGTTCCTTTCAACATATTAAATGAAAGTAGTTTCATATTTAACATAAGGATCTTCCTGTGTACAATCAATAACTTGGGTAATATTTAATTTCTCTTAGTTTTATTTATATAAATTATTGCTTGGATTTCCTTATTGATATTTATTTATTTATTTTATATATTTTAAACAAAAAAAAAAAAAAAAAAAAATATATATATATATATATATATACCAATCAGGCATAACAATAATGCACGGCCCCATGTTGCAAGGATCTGTACACAATTCCTGGAAGCTGAAAACATCCCAGTTCTTGCATGGCCAGCATACTCACTGGACATGTCACCCATTGAGCATGTTTGGGATGCTCTGGATCGGCGTATACAACAGCGTGTTCCAGTTCCTGCCAATATCCAGCAACTTCGGACAGCCATTGAAGAGGAGTGGACCAGCATTCCACAGGCCACAATCAACAACCTGATCAGCTCTATGCAAAGGAGATGTGTTGCACTGCGTGAGGCAAATGGTGGTCACACCAGATATTGACTTTTTTTTTGGACCCCCCCGGACCCCCCCAATACAGTAAAACTGCACATTTTAGAGTGGCCTTTTATTGTGGCCAGCCTAAGGCACACCTGTGCAATAATCATGCTGTCTAATCAGCATTTTGATATGCCATAGGTCTTGTGGTTTGATGTTTTATAATATTATACATGCCGATTTTATGACTTCATATTAATTGAGTGAAATGCAAAAGTGATTTTTCACACCACAGGACTATTTAAGTGAACTGCAAAAAAGCAGCATAATTTATCTATAAATTGACTTTTCATAAATAAACGACTGTTGTGTACAGGTAGCGTACGGTTGGTTGGTGATCACAATCCCTGTGCTGGTAGAGGACGTTGAGTCACAAAGAGCACGCTCTACTCACCTTTGCAGGTCACAGCTAAACACTAAGGAATGTTAAATCAATCATTTGCTTTGATTTGGTTTTGAATGTGTTTATGTCTGTTTTGACAGATTTTCCAGATTTGTCAGTGTCTGCCCTTGCCACAACAACATCAGCTTCTCCTCCAGTTTCTCAGACAGTGCGCTCAAGATCAACATCAGTCACTCCTCCACAAACTCCTCCAGCAGCGTCTCTCTCCGTGCTTGTGATTGTACTGGGAGTTGTGCTCTTACTGCTCTTAGTGCCACTGCTTATACTGATTCAGCAGAACAGAGTGATGAGGAGAGGTAGGAGAGATCCAGAGACTGTCATATTGTGTGTGATCAGTCATGTGTTGTGAACTGACAGCAGGTTTGTCTGTCTACACTCACAGCTCTCTCTAAGAGGAGACACAGGACGACGACTGAGGCCGTTTATGAGGAGATCCATTACAGGCCCACTAATCGACACGGTCTCTTCACTCAGAGGCGTGAGGCTTCTAAAAATGATCACCATTATTAATAATGACAAAACTTTTTATACTGTAGATGTGAATAGTCAACGTGATGAAAGTATTTGTTAATTTTATTTTATTTTACCATGCTGACATGACAGTGTTTTCTTCTTTTTTACAGTTAAAGTTAATAAATGTAAATCCTGTTAGGCTTCCTGCTGTTAACCACAGGATTCAGCAGTGAAAACCACAGTGCTGTGTTTGTACTGCAGTCAGTGAGAAAGCACAGAGATGTTAGTGTGAGGGGAGACATCCATGTCAGCATTTCTGAACTCTTTTATTAATGCTGTTCATCATTTAACAACTTTTTGGTTGTTATACTGCTAAGACAAATGTAAAAAAAAAAAAAAAAATGTAGGAAATGGAAAAGATGCTGGTAATTTTCTGCAGGAAAAGTCCTTCATATTAACACAGTACATTGTGCCCTGTTTTAACTGACTTGCTTAATTGGTATGCTTTATGTTTTCATTGATGCAGACAAAATGGATAAAGAGGAGCATGATGTCATCGCTGATATACTCATTTGTGAGAATTTTCCATAAAAAAATTATTTCTTCAAAATAAATATGAAGTTGGAGAGCAGATATAACTTAGTGCTTGTTTAGAGACAGTGATTTATCTCTGTATTTTGACACAGATCGGGCAAATGAGACCTATGGTGATGAGCGAAGGTGATTTTTACGGTGATTTTTTTGTTTTGGCATGACGCATTTTTACATCTGCTGTACGTCTTTAGAGGAAACACTGAAGATTTTTGATGATGTCATCTCTTGTGAACAAAATTTAAAGCTGTAAGGGAAGAGTCTGAGAGAGTTTCAAGCAGACGTGTCTTATTATGTTCACCTCTGGCAACCAATTTCTTTTAAAACAAATAATTTTTTCACCAAGTATAAGTAGTCACCAGCTGGTGCATATATAAATTCTGATGATATTGAAAAGAATAATTTTATTTTCTTCTCTTTTTAAATTAACAAAGTGTAGTGGACAGCACATTCCAGGGCCCAGTTTATGGCCGGTCCCCTCTCTGCCCATAACAGTGGACAAGGTTTGCTACATTTTGATTGGATCTTGGTGGACTAACACAAACAAACTGTCCAACGCCATCAGATAAAGATGCTAGGACAACAGCCAGACACCTCTTAAAGGACAAGAAGAAGACCTCTGGTACCAAGCCCAGGAAGGACAGGACTTCTTATTGGTCCACATGCAGTTTCTGCCCTTCACCCATCTAGAGACTAATCCCTAATGTCCTGGTCAGTGACTGCCATAAAAATTCCTCAGGACCTCAGCAGTAGTGGGTGAAACAAAGAAAGAGCACAATGATCCATCCAAATCTATTCATAATTATGTTTGGAAACCTTAAGACTGATGAAAACTACACACATCCATTTCATACTTATTCAGAGAAATAAGTATTCTCAGTGACAGCTATTTGTAATGCAACATCTTACACAGATTCAGCTGTTAATGAACAAATGAATGAACGCATGACAGTTCAATCTTTTTCCATCATGTTTGGTGTCTATTTGTTTGGAATATTGCCAAGGGTATTCTGATGGTGGTTTGGAAAGTGAGAAATGCATTGGTAAACTTTAAAGACACTTTAAAGACTTCTAACTGTGTACAGTATGCAAATGAGTTCCACAGGGGAAAGAAGGGTGGGCCACACAGTGTGCCCCCTCTGATGCCAGCGGCCAATCACAGCACTGGAATGGAGAAGCGCCAAATTGCAATCTCCTCCTCGTCGGAAAGGGAAAGGTACTCTTTCAACAGACACTTCTTGTTCTGAGTCTGTCCGGCAAGGATGAGACTGTGACAGAGCAACCAAGTTCTGAGTCTGTCCTGCGAGGATGAGACTGACAGATCAACCAAGTTCTGAGTCTGTCCTGCAAGGATGAGACATAACAGATACACCATAACATTCTGAGCCTCTGGTTCATCCAGAGCGACAACAAAAGATCCGAGGATCTGAGTCTACAGCTTGTGAGGCAGCAACAGATACGACCACATTCTGAACCTCCAGCCTGTGAGGAAAGAGACATTAACAAACACTACGTTCAGAGTTTTAGTCCAGCGAGACAACTACAGCACGTCCCGAGTCTCCATGCCAGAGAGACAAAAGCGGATTGACCAAGTCCTGAGTGTCTTGCCCAGAGAGGTAGAAGATACACAGAGACATTTGCAACAAGGTTAAGCTCAGGAGAGCAATCCTTCACTTCAAGGTTCCTTCGTCTGCGTGTTCCAGATTAAGGACCTTCTGCACCTACTTCAGGGCCTCATCTGCGTGTTCCAGATTTTAGGACCCTTTGGTGCTCCAGGATATCAGCATCCCACAGATCTTCGTGTTCAAGGCTGTTGAAACGGATTCCAGCATTTTCCCCACTGCATTGTTTCCCAGCACAACCAGTGGAAGAAGTCATCGCCATCGGACTGCTTACTCAACCATGTGGAACGTAAATATCACTTAACCAAACCTCTTTCCAGAGACCTTGGCATTGTTGTATATTATCAGTTTATGATTTTCTAATTTACATTAGAGGCAATATAACTGATGCTAGTTAATAACAAATAATCTTTCGTTTATTTGTTTGATGCATAATAAGGTTCTTCACCTTAGTTTCAGAGAAACAACAGTATCTTTCCATAAGATAACGCAACTCTTCCATAGCCATACTCAACTTAATCACATGTATTTTATGCATCTTATGCACTTTATTCCTTTATCATTCATTGTATTAATTTAGTAGTTGTGTTAGTTATTCTTGTTTAGATTTGTTAATAAAATTTATTTTATTACAATTGTGTCTTCCTTGTGCTGATAATACAGAAGAGGCTCTACAAATTAGAAATCTCACCAATCTTTCAGATAAATTAGCTGACCAACTCTCCCCACTTTACATTCATTCTAAATGATTGGACAGCCTCCTGTTTGGAGTGTTCTCATACAGCCAAGGTAAAATACCTTGACTAGTGTCCCAAACTAAGAGAGTGGGAAGGTGGTCATCTGATGTACTCATAACCACACCTTAAGTGACGGGTGATCCAAAAGTCAGCAGTGACGTGAGTACCAATCACTACCTTACTTAGCATCCTTGGATGGATGAAAGTAAAATCACTACATAAAGTATGCTGAAGAGGAGCCAAATGACAGACAGTGTGTGAACTGCTTACAATTACTGCTTCTACTGTTTCTTCTTATGATAATTGTATTACTATTATTTGCTTCCTGGTGCTATTTATATCAGATCAACATGTTTTAGCCTATATTAATCTTTTTTTATATATTGCCTAAACCTATATACAACCAGGATATATGCAGGTCTCCTTGTTCTGATTTCATGTCTAGATACTTTAACAGAGAAAGTTTATCAAATATTATTTGAGTAATTCTGTCATATTTTGAGTACCTTCCAATGGGGAGGGGTTCGGTTCTTTACACTGGTGCTGAATTGTAGCGGTCGCTGTCCATGGTGCTGTTGTCGTGGAAATAAGTGACCAATCAGAAGAACCAAAAATAAAGAACCTACCAGAGAATATATTGAGCTTGATGTAGTATAAATAGCTATGTCATATCCAATGCAGTCCAACTGCCATCATTAAAATGGTTAATTTTATTTAATTACAATATTTGGTTGTGCATAGGCTAGTGCCCCAAATAAAATAAAAATTATATAAATAAAGACAGAATATTATTAAATAATGTTTTTTTTTACGAAATGATGAAATGTAAGAGCTTTAACTCAGTATCAAGTATGACTGTAAATTTAATACTTCTTAATATCTTAGTTATACCCTTAATATCTGATCATGTTGTCATTTGTAATTAATTTCAGTGAAGTAAATGGTAAAGTGGGCTAATTACAGTATCACATCTACACTTGTGTGTTAAGGTCTATGCATAATTTCCTAAAAGCATGCTCATTTTCTTTTCTATACTGCCATCTTCTGGAAATACAACGTTATTGCAGTGCTTAATGTATAATGCATTCCTCCAGTTGTAATATTTAAAATGTAATGATGATTGATTAAAAAAATGTTTGTGTCCATTTATATAATAACATATTTCCCCTCAAGTACAGCATCTAAAGTAGCATTTGCAGGGGAGAAAAACCTGAACTACTGAATTAGGAATAGCATTCTAGTAATAAAGATACGGAAACTCTAATTAGAATTTATTCCAACCAACAAAATAGTTAATTATTACCGAGAGTATGGTTTCGATCAAAATGATTGCGGTCCCTTTAATCGCATATGTGGCATATTTGATTGGTCGAGTTAAATTGTTTGCAGACTAGCACGACGGAAAGCAGTAGCTGTTTAGCAAAATAAAAAAAATATTGTAATGAGCATAATTATAACATCGTGTGTGTGTGTGTATGTGTTGATGGGTGGGGAGGAGGGGTTCATCAGCACTTACAGTTTTGATATATATGGAGAATGTCATAAAAGCCTCCTCTGATTTGTCACTGAAGTTGTTTGATGATTTCCTCTGTTCTGTCTAATAACGTAACAGTGAGTGTGATTGGAGGGTGTCGGACCTCTTTCTCTCTCATTAAGGGGGCTGAGAGGATGCCTGTACTTCTGTATCATCAGTGCAGAGAAGCTTGTACTGGATGTTGAGTTAATCAAGCAGAGGGAGATGGAGAGATGCCTGACACTCATTTTACTGTCTTCAGTTGTAATACTCATCACAGCTGGTAAGTACACAAGGAATGAAAGTGGTGAAATTATTTTCAGAAATTCAGTATTGTATTCTTCAAATACTTAAAATTAACTTTTACTGTAATGTGGTGCCTCAGATGATGGTATAATAATAATAATAATAATAATAATAATAATAATAATAATAATAATAATAATAATAATAATAATAAATGCATTTGTTATTTACAGACCAGCAGATTATTAGATCTCTGCTTAATTTTCACATGGCAATAAATATTGACTGTACTCAATATTCAAATGCCAGGGTCATCTGTTCAGGTAAATAATGCTGGACTTAAAAGCATTCCACTCTTGTTATTCTACTTGTTGCCAATGGATTTATTTTTACGCAAAGAATAAATGTTTTATGTGTAAAACTTTGTGTATTAAAATATCTGTATTTGTTACGTTTTGTCTTCATTACGTCTGTATTATTTGTGTTTTTGTCTACTGTTCTTGTAAAATAAACAGGTCATAAACCTTCCAGACTTGCTGCTGGCTCTCATCTTTGCTCTGGGAGGTTAGAGATACTTGATGATCAGACGTGGGTTTCAGTGTGTGCTGCTGCCTTTGACCAGCAGGATGCAGAGGTTGTGTGTAGAGAGCTGGACTGTGGGGCTCCTGTACAGGTGCTGGGAGAAGCTGCTTTTGGCAAAGGAGACGCTCAGATGTGGACACAAGAGATTCAGTGCAGAGGAAATGAGTCTCAGATTTCATTCTGTTCAATAAGTTACAAACCCGATTCCAAAAAAGTTGGGACACTGTACAAATTGTGAATAAAAAAGGAATGCAATAATTTACAAATCTCATAAACTTATATTTTATTCACAATAGAATATAGATAACATATCAAATGTTGAAAGTGAGACATTTTGAAATGTCATGCCAAATATTGGCTCATTTTGGATTTCATGAGAGCTACACATTCCAAAAAAGTTGGGACAGGTAGCAATAAGAGGCCGGAAAAGTTAAATGTACATATAAGGAACAGCTGGAAGACCAATTTGCAACTTATTAGGTCAATTGGCAACATGATTGGGTATAAAAAGAGCCTCTCAGAGTGGCAGTGTCTCTCAGAAGTCAAGATGGGCAGAGGATCACCAATTCCCCCAATGCTGCGGCAAAAAATAGTGGAGCAATATCAGAAAAGAGTTTCTCAGAGAAAAATTGCAAAGAGTTTGAAGTTATCATCATCTACAGTGCATAATATCATCCAAAGATTCAGAGAATCTGGAACAATCTCTGTGCGTAAGGGCCAAGGCCGGAAAATCATACTGGATGCCCGTGATCTTCAGGCCCTTAGACGGCACTGCATCACATACAGGAATGCTACTGTAATGGAAATCACAACATGGGCTCAGGAATACTTCCAGAAAACATTGTCGGTGAACACAATCCACCGTGCCATTCACCGTTGCCGGCTAAAACTCTATAGGTCAAAAAAAAAGCCATATCTAAACAAGCGCAGGTGTTTTCTCTGGGCCAAGGCTCATTTAAAATGGACTGTGGCAAAGTGGAAAACTGTTCTGTGGTCAGACGAATCAAAATTTGAAGTTCTTTTTGGAAAACTGAGACGCCATGTCATCTGGACTAAAGAGGACAAGGACAACCCAAGTTGTTATCAGCGCTCAGTTCAGAAGCCTGCATCTCTGATGGTATGGGGTTGCATGAGTGCGTGTGGCATGGGCAGCTTACACATCTGGAAAGGCACCATCAATGCTGAAAGGTATATCCAAGTTCTAGAACAACATATGCTCCCATCCAGACGTCGTCTCTTTCAGGGAAGACCTTGCATTTTCCAACATGACAATGCCAGACCACGTACTGCATCAATTACAACATCATGGCTGCGTAGAAAAAGGATCCGGGTACTGAAATGGCCAGCCTGCAGTCCAGATCTTTCACCCATAGAAAACATTTGGCGCATCATAAAGAGGAAGATGCGACAAAGAAGACCTAAGACAGTTGAGCAACTAGAAGCCTGTATTAGACAAGAATGGGACAACATTCCTATTCCTAAACTTGAGCAACTTGTCTCCTCAGTCCCCAGACGTTTGCAGACTGTTATAAAAAGAAGAGGGGATGCCACACAGTGGTAAACATGGCCTTGTCCCAACTTTTTTGAGATGTGTTGATGCCATGAAATTTAAAATCAACTTATTTTTCCCTTAAAATGATACATTTTCTCAGTTTAAACATTTGATATGTCATCTATGTTGTATTCTGAATAAAATATTGAAATTTGAAACTTCCACATCATTGCATTCTGTTTTTATTCACAATTTGTACAGTGTCCCAACTTTTTTGTCCCATGCCACACGCACTCATGCAACCCCATACCATCAGAGATGCAGGCTTCTGAACTGAGCGCTGATAACAACTTGGGTTGTCCTTGTCCTCTTTAGTCCGGATGACATGGCGTCCCAGTTTTCCAAAAAGAACTTCAAATTTTGATTCGTCTGACCACAGAACAGTTTTCCACTTTGCCACAGTCCATTTTAAATGAGCCTTGGCCCAGAGAAAACGCCTGCGCTTCTGGATCATGTTTAGATATGGCTTCTTTTTTGACCTATAGAGTTTTAGCCGGCAACGGCGAATGGCACGGTGGATTGTGTTCACCGACAATGTTTTCTGGAAGTATTCCTGAGCCCATGTTGTGATTTCCATTACAGTAGCATTCCTGTATGTGATGCAGTGCCGTCTAAGGGCCCGAAGATCACGGGCATCCAGTATGGTTTTCCGGCCTTGACCCTTACGCACAGAGATTGTTCCAGATTCTCTGAATCTTTGGATGATATTATGCACTGTAGATGATGATAACTTCAAACTCTTTGCAATTTTTCTCTGAGAAACTCCTTTCTGATATTGCTCCACTATTTTTCGCCGCAGCATTGGGGGAATTGGTGATCCTCTGGCCATCTTGACTTCTGAGAGACACTGCCACTCTGAGAGACTCTTTTTATACCCAATCATGTTGCCAATTGACCTAATAAGTTGCAAATTGGTCCTCCAGCTGTTCCTTATATGTACATTTAACTTTTCCGGCCTCTTATTGCTACCTGTCCCAACTTTTTTGGAATGTGTAGCTCTCATGAAATCCAAAATGAGCTAATATTTGGCATGACATTTCAAAATGTCTCACTTTCAACATTTGATATGTTATCTATATTCTATTGTGAATAAAATATAAGTTTATGAGATTTGTAAATTATTGCATTCCTTTTTTATTCACAATTTGCACAGTGTCCCAACTTTTTTGGAATCGGGTTTGTAACACAATTTTTATTTTAGTAAAACATGAGACCTTCTCTCCAGATTCCTCTCTGGCTGTTCATGATGGTCTGGTGCGGTTGTCTGGAGAGAGAGACAGTGTGAGGGGGAGGTGGAAGTTTCCATCCATCAGGTCTGGAGGAGAGTTCTGCTGGACTCCTGGAGTCTCACTGAATCCTCTGTGGTCTGCAGACAGCTGGGCTGTGGCTCTGTGCTGAACTTCTCCGGCTCCTCTTCATCCAGTCCTGAACACAGTCATGAGTGTGTGACGGGCTTCCAGTGCTCTGGGAGTGAAGCTCATCTGGGGAACTGCAGCTCTCCACAAACTCTCAGCTGCAGCTCCACACAACAGCTGTCAATCACCTGCCTTGGTGAGAACAACAACATCTGGGCAGATTCTTCAGTTGTTAGTGATCAATAATGTGTTTTTCTTTCTCTGAATATCAGGTCGCGGGTCCATCAGGCTGGTGGGTTCTGGGGGAGACTGTGCAGGGAGGCTGGAGGTTTTTCACAGCGGCTCATGGGGGACAGTGTGTGATGACTCCTGGGATATTAAAGATGCCCATGTGGTGTGCAGACAGCTGCAGTGTGGAGTAGCCCTCAGTAACCAGCAGGTACCAGCCTGGTTTGGTCCTGGTTCTGGACCCATATGGCTGGATGAGGTGGAGTGTGAGGGGAATGAGACGTCCCTGTGGAACTGCTCTTCTCCAGGCTGGGGAAAACATGACTGTCAACACAAGGAGGATGTAGGAGTCGTGTGCTCAGGTAAACAGTTCAGTGTTTTGAAAAATTGTTATTCAGTAACTGAATAAAAAATATTTGGGGGAAAATCTAAATATTTTTCACCTGTATATATGTTATGTTTTATGTTAGTGGTTGAAATAAATGGGGTTGGATGAAAGCTGAGGTTGGTCTCATGTTTCCATCTATAGAGTTTAAAGAGATCAGGTTAACTGAGGGCTGTGAAGGGAATGTGGAGGTTTTCTACAATGGATCCTGGGGTAATGTGTGCTGGAACCAGATGGGCAAAGACACAGTGAGTCTGATCTGTCAAGAGCTGAACTGTGGAAGATCTGGTGCTTTTTCCAATTCTAAACCAAGACTAGAATCAGCTCGTAACTGGCTGGATAAAGTGAAACGTCGACCACATGATTCAAATCTGTGGCAGTGTCCATCTTTACCCTGGGGACAGAATGACTGCGATAGAGATGAAGTGGCCAAAATCACCTGCTCAGGTAAAACTGATGCATTTTCCTACACCAATCAATACGAGAGTAATTTTTTACTTTGTTATTTTGTTATTTTTTAACAATCAATTATTTTAATTAACTATGAATGCTTTGAGTATATGCATAAAATGTATATTATATAATACAATATAATGTAATATAATTAACTTGTGTGGTGGAAAAAATTTAATCATAGAAGAAAATTCATTCTTATGCATGTGTTTCTGAATTCATATACATAAGAGAATGTTTTGCTATGCATGAAATGAGTTAAAATCAGCAAACACAGGGACCAGCTCATGACCTTAGAGGTCACTGTCCACCTAAATGTGGGTCCATCTAATTTTGAGGGTCCAAGTGAGAATGGGGTTATTTGTGTATGTGTGGAAAAGTACAGAAGGAGTGCAGAGATGCTGACCTTGGGTTAGAAAGGGTATAAAAGAGAGCTGATTGTTTAGTCTTTAGGAAGCACTCTGCAGACATTCAGGATGGCTGTATGACTGTTGACTCTTCTTTTGCAAAAGAATAAACCATTTTATTAAAATTACAAAGATTTGTCTCTTATTCAGAGTTGATTAAAAAACTGCAGCAACACTTGTGATTAGAGCAAGAGAGTCATGAGTCCTCGCCTCCCTACCAGAGGTGGTATTCTGTTAAGTTTATTTGATGGAGAAGAACATAAAGAGCTTGGGGCACAAAATTACATACATAAAGGCGTCATGAATTGAAATGGTCATTGTACTAAAAAAAACATACTGTAAGTTTTAGAACTCAAAACTTCCTTCGTTTTTATTGAATTTTTTGTCATCAGTAAGACAACACGTTTCATTGTATTTAAAACATGACACTGCAAATGACAATGTATATGTTTTTCACTTTATCAAAAAGGATGAACAATGATAGCCTACACTCACCTAAAGGATTATTAGGAACACCTGTTCAATTTCTCATTAATGCAATTATCTAATCAACCAATCACATGGCAGTTGCTTCAATGCATTTAGGGGTGTGGTCCTGGTCAAGACAATCTCCTGAACTCCAAACTGAATGTCAGAATGGGAAAGAAAGGTGATTTAAGCAATTTTAAGCGTGGCATGGTTGTTGGTGCCAGACGGGCCGGTCTGAGTATTTCACAATCTGCTCAGTTACTGGGATTTTCACGCACAACCATTTCTAGAGTTTACAAAGAATGGTGTGAAAGGGAAAAACATCCAGTATGCGGCAGTCCTGTGGGCGAAAATGCCTTGTTGATGCTAGAGGTCAGAGGAGAATGGGCCGACTGATTCAAGCTGATAAAAGAGCAACTTTGACTGAAATAACCACTCGTTACAACCGAGGTATGCAGCAAAGCATTTGTGAAGCCACAACACGCACAACCTTGAGGTGGATGGGCTACAACAGCAGAAGACCCCACCGGGTACCACTCATCTCCACTACAAATAGGAAAAAGAGGCTACAATTTGCACGAGCTCACCAAAATTGGACAGTTGAAGACTGGAAAAATGTTGCCTGGTCTGATGAGTCTCGATTTCTGTTGAGACATTCAGATGGTAGAGTCAGAATTTGGCGTAAACAGAATGAGAACATGGATACATCATGCCTTGTTACCACTGTGCAGGCTGGTGGTGGTGGTGTAATGGTGTGGGGGATGTTTTCTTGGCACACTTTAGGCCCCTTAGTGCCAATTGGGCATCGTTTAAATGCCACGGCCTACCTGAGCATTGTTTCTGGCCATGTCCATCCCTTTATGACCACCATGTACCCATCCTCTGATGGCTACTTCCAGCAGGATAATGCACCATGTCACAAAGCTCGAATCATTTCAAATTGGTTTCTTGAACATGACAATGAGTTCACTGTACTAAAATGGCCCCCACAGTCACCAGATCTCAACCCAATAGAGCATCTTTGGGATGTGGTGGAACGGGAGCTTCGTGCCCTGGATGTGCATCCCACAAATCTCCATCAACTGCAAGATGCTATCCTATCAATATGGGCCAACATTTCTAAAGAATGCTTTCAGCACCTTGTTGAATCAATGCCACGTAGAATTAAGGCAGTTCTGAAGGCGAAAGGGGGTCAAACACAGTATTAGGATGGTGTTCCTAATAATCCTTTAGGTGAGTGTATAAGAGTAACAGAATGATGAATAGCCTATAAGAGCAACAAACAAGGGTACATTTATTCATAATTCTGTTTACACAAAACACCGTAAGTTTTAATTTGTGAATTATAAGTTCAAGTTTTGTTCAAGTTTTGCCACAACCAAGATTGTAAAGCATATGTAATACGCATAAATGTATCACATTGTTGGCAAATGTTTCAACTATGTAACAAGACATTTTTCAGCATTGGAAGTTTTCAAAACAATTTCAAAATATGCAGAACTGTCTTGAGTGCAGCACACCCATCAAAACGCAGTGTTTCAAAGAGAGGTTCAAAAACAAGATAGAAAATAGCCTGTTATGTCTAAATTAGGATGTTATTTGATGTAAAAGTCTTGATAACATTATAAGCAGACCTCATAGAACATTATAAAATAAAATAAAAATGCCGTTCATGACCCCTTTAACATTGCACCACACACATACCCCCATTGTAGGTGTTGCTGCTTACAGAACTGTACATTGTTGGCCAATGTCTATATTTCTTTGATGTGTGTGATTTAGAGCATGTTCCTCTCAGACTGAGTGGAGGGGAGGGCCGGTGCTCTGGGAGGCTGGAGGTGTATCATAACGCTGTGTGGGGCTCAGTCTGTGATGATCAGTGGGACATCAGCGATGCTCAGGTGGTCTGCAGGCAGCTGGGTTGTGGAGCAGCACTGAGGGCTGATGGGAATTCAGCCTTTGGTGCTGGTGAAGGTGTTGTGTGGCTGAACAGAGTCAAGTGCAGAGGGAATGAGATTCACCTGTGGGACTGTCCTCTCTCCCTGAAGAACCACTCTGACTGCTCCCACAAAGAGCACGCTGGACTCACCTGTGCAGGTCACAGCAAAACACTGACCAATATTAATAATTTTTACATCATTTTAGTATTAGTAATAATATTTATGCATTTGCATGATTTTGAATGTGTCTCTGTCTGTTTTGTCAGATTTGTCAGTGTCCACTACTCCTGCCACAACAACATCAGCTTCTCCTCCAGTTTCTCAGACAGTGCGCTCAAGCTCAACATCAGTCACTCCTCCACAAACTCCTCCAGCAGCGTCTCTCTCCGTGCTTGTGATTGTACTAGGAGTTGTGCTCTTACTGCTCTTAGTGCCACTGCTTATACTGATTCAGCAGAACAGAGTGATGAGGAGAGGTAGGAGAGATCCAGAGACTGTCATATTGTGTCTTATTCAGTGTGTGATCAGTCATGTGCTGTGAACTGACAGCAGGTTTGTCTGTCTACACTCACAGCTCTCTCAAAGAGGAGACACAAGACAACAACTGAAGCCGTTTATGAGGAGCTTCATCACAGACCCACTAATAGACACAGTCTCTTCACTCAGAGGGGTGAATAAATGTCATAGAGTCTGATTTGTGAAGATCAACAGGGTAATCACTTTATTCATAGGGGAGAGTAGAATAAATTGCATAGATCCATTTGTGGGACTTTTGTGTGTTATCTGGAATGATACAGTGTTAATGTTGTGATTCAAAGGAAGTGGGGATTTTGGCTGATTTACAGTTGTGAATGTGTCTGATGGATCTACTCCTCCATAATAGGAAGTGTCCTTTCTGAAGAACAGCATTCTGGGTATGAAGATGCTGATGAGCTTCTTTCAGGTTAGAGGACTCAAATGTAACAATCTTATCTGCAACATACAGAAATGAATGGATGTTAAATTACTTAAAACATTCACTTAGCAGGTTATCTTAAATCAAGCATTATGCTTTAGTTCAGGCAGGCCACATAGTCAAGCTCCGCTATCAAAATTTCAAATTTTAAAATTCCAACCCCACCCATATCAGCTGATCCGATTCCTATGCACTCAACTGGCAACTCTCAAACAGGGCGCCTTACTTAAGCGCAGCTTAAGTTCAATCTGCCTGCTTGGCTGCTTCCACTGCATGCTGCTTTGCAACCCACCTCCACCCCAGCTCCTCCTTAAATTGTGTTTAACTTAATCAATGTCATTCTGTTGTCATTGATGCATGCTCTGTTCTCAATGGGGGATTTACGCTGCCCTCCCAGTTTAAAAAAATGGGAGGTTGTCCCCAGAAGCTGCTGCTGTTCCCAGTCTTGGCTTTTCATGGAGCTCATGAAAAGGATGGGGAATTTAGAACAGAGCCATATCACCAAATGTAAATTTAGCAAAATATGTCAATAAAAAGTTGACTAAAAGTTTGTCTATGGTGTTTTTGGGGTTTTAATCTTTTTTTTCCCTTTCATCTACCTTTTTAAAGCAAATTCTGCAGTAGGAGCCGCACCTGACTATTATAATGACGTCACCACCACTGAAGGGCCAAAAGGTCAGTGACTTTAACTGATTTCACTAAATTAAATGAACTATTGGGCCTCTGAATAGTAAAATCAGTTCTTGTTTATTTCCTCCTTGCTGTTAACTCATTTAGAAGAGCAGCAAGTCACACCTGAGAATTATGATGATATAATCACTGTTGGACTGAGATCTCGTGATACAGGTTTATTTCTTATTATCATTTCTACAGGTTTTAACAATATAGATTTATATGCATTTTAACTATACATATGCATAGTACATTGATACATTTCAAAATCCCAAATTTTGTACATTTAATTGATGCATTTATTTTTTCATTATTTTGTCTATTTAGATTGCAGGAAAACTATGATGATGTCATCATTGGAGAATTGTCGTACAATGATGACATCATCATAGTTTTCCTGCAAGTCTAAATAGACAAAGCAGGTGTGGGTTTCAAATTACTCTCAAATTACACGTTTTATTTGTTTGTCTTCCAATTATAAACTCATGTAATTAATGTATAATTAATAATAGACACATTTCTATCAGAGGGTGTTCAGGAGGAGTATGATGATGTGAACAATGTCAGGGAGTATATGAGTGACGTGTTTGGTACGTTACTGACACCTTTTTGGCTTACAGCAGTTGATTTATAATATCAATTTCTGTGATCATGATAGCTCATTTAATTTGACTGCCAATATATAATGTTCATTTATAATACTTTTTCAAGCATATATTGAAGCATATACTGCCTCAAATCCTTTCAAAGCTTTTAAGTGGTCTGCAGAGTTTAAGTCTTTTATATGCAATGCAAGTTTCAACTGCTGTCCACCAATCTTTTATGTAACATTGAAATCTACTAAATCAATTACATTTAATCTGTTTTTGACAAAAAAAAAAAATGCTTTGCTTTCATGGCTTTTTCAAAAAGTTTAAATTTCTCTTTTTTTACAAATCACATTGTTTTTGTGATCCCATTGCACTAAAACATATCTATCAATTTGTATATAATTGTTATAATTTTAGATGCTTTAACTTCCACTGCTCCAGTCTTTAACACTTAACAATAGGTTACTGTCGTAACCCTGGTTCTCTGAAACATCTCGTGTTTGAGATCCACCTATGGGAAGGGCATCCGTACCTGACCTCTGCAGAAGCATCCAATTGCACCAAGTCTGACAAGACAGGCAGGAGCGCACAGCCAATGCCCAGTAAGGTCCCACTCCTTACCTGCGGGCATATATAGCCTGCATGCACTACTGTACATCAGTAAGTATATTCGCTTCTCGTGCGGCAAGTGGGGCAAAGCTGGTGGATCTCTCCACTCGATGTTTCAGAGAACCGGGGTTACGACAGTAACCTATTGTTCTCTTTCATCATCTCGTGTTCGAGATCCACCTATGGGAGAGACATGGACAGCTCCCCGATTGCCCAATACACTCACAGTGAGGTCCTGTTAGCCAGAACAAGACGCTCACCCCAAGGGGCGGTGCTTGACACGTCTCATAATCATGAACCCGCCACACCGACGCACACTCGTAACTGCGGTGTACAAGCAGGGCATGAAACGTGTGTGGCACACACAAAAGAAGGCAGGGTTATGAAGACCCCACCCCCAAAACCGAATGTGCTACCGAGGTTCTGGTGACATCCAGCCTATAGTAACGCACAAACGTATGGGGAGAAGCCCAACTGGCAGCAGAGCAGATATCCTGCAGTGATACTCCCCTGGACAGAGCCCAAGAGGCGGCTAAGCCCCTCGTGGAATGAGCTCTGATGTCCCCTGGGGGTTGCACTCCCTTTGATTCGTAAGCCAAAACTATAGCGTCCACAAGCCAATGTGAAAGGCGTTGCTTAGACAGGGGATCCCCTTTGTGGGGAGGACAAACACAAAATATCAGAAACTGAACACTGATATGAAGTGCAACCCCGCCCATCACACCACTCATCGAACACTTGCCACTTACAGCCATATAAGGACCGTGTAGAAACGGCCCTGGCATTCTGTATAGTAGCCACCACGCGCGGGGGAAGCCCTAACACGCTCAGGTTCGTCCTCTCACGGGCCAAGCCCAGAGAGCTACCCTGTCCGGGTGTGGGTGATAAATCTCCCCGTTCGCTTGAGACAATAGGTCTGTGCGGAGGGGGAGGCTGCACGGCTGGGCATGTAACAGAGGGATTATCTCCGCCAGCCAAGGTGCTCTGGGCCACCTGGGCACTATCAGAATGAGAGACAGGCGCCCCTCTTTCACCCTGGCCAGTGTTGGAATTATCAGGCACAGGGGAGGAAAGGCATACAGCAGCACTCTGGGCCACGGGTGGGCCAGTGCGTCCACCCCGAGGGACGCGTCCAAGTCCTTTAGCGAGAAAAACATAGGACAATGGCTGTTTTCGCGCGAGGCGAATAGATCTACGGACGCCTGTCCGAATCTCATCCATATCATGTCTACTATCTGAGGATGGAGGCGCCAATCTCCGAAGAACGGGTTCCCCCTCGATAGAAGATCTGCGCCTCTGTTCAGAATCCCTGGAACATGAGTCGCGCATAACGACAGAAAAAATCGCCTGCTCCATACCAAAAGCTTGTAAGCTAGAGCATGAAGTTTCGACGAGCGCACGCCGCCTTGACGATTGATATAAGCCACTGCCGTGGTATTGTCGCAGCGTACGAGCACATGATGTCCCTGCAGACGAGGCAGAAAATGATTCAGAGCCTTCCAAATGGTCAGAAGCTCTAAATAATTTATGTGCTCTGAACGTAGTTTGCTCGGCCACAAACCGTTCACAGTTCTGCCCTCTTGGGTGGCACCCCAGCCTGTTAAACAGACTTTTAAGCCTGTTAAAAGTCCACGCTCTTCCAGTGGCGCAGAGCTGCAGTGCAGGTGCGCGTCACTGTTACAGAACGGCAAAGATCGTGTAACGGGCTGAAATGTAGTGACAAAACCCACTTCATGAAAGCCCTCATTCTCAGGAGTCCTAGTGTCAAAACCTGGATAGATGAAGCCATAAGACCCTGTAGCCTGAGACGTGCGAAATTGTACCCTCGCCCCCTCTCTGAACTGCGACAGACAGTTCATCAGAGAGAGAACGCGCTCCTGTGAGAGACGCACTCGCATGGAGACTGAGTTCAGCTCCATGCCCAGGAAGATCACATTCTGGCTGGGTGTAAAATTGCTTTTGTTCACATTCACCCTGAAGCCCAGAGATGTGATGTGCGCGAGCACATGGCAGGTGTCCTGCAACACTTTTTCCCTCGAATCGGCTATGATGAGCCAATCGTCTATGTATGTCAGGATCCGTAGACCAGACATTCTCTGGGGAGTCAAGCCCGCTTCCGTGCACAGACAAAATGTGCGGGGGCTTAGGCTTAACCCAAAGGGCAGGACTGTGAATTCGTAACAAATGCCTTGATAGGCGAAACGGAGAAACTTCCTGTGTGGTGGATAAATGCTTATGTGGAAAAAAGCATCTTTCAGATCGACCGATGTGAACCAGTCGTTCCGTTTTATGGCGCGGGCGAGCGAACCATGAGTTAACATTCAGAAATTGTATTTCCTCAAATGTTTGTTCAACACCCTGAGGTCCAGAACAGGACAGAGGGAACCGTCCTTCTTTAGAACCAGGAAATAACGAGAATAAAAACCCTGGTTTATCAGATCGGGGGGTACCACCTGAATTGCACCTTTGCTCAGAAGAGAGGAGATTTCCTCCTTCAGAACGTGCGCCGTGTTTTCCTCGTGGGGGTTTCATAGCAAACTGCAGAAGATAACCCTGCGATATTGTACGCATTACCCATTCGGGTGGTGCTGCAGTTCGCCAAGCCGACACACGGCTCGCGAGCGTGCCCACTCGAGCCGTGCTGGCTTCGTGCATGCCCAGCTGGTTTATTTGTGATGCAATGACGCCCTCTAGTGGAGAAATTAGGGATGGCATGCGTAGGTTCAGAGGGGTGTCCACTCTTTGCAGAGAAAGGAACTTTTTTGTCGTTGGGGGTAGAGCTCGGGGGTTTTCCCGCAGCGGCAGGAGAAGGTTTCCCCCAGGGCTTAGCAGAGGGTGGGTTGCTCTGCCGTGGCGGGGGCTTGTTGCGGTGCCTTTCCTTGCTTTGATGAAAGCTACGTCCCGGGGCCGGGGGGTTAGGCAAACGCGCAGGGGGCGCCTGGCGTGGAGCCGCCTTCCTAGGAAGGCACAACTTGAAAGCCTTGTCCTCCTTCTTGTCGTCACATCGTTGTTGCATCAGTGCGACGGCGGGGCCAAAGAGACCTGGGCCGGGCTCCACCGGGGCGCCTGCGATGTGTCTTTTCTCGCTATCCGGGAGGCCCGAAAGGTTGAGCCAGAGCGCACGCTCTCCTACCACGGAAAGCGCCATGGAGCGCCCGCAGGCTTGAACGGCCTGACGAGCGTTACGGAGAACGAGGTCGTTAACCGTGATGATCTCCTTCCATAGCGCAGGTGAGGGAGATCCCTTGTCCAGCTGTTGGCCCAGGTCGTCCAGAATTTCCACCTAGTAAGCGGAGAGGAGGGAGGAGACATTCAGGGCCCTAACAGCCAAAGCCGAGGATTTATAAGCGGCCTGGTGCACCGAGGCAGAAAAATGGTCCATCTTGTTTGGAAGGGCCGGCTTAGGGGGAGCGAGCAGCCCTCCCTGGACTGGGTTGAGGGGCCTGGCGATCGAGGGCTCAATAGCAGGCGGTTCGCCCATGCCAAGAGCCGCCATATCCTTAACCTCCAGACCCACGAGACCGTGTTTAAAGTCAAGCGGGTCGCTCCAGTAGTGCCTTATGTGCTTAGCGCACGCTGGAAGAACGGGAAAGAGTTGTTTCCTCGGGCCGGGGGGAGCTCCCAGCACTTTCCCGTCATAAATATCCCTCTCTTGGTCGGTGGCGCTCTGTGGAGCCGGCCACTCGATGTTGAGACGAGCAGCTGCTCGCTCACACACATCCAGGAGGTTGGATTGAGGCAAGGCCGCGGGGGCGCTAGCCTGGGGAATACCAGAGGGCGGGATGGCCTCCTCGTCCTCTGAGACCCCGAGAAGGCCCGCGTCACCGTCATCACCGGACCCGGCCGGATCGTGAGAGATGACCTCTTCGGGGAACTCAGGATTGGGCTGGTCAGCCCAGATAAGGGCAGTCGCGTCCCGGGAGGTCCCCGGTAGTGCGCTGTCGTCACCGTGTCCCACATCTGAGTCCGAAAAGTCGAGCTCGCCGCACTGGGTAGCAGCAACTTTAAGGCAGCGTCGCAGGAGTTTCTTAGGCAGCACTAGGCAGTGACTGCAGTTCTCTGGATTCTCTATAGCCTCTTCCGCATGCTTGAAGCCCAAGCAAACCACGCAGAATTGGTGAAGATCCTTAGCGGCGATGAGAGCACCACATGCGGCCGGGCAGGCCCGTGATGAGCTACTGCCGGAAGAAGCAGGGATAGAGAGCGACATACCGGCGAAAAACTCAGAAAAGTCTGTGGCGGCAGCCGTGGAACAGGAAAGAGGGGAACAGGGGTGGGGCCTTACTGGGCATTGGCTGCGTGCTCCTGCCTGTCTTGTCAGACTTGGTGCAATTGGATGCTTCTGCAGAGGTCAGGTACGGATGCCCTTCCCATAGATGAAAGAGAACAGCGTCTTCAACTTATAAAAATATCATATTCCTTTTGAATGTAGACCCACTAAAGGTGGACACGTATATGTACTTTGGGAAATATGTTTACAAACAGCAGCTGTGGTCAAGGATCTTTACCTCAAAAGAATGTAATGACTCTTTGAACTGAACAGAAGAGCATGTTGTTCACTTTATGTCCTGCAGAGGGTTTTTGACATACAGTACACGACATGCATGTTTGTTTTATGTACTTGTTTTATATTTGTGTCCAGTTTGATTGTTATTTTGATTTTTGATTGTTGTTTTGAATTGATTTGAATGTTTTCTGTTTAGCAATTAAAATCAGAATGACTATGTGCATGGATATTGTGTCATTGTTATTATTATAATCATTATTGTGAAATTGGGGAATGTTGCAACACATTTTGTTTTAACAAACTGTTTTTTTGTAAACAAAATGCAAAATTCAATAAAATTCTATGAAATACTGTATACTGTTATTGTGTAATAGTATTTTGATATGTCTCTCTGTCTTATCAGTGTTTGTTGTCAGCAGTTAGTTATCAGTGCTTGTATCTCTTCTCTGCAGGTGTCAGACTTTGGCGTTGTTTGTACACTGAAGTGTTTCCCACATTCACTCTCATGACAGCTGGGTGACTTTCTCAGCACTTTATCATGTGTGTGACTCCTCAGTAAAGTGTCTCTGTAAGGTAGAGGAGGAGTCCTGTTCATCAACAGTGGCGTTCTCTTATATGGAGAAAATTTAAAATGCCTTGCCTGATTTGTTGTTGTAACGGTTCTCTTGAAGTTTAACTCTGAGTGTGATTGGCGGTTGTCAGAAGCCCCCTCCCCTCTCTCTACCTTTATCTTTCTCACCAGAGCAGACAAGAGTCTCTTTTTCTTCACAATTGCTAAGAGAGCTGATGAAAAGTTTGTACTGAAGTGCCGAGCAGAGGAAGATGAAGAGCTGTCTGACAATCCTACTGATGTCCACAGTCGTCACACTCACCACTGCAGGTATTTTTACCTTCAGTTAAAGGCCCAATCAGTTCCTTTCAACATATTAAATGAAAGTAGTTTAATATTTAACATAAGGATCTGAGTACCATCAATAACTTGTGTAATATTTAATTTCTCTTAGTTTCATTTATACAGATTATTGTTTGTATTTCCATACTGATATTTATTTTTTTGTAATTGCATTAAATGGTCTTGTGGTTTGATGTGTTATAATATTATACATGCAGTTTTTATGACTTCATATTGAGTGAAATGCAAAAGTGATTTTCACACCACAGAACTATTAAATTATGCTGCATAAAAAACAGCATAATTTATCTATAAATGTGTGGACTTTCATAGATAAATGACTCTTGTGTACAGGCAGTGTGAGGCTGGTTGATGGTCACAGTCCCTGTGCTGGTAGAGTGGAGGTTCTTCATAGAGGTCAGTGGGGAACTGTGTGTGATGATGGCTGGGATCCAAAAGCTGCTGGAGTGGTGTGTAGAGAGATGAACTGTGGTAGAGCATTACGTGCAGTTGGTAATGCTCACTTTGGAAAAGGATCAGGTCCAATATGGATGGATGAAGTGAAGTGTAAAGGATCAGAATCTACACTGAAGAACTGTAAATCAAAAAGATGGGGTGAAAATAACTGTGGTCATGATGAAGATGCTGGAGTCATTTGCTTAGGTAAGCCTGTCCAATCTTAAATGTTTTGTTAGCAAAAGTAACTGAACAGAATTGATGTCTTTATCTTAATAATGAAATAGTTATAATGTTGTTTTATTTATATAATGTAAACACACAGGTCGCCGCCCCAGACTCATTAATGGATCTCATCTTTGCGCTGGGAGATTAGAGATACTTCAAGTAAAGACATGGTATTCAGTGTGTGCTTCTGCCTTTGACCAGCAGAATGCAGAGGTTGTGTGTAGAGAGCTGGACTGTGGGGCTCCTGTACAGGTGCTGGGAGAAGCTGCTTTTGGCAAAGGAGACGCTCAGATGTGGACACAAGAGATTCAGTGCAGAGGAAATGAATCATACTTTGTATTCTGTCCTACGTCCAACTCTTCACATACACACTGTTCCCATGACAATGCTGTAGGAGTAATATGCTCCGGTTACGTAATATTTGACCTCTCTTTACATATATATTGCACACATAAAGATATTAATTCTCTTTTCTAAAGAGATGTAAGTGTCCTTAAACTTTTGTTTTGTTTCAATAAACCTTGTGCAGGTTACACTGATCTCAGACTGGTAAACGGCTCAGACTCTTGTTCTGGTCGAGTTGAGCGTCAGTACTTCAGTCATTGGGGCACAGTGTGTGATGCATGCTGGGATATGAGAGCTGCCAGTGTCCTCTGTAGACAGCTGAATTGTGGGATTGCTGTGTCTGTTGTGGGATCAGACTGGTTTGGAGAGGGAAGTGGTGAAATCTGGGCTGATGTGTTTGATTGTGACGGGAATGAAACAAAACTCTCAGAATGTTCCATCTCTTCATGGAGTCGAGCTGAATGTTCTCATAGACGAGATGTTGGAGTCATCTGCTCTGGTGAGGGGATTTTATTGAAAAAAAAAACATTAAATACATAAATTACCTTGCAATACCTTGATTAAAATGACACATCTTTCAATCAGATTCCTCTCTGGCTGTTCATGATGGTCTGGTGCGGTTGTCTGGAAAGAGACAGTGTGAGGGGGAGGTGGAAGTTTCCATCCATCAGGTCTGGAGGAGAGTTCTGCTGGACTCCTGGAGTCTCACTGAATCCTCTGTGGTCTGCAGACAGCTGGGCTGTGGCTCTGTGTTGAACTTCTCCGGCTCCTCTTCATCCAGTCCTGAACACAGTCATGAGTGTGTGACGGGCTTCCAGTGCTCTGGGAGTGAAGTTCATCTGGGGAACTGCAGCTCTCCACAAACTCTCAAATGCAGCTCCACACAACAGCTGTCAATCACCTGCCTTGGTGAGAAGAGCAACATCTGGGCAGATTCTTCAGTTGTTAGTGATCAATAATGTGTTTTTCTTTCTCTAAATATCAGGTCGCGGGTCCGTCAGGCTGGTGGGTTCTGGGGGAGACTGTGCAGGGAGGCTGGAGGTTTTTCACAGCGGCTCATGGGGGACAGTGTGTGATGACTCCTGGGATATTAAAGATGCCCATGTGGTGTGCAGACAGCTGCAGTGTGGAGTGGCCCTCAGTAACCAGCAGGTACCAGCCTGGTTTGGTCCTGGTTCTGGACCCATATGGCTGGATGAGGTGGAGTGTGAGGGGAATGAGACGTCCCTGTGGAACTGCTCTTCTCCAGGCTGGGGAAAACATGACTGTCAACACAAGGAGGATGTAGGAGTTGTGTGCTCAGGTAAAGTCTCACACATTTTAGGAATCATTGCAAATAATTGACCAGCAGCTGCTACTTTCAATATACAACAAGAAAGAAATATTAATATAGTATTTGGAATCAAATCTTTTTTTAGTTAATTTACAAAAATAAAAATAACTGATTTAAATTGAACATCTTTTGTCTAGAGTTTAAAGAGATCAGGTTAACTGAGGGCTGTGAAGGGAATGTGGAGGTTTTCTACAATGGATCCTGGGGTAATGTGTGCTGGAACCAGATGGACAGAGAGACAGCGAGTCTGATCTGTCAAGAACTGAACTGTGAAAGAGCTGGCAGTGAACCCAGATATTCAGTGGGCCTGAGATCTGCTCTTAATTGGTTAGACCATCTTAAATGTCGAAAACATGACAAAACATTGTGGCAGTGCCCATCTTTACCCTGGGGCCAGAACAACTGCTATGATAATGAGGTAGCCAATATCATTTGCTTTGGTAAGACTTAATTTAATGATTTAATCATGATTACATTTACTACATACAGTAAACCATAATCATAAGTTGTTTAAGTTTTCATAAGAGTTTAGTTTCCATCTAAATTGGAGGTTTGTTGAGTTTCACATGTAATCTCAGAGAAACAGTGTCCTGAGTCGCTACAGAGTCTTCTGACATGTTCAGCATCGCCTCACCAGAGACAGTGTTCAAGTGAGTAGGTTATGTTCTCTTAATGAGGGCAATAATATATGCTTGCCTAATTGCTTTTTTATCAAACATATACTTGTGAATTATCTATCTGGTAAGAGATAACTGATGAGTCTCCACATGTATGATGCAAACATTTTAGAGCATGTTCCTCTCAGACTGAGTGGAGGGGAGGGCCGGTGCTCTGGGAGGCTGGAGGTGTATCATAACGCTGTGTGGGGCTCAGTCTGTGATGATCAGTGGGACATCAGTGATGCTCAGGTGGTCTGCAGGCAGCTGGGTTGTGGAGCAGCACTGAGGGCTGATGGGAATTCAGCCTTTGGTGCTGGTGATGGTGTTGTGTGGCTGAACAGAGTCGAGTGCAGAGGGAATGAGATTCACCTGTGGGACTGTCCTCTCTCCCTGAAGAACCACACTGACTGCTCCCACAAAGAGCACGCTGGACTCACCTGCGCAGGTCACAGCAAAACACTGACCAATATTAGTCATTTTTACATGCGTAAAATACATACGTTTTACATTTTAGTGCTAGTAATAATATTTATGCATTTGCATGATTTTGAATGTGTCTGTGTCTGTTTTGCCAGATTTGTCAGTGTCCACTACTCCTGCCACAACAACATCAGCTTCTCCTCCAGTTTCTCAGACAGTGCGCTCAAGCTCAACATCAGTCACTCCTCCACAAACTCCTCCAGCAGCGTCTCTCTCCGTGCTTGTGATTGTACTGGGAGTTGTGCTCTTACTGCTCTTAGTGCCACTGCTTATACTGATTCAGCAGAACAGAGTGATGAGGAGAGGTAGGAGAGATCCAGAGACTGTCATATTGTGTCTTATTCAGTGTGTGATCAGTCATGTGTTGTGAACTGACAGCAGGTTTGTCTGTCTACACTCACAGCTCCTTTTAAGAAGACTGAGGCTGTTTATGAGGAGATCCATTACAGGCCCACTAATCGACACGGTCTCTTCACTCAGAGGGGTGAGGCTGCTGAAATGATCACCATTATTAATAATAATGACAAAACTTTTTATACTGTAGATTTGAATAGTCAACGTGATGGAAGTATTTGTTAATTTGATTTGATTTTACCATGCTGACATGTTTAATGATTCTACAGGTCTTTTTGACAGTTAAAGTTAAGAAATGTAAATCCTGTTAGGCTTCCTGCTGTTAACCACAGAATTCAGCAGTGAAAACCACAGTGCTGTGTTTGTACTGCAGTCAGTGAGAAAGCACACAGATGTTAGTGTGAGGGGAGACATCCATGTCAGTGTTTCTGAACTCTCTTATTAATGCAGTTCATCATTTAACAACTTTTTGGTTGCTATACTTGTTCTACACTGTAAGAAAAATTTTTTGAAAACGGAATAGGTGCTGGTAATTTTCTGCAAAAAAATATTTTTTTACAGAAAATTATATTAACAGTACATTGTGCCCTGTTTTAACTGACTTGCTTTATTGGTATGCTTTATTTTTTCATTGATGCAGACAAAATGGATAAAGAGGCTCCAGAGGAGTATGATGTCATCAATGATATACTCAATTGTGAGAATTTTCCATACAAAAATTATTACTTCAAAATAAATATGAAATTGGAGAGCAGATATAACTTAGTGCTTGTTTAGAGACAGTGATGTTATCTCTGTATTTTGACACAGATCGCATGAATGAGACCTATGATGATGCCACAACCATGAGAGGTGATTTTTTACAGTTTTCCACTGTTTGTTTTGGCATGACACATTTACATAATATGCATGTACATCTTTAAAGGAAACACTGAAGAATTATGATGATATCATCTCTCGTGAATGAAATGTTGGAGCTGTAAGGGAAGAGTTTGAGGGGGTTTCAATCAGACGTGTTTTATTATGTTCACTTCTGGCAAACAATTTCATGTAAAACAAATAATTTGTTCACCGTCTTACTTATTTTCATTTGCTGTCAGCTCAAGTAGTCACCAGCTGGTCCATGTCTAAACTATAAATTCTGATGATATTGCAAAATTTAAAGAGATTTTTTTTTTTTTTTTAAATTAACAGAGTATGTTGAAGAGGAGCCAAATGAACAGGAAGAGAATGTGTGAACTGCTTACAACTACTGCTTCTACTGTTTCTTCTTATAATAATTGTTTTATTATTATTTGCTTCCTGGTGCTTTTATATCAGATAATATACAGTACACTCCTCTGCAAAATGGTAGGTGCAATGGTCTTAACCATTTCACAAATCACTGGTCAGGAAATTATCAAGAATTGTACAAATACTCTACATGAAAGTAACTTAGCACAGAATTGCCTTCCCCAACTTCCAGAGAGCTTTTTACAGGAAGAAGATTCAGTGTTGTTCCACTCAATGTAAATGTCTCCCAGTTCGTTTGAGTTTAATGTGAGACCAAATATTCATTATAGTGCTCAAATCTGGACTCTGACCAGGCCAAAACATGAGCCTGATGGACTTCTTGTCAGCATTGTCTTGTTGAAAAATAACATCTGATCATTCCTCTTTGGATAACAACTTTTCATTTGGGAAGCAAGCCATTCTGCAATATACTCCTGTACTCCAAAGCATTAAAGCTCACCAATACCAGCAGCTAAAAAGGCTTCCCACACAATGACAGCTCTTCCTCTACGCTTCACTGTGGTAGATGCATTTATTATTATATTTCTCAGCTGATTTTTGAAGACACCTCCCTGGAGCATCACCATGTGTGATGAGTTGTGTTTCATTGTGATTCATCACTCCACACACAACTTCCCATATTCTGCTAAAAACTTCGTTCTGTCTTTGATGTTTTTCTGATACAGCAATGGCTTTTTAAGGCTTTTTAAGTGCATTTGCTTAAATTTTTCTAATTTCCTGACCAATAATTTGTGGTTAAGACAATTAAAAACTTAGTGTTTAGTCATTTTCCCCCCAGAAGTGTATAATCAACATGTTTTATATTAATCTTTTATATATATATATATATATATATATATATATATATTGCCTAAACCTTTTCATACAACCAGGAGAAATGCAGAAGACTCCTTGTCTTCTTGTTCTGATTTCATGTCTCGTTACTTTAATAGAGAAAGTTTATCAAATATGAGAAAGTTTATCAAATATTATTTGAGTAATTTCATTCCTCCCGGAAGCCGCTTTACACTGGTGCGGAATTGTAATGGTCGCTGTCCATGGTGCTGAAGGAGTGTCTATAAGTGTAAGTGACCAATCAGACGAACCAAAAATAAAGAACCTATCAGAGAATAATTAGCTTGATGTAGGTCACATCCAATACATTCCAACTGCCATCATTAAAATTGATTATTTTATTTAATTACAATATTTGGTTGTGCATAGTGCCCCAAATGAAAAAAAACAAAAAAAAAAAAACAATAAAGTCTAATAGTCATAATTATTGCTTGAACCTTACAAAAATAGTAGGTTATATAATTTTTTATAATGTAGACCTTGTCTATCCAACAACAAGAGTATTAAATAATATTGTTTTTATGAAAAGATGAAATGTAAGAGCTTTAATTCTGTCTCGAGTATCAACTGTGAAATGAATACCTCTGTCTCATCATGTTCTGTCATTTGTAATTAATTTCAGTGAAGTAAATGGTAAAGTGGGCAAATTACAGTATCACATCTACACTTGTGTGTTAAGGTCTATGCATAATTTCCTAAAGCATGCTCATTTTCTTTTCTATACTGCCATCTTCTGGAAATACAACGGTATTGCAGTGCTTAATGTATACTAAATGTATTCCTCCAATTGTAATATTTAAAATGTAATGATAAATGATTAAAACATTTTCATGTGTCCATGTTTGAGTTTCCGTTATCATTTCTCACATAATGATAATAACATATTTCCCTGCAAGTTTCACAGCATCTAAAGTAGCATTTGCAGGGGAGAAAAACCCAGAGCCTTAATTAGGAATAGCATACTAGCAATAAAGATGAGGCAAACTATCAATAGAATTTATTCGAACTAACAAAATAGTTAATTATTAACGGGAGTATGGTTTTGATGAAAATGATTGCGGTCCCTTTAATTGCTGATCCGCATGTGGCGTATTTGATTGGTCGAGTTAAGTTTACAGACTAGCACTACGGAAAGCAGTAGCTGTTTAGCAAAATAAAAAAATATTCGTACGATTTATAACATTATGTATGCTCATTACAAGAAAATGCAAGTTATATCCTGTCTAATCACAAAACATTTTAAGAGTTAAAGAGTCAAAATGACCGCATTACATGACCATGTCCACACTGATATGGTATCTCATCAATTAAAGGGATAGTTCACCCAAAAATGAAAATTTGATGTTTATCTGCTTACCCCCCAGGGCATCCAAGATATAGGTGACTTTGTTTCTTCAGTAGAACACAAATGAAGATTTTTAACTCCAACCGTTGCAGTCTGTCAGTCGTATAATGCATGTGAATGGTAACACATGAGAGTATGAGAACTATGAGAGTAAAAAAACATGCACATACAAATCCATATTAAACCCTGCGGCTCGTGACGACACATTTATGTCTTAAGACATGCCAGATCGTGTACATTGACCTCACTTACCAGAAGTGATCTCGCGCTGAAGGCTGTTGGACATAGTGGCGTATTAGAGGTAAAAAATGATATAAATACCGTTCGGTTTCTCACACAAACCGATCGTTTCGTGTCTTAAGACATCAATGTGTCGTCACGAGCCGCAGTGTTTATTATGGATTTGTCTGTGCGTGTTTTTTTACAGTTTTTTTTACTCTCATAGATTTTGTTACCATTCACTGACAGACTGCAACGATTGGAGTTAAAAATCTTCATTTGTGTTCTACTGAAGAAACAAAGTCACCTATATCTTGGATGCTCTGGGGGTAAGCAGATAAACATCAAATTTTCATTTTTGGTTGAACTATCCCTTTAAGTAGGCTAATTACTGTTCTGACAGTGTCATTAGTAATCAATAATAGGTTAAAAGGTGTTATTTTTTTAACTAACCTACCCGACAGAGTAAACATGAATTTCCTAGCCTAAGATTTCAGAGTTAATGTCATGCTAAATATGTTTGAGTTTTGGGACTAGAGTTGAATAAAATTGTTATAACTGCCTTTGTTGCCCTGTTTCAGGGCAATGTCTCTGAAGTAAAGTGCTCCAGATGTGAATATACAGTATGGACCTTACAGGTTTGAGAACTTATTTATTTTGTCATTGGTTTGTTAAAGCGGTTTTGATGCTTGATGCTGCTTTACTGATTTCAGTTTCAGGCTGTTCAACCGCAAGTTACATGTCTTTCTTAAAGGGATAGTTCACCCAAAAATGAAAATGTTGTCATCATTTACTCACCCTCAAGTTGTTCCAAACCTGTATGAGTTTCTTTCTTCTGTCGAACACAAAAGAAGATATTTTGAAGAATGTCAGTTACCAGACAGTTGATGGCACCCATTGACTTAAATAGTAGGGGAAAAAAATACTGTGGAAGTCAATGGGTGCCATCAACTGTCTGGTTACCAACATTCTTTAAAATATATTCTTTTGTGTTCAACAGAAGAAAGAAACTCATACAGGTTTGAAGCAACTTGAGGTAACTTGAGTAAATGATGGCAATATTTTCATTTTTGGGTGAACTATCCCTTTAAATGTCATTATTACACAATGAATGTTGTATTGTTGTAGGCCTACTTGTGTTTTGTTAATAATAATATATATTATAAGTATTATATTCTCAAAAGTGATTTAGGGGAGCCATGGGTCACTTTAGGGACAGATGAAGTTAGCACAATTTCAGCTGCAATTCACGTTTTGATCACAAGGTGGAAACATGTGACTGACTGAGCAGATCAAAACTACTAACATATGTGTGATTGTGATGTCTATATCCCTGTTTCTCTCTATCCATCCTTCATAATGCTGTATAAGTGAAAAAAATGTATATTGAATTCTACACATTCCTCCAATTGCTGTCCCTTAAAACGGTCAGAACTAGGACCATGTTAGGTCACACTGCTCTGCTATGGTCAATAAAAAATTCACAGCTTTGCTCCACAATACAGATATTGTGCTCATATTAATCACTGGTCTATTCATTGCAGTACAGCTGGATGATGTTGTAATGTGAAGTGTTACTCACAGGCAATTAGGCAATACATTAGGCAGTTGCGCTCCAGCAATAAAGGATGTGTTCTCAAAGAACAGCTGTGACTGACACCAGTTTTATCTGCTGTCTGGTCACCGTGGGAACACAGGTATACCTATTAAATTCTTAAAGAGACTGCAGAAGCAGACGAGGGTTTCCATAGAGACCGCAGGAGGCCAAATCCACAATAAGCAACTCCCAAACTATCTTTACACCCTGCAGTTTAAACATTCCATTAAACTTCCCAGCCTGTAATGAAATAATAGATGGATGGATGGAAGATATATAAACAGCTGTTCATTTCATGACCTTTCAAAAACAGTGATTTGCAGAGAGACTTAATTGTGTGTCTATGTTTGTATCTGTTGGAAATGGAGGTAGTTGTATCTCTTGTGCCATCTTATATTGGAAGGTTTTTTTTTTACTGTGCAGGCAAGATATGCCTGTAACCCTCCAGCTCACACTGGCCTTCTTATCGTTCTATTTGGCACCAATGGATGGACTGGCTCAGCACATGCCTGGCAGGCTTATCTCCGCTGCTCACCTAATTGAGATGGGACCTGCGTCTAGTCGACGGTATCAAACAGCTTTAGCCTGACCATGAGGGCATCAATCTACCTCCCCCTTGATGGTCCTTATTCTCAAATTTCCAGCCTGTCACCACTCAAGCCAATAGTAGAGCTTTGCCTTTCCGTAATGGACATCAAACTCTGACCACAGATGTTTTGCCTGCTGTTAAAAGCCCGATGATTATGTGCCAGATGGTTAGCAGTCTCACTTTAGGGCATATTATGCTAAAGATGTTTGCTAAATACTACTTCAAGGCTCCAGAATCACCTGCTTTTTGTTCAGATGAGATCAGAGACAAAATTAGGAGTTTGCAGAGGAGGTAAAGTGATGGCCTGTAGTGGTGTTGCAGTGGGTCACATGCACCGACAGATGAGAAAGAAGGTTATGGAATATATACAGTACTGTGCAAAAGTCGTAGACACGTTAGTATTTTCACCCCCCCCAAAATGGTTTTAAACCAATTATTTATTTCTTTTTCCATAGTGTGTCAGTAAGAAATATCAATTTACATTTGTAAACATTCCTTTTGCCATTAATTGTAATAATCCAGTGAGATTTGTATATGCACAAGGAGTCTGACAGTGGCCGGTATGCTCCATGCGGAGATCTGATATCACCATCATTGAGCCTGTCTGTGATTACATGAGGAAAGAGAAAAAACCGAGACAAACCAAATCCAGAAGAACTGCAGCAATGTCTCCAAGACGCTTGAGGAAACCGACCTGCAAAGCTATAGTACTGTTAAAAGTTTTATGCACTGAAGTGAGGATGCTTTCAAAAATAATGTCGTAAATAGATTTTATTTATCAATTAACTTCTATTAACTAAATCAAATCAATAGTTGGTGTGACCACCCTTTGCGTTTAAAACAGCTTTTGTCCTAGGTACACTTGCACAAAGTTTTTGAGGTAGGGAGGTAGGTTTCTTCAAGCATCTTGGAGACATTGCTGCAGTTCTTCTGGGTTTAGTCTGTCTCAGTTTTTTCTGTTTCTTCATGTAATCACAGACAGACTCAATGATGGTGAGATCAGATCTCCGTGTGGAGCATACCGGCTCACTGGATTATTACAATTAATGGCAAAAGGAATGTAAACTGATATTTCCTACTGACACACTACAGCAATGTTATGAATAATTTTAGGCATTTTCCATTTGCTGTGTGCTTTATCCATTAATATACTGAGCATACACACACACACACACACACATATATATATATATATATGGAAAAAAGATTGTTAAATATGTAATGAATAATTTCAGAGATTTTCCATTTGTTGTGAGCTTTATCCAATTTTTCTAAACCAAATGGATTGGAAGTTTTATTGAAGGAGTATTAAACAGCCAAATATCAATATTAATATTAATTAATATTATGCTATTTTATTTTACCTCTGCCCGGCATCCATGGCATCGATGTTAGCTTGTTTAAATTCCGGTACAGCTGTTTAATGGTGTGTGTGTGTGTGTGTGTGTGTTTTGGTGTGCATGTCTGTGAGAGCAAACTTGGGTTATGTCTCGCAAACAGTGATCCAACTGTGCACAGTTGGCGGCACCCACACTGACTCTGAGAACACCAAGCCTCAGTCAATGACTCATGATGTGTGGAGTGGGCGTCCAAACACTCATTCATAGAAATACCATTTCCTATGGACAGAGCTTAGCTACTGAGTGCCGCTGGGTAATTCACACCGGAAAAAAGGATTGTAATATTTAATAATCAGCTGTTATTTTTAAACTTTTACTTAGTACATACAAAGTACATTCATTAGAATCTATCTATCATGTCTACTTCCATCCATCCATCCATCCATCCATCCATCCATCCATCCACGTTCATTAGAATCTATCTATCTATCTATCTATCTATCTATCTATCTATCTATCTATCTATCTATCTATCTATCTATCTATCTATCTATCTATCTATCTATCTATCTATCTATCTATCTATCTATCTATCTATCTATCTATCCTGTCTACTTCCATCAATCAATCAATCCATCCATCCATGTTCATTAGAATCTATCTATCTATCTATCTATCTATCTATCTATCTATCTATCTATCTATCTATCTATCTATCTATCTATCTATCTATCTATCTATCTATCTATCTATCTATCTATCTATCTATCTATCTATCTATCTATCTATCCTGTCTACTTCCATCAATCAATCAATCCATCCATCCACGTTCATTAGAATCTATCTATCTATCTATCTATCTATCTATCTATCTATCTATCTATCTATCTATCTATCTATCTATCTATCTATCTATCTATCTATCTATCTATCCTGTCTACTTCCATCAATCAATCAATCCATCCATCCATGTTCATTAGAATCTATCTATCTATCTATCTATCTATCTATCTATCTATCTATCTATCTATCTATCTATCTATCTATCTATCTATCTATCTATCTATCTATCTATCTATCTATCTATCTATCTATCCTGTCTACTTCCATCCATCAATCAATCCATCCATCCATCCATGTCTATTAGAATCTATCTATCTGTCTATCTGTCTACTTCCATCCATCCATCATCCATCCATCCATCCATCCATCCATCCATCATCCATCCATCCATCCATCCATCCATCATTCCATCCATCCACGTTTATTAGACGTTTATTATCTATCTATCTACTGTATCTATCCTGTCTACTTCCATCCATCCATCAATCCATCCATCCATCCATGTTCATTAGAATCTATCTATCTATCTATCTATCTATCTATCTATCTATCTATCTATCTATCTATCTATCTATCTATCTATCTATCTATCTATCTATCTATCTATCTATCTATCTATCTATCTATCTATCTATCTATCCATCCATCCATGTTCATTAGAATCCATCCATCCATCCATCCATCCATCCATCAGGGTATAGTCCAAAATGAAGAATAGTTAGTTTAAAAATGAACGATTTAAAAATAAGAAGAAAACATGGCCATTTAGTATTCCAAATAGCCCATTTATATACTTCTGAGAGCAGGACAGTGTGTGTAGACAGCAGGAGATAAACATGGGGCTGTATTTACCATGATGGCTTACTCTTCATTGATCACATAATGAATTCCATCATTAAAATTCACCATCACGTTTCTTTGTTCTTGCTAGCGATTTACGACATAGCATTGTCAGATTAGACTTAGTAACGAGAATAGGCAGCTGTGCTTAAATCCAAGACCATGCTGACTGACTGAATGTGACTTGTTTGGATTAAAAAACAGGTTTAAAACCAACGTGAAGTGATTGTGAGTCAAAGTCAAATGTATAATTCCGGGGAATTAGAGCTGGAGTGCTGTAAGTGATAGGGATGCTGTCATAACACATGCGGTGGATGCCTTCACTAATCCCGGAGAAGTGGACTGGATAGGGCGCATGCTAAATAAATTTGGAGATGTGTCTTGAAAAATGTACCTGTTTTACTAGAACATAATTAAAGCTGAAGTGTGTCATTTGTGCCTCTAGTGTCTGTAATTAAAAAATAAAGGCTTGCTCAAAACAAACACTGAGCACACTTTTTTGTAGCGAAATCAGCCTACAAATGGCTACTTATAGTATATATCTTTGCATATTATGCAGGGATGAGAGAAAACATTGAATATTTCAACATTTAAAAAAATTCAGCTTTAAACCCATTGCCCCAATTCACACAAACTATTTAAGATTTGAACAAGATCTGAAAGTTTGCTTGTCAATAATTTTCAAAAAGCTAGATGATGATTCCATTATATATTTGATCATGCCTTTTGTTTGCACTGCATCCCTATTTGAACTGTTTTCCCCCTCCATGTACACACACACACACACACACACACAAATGAAACCGTCTTGTTTATTCATGAGTTTGTATGTGTGCGTGTGTATGTCAAAGAATATCAGCCAAGAGAGCTCTAATGAAAGATGATTTCTGCACTCTGATCCAAGGGGCAAAATGTCTATTTCTGGTTCCTCATATCTATACACATCCACCTCCGGCACCTCTGTCAGTAGCTTGAAACGTAGGCGCTGCATTTTATATGTGTGAGAGCTCCTGCCAGAGTTTCAATAGAGTAATGGATTAAGTTGTTTACAACAAACTGCAGAATGTTCATTGAGGACAGTGATAGAGATTCTCTGAGCAGTCACTAGTGGTAAAACGTGTAGTGAAAAAATATACTTGAAAGAAAGAGTTAGTAGCTTTATTAATTAAAAAAAAAAAAAATCTGCTTTATTTTTAAAATTAGCTTAGTATATATTCATTATATTATATATATTCAATACATTTATATTAAATGTATGTGTAAAAAGTGATGTCCAGAGGGGATATTTGTTTTTATTGACCCTGCAAGTTTGATTAAACTATCAAAATATGATGAGTATGTTATATTAGGAAGAATAAAACACTGAACTTTGTTACGGTATTTTTCGACGAAATTATTTGGCCAAAAAAACCAAAAAAAACAAGGCAAACTACAGCTTATGGAATATGGGTTTTATTTTACTATAATTATATTGTAATGAATGCATGCAAAATGTTTGCAGTTATTAATAGCTTGTTGGTTGTTTGATTACAGCAGCCATTCACCTTGGCATTAATCAATAAGCTTTGCACGTGTCATGCATAATTTTTTTGTATGACAGCCTGGCCAAAAACATTGTTCACACAATTCGGCATGTTTTATTGCATTATCAGACTATTGACTCCAAGCACAACTATGCAATATGCTTACAAAATCTTTGTAAAATCTTTTTTAATAATATTTCAATAAAGGCTGAAAATATAAATTTTTCAATTATATACACCGATCAGGCATAACATTATGACAAATTGTGTTGGTCCCCCTTTTGCTGCCAAAACAGCCTTGACCCGTCGAGGCATGGACTCCACTAGACCCCTGAGGGTGTGCTGTGGTATCTGGCACCAAGATGTTAGCAGCAGATCCTTTAAGTCCTGTAAGTTGCGAGGTGGGGCCTCCATGGATCGCACTTGTTTGTTCAGCACATCCCACAGATGCTCGATTGGATTGAGAGCTGTGGAATTTGGAGGCCAAGTCAACACTTCAAACTCATTGTTGTGCTCCTCAAACCATTCCTGAACCATTTTTGCTTTGTGGCAGGGCGCATTATCCTGCTGAAAGAGGCCACAGCCACCAGGGAATACCGTTTCAATGGGTGTACATGGTCTGCAACAATGCTTAGGTAGGTGGTACATGTCAAAGTAAAGGTTTCCCAGCAGAACATTGCCCAAAGCATCACACTGCCTCCGCCGGCTTGCCTTCTTCCCATAGTGGATCCTGGTGCCATGTGTTCCCCAGGTAATCGACGTACATGCACCCGGCCGTCCACGTGATGTAAAAGAAAACGTGATTCATTAGACCAGGCCACCTTCTTCCATTGCTCCGTGGTCCAGTTCTGATGCTCACGTGCCCACTGTTGCCGCTTTCGGCGGTGGACAGGGGTCAGCATGGGCACCCTGACTGGTCTGCGGCTATGCAGCCCCATATGCAACAAACTGCGATGCATTGTGTTTTCTGACACATTTCTATCAGAACCAGCATTAACTTCTTGAGCAATTTCAGCTACTGTAGCTCGTCTGTTTGATCGGACCACACGGGCCAGCCTTCACTCCCCACGTGCATCAGTGAGCCTTGGCCGCCCATGACCCTGTCGCCGGTTCACCACTGTTCCTTCCTTGGACTACTTTTGATAGATACTGACCACTGCAGACCGGGAACAACCCACAAGAGCTGCAGTTTTGGAGATGCTCTGACCCTGTCGTCTAGCCATCTGTCACGGTTCATGGATTCACTGACTCGCCCTCGTGTGTGTGTGTGGGGGGGGCGTGGTCTCGTTTAGGACTGATATTATCAGTAGCAGCTGTTCCTTGTTTAGCGGTCTATTTAATGTGTGTGTTTGCGTGTCCTGTTTGTCAGTTCGTTGCAGACGCTATCAGGATCGGTCGCTTTTTTCTCTGCCGTCTTCTAGCACGTGTGTTCCGTGGAGCTCGTCTGGATCGGATCCTTTCATGTCTGTTTTTCGTCTGCCCATTGTAGTCCCTGCATAGGACTTCACCTGTCACACTTATGTGGGCGAGCACTTGCTGCAGTCACCCGTTCTCTGATGCCGTCATCGAACTGAGTCTTTGAGTCACCTGCAGACTTCTGTGTCTACGTCTTCATCAAACTGTTTCTCTGAGTTGTCAATAAACCTGTTTGTACTCGCTATTGGATCTTCTGTGATTCTTTTACAGTGTATCGTGACACCATCACAATTTGGCCCTTGTCAAACTCGCTCAAATCCTTACGCTTGCCCATTTTTCCTTCTTCTAACACATCAATTTTGAGGACAAAATGTTCTCTTGCTGCCTAATATATCCCACCCACTAACAGGTGCCGTGATGAAGAGATAATCAATGTTATTCACTTCATCTGTCACACTTATGTGGGCATATTGTTTTGCAAATTGAAGTTTATAGATAGGATGTGCACTTTATCCTGAGGAATTCAATGCATTTTTTTACGAATAATGTCAATGCAGGAAAGCAGTCAGATAAGGCACGTTGACAGTGACTACTCAACCAGTGTGTGTGAAATATACTAAGCAGTGTGATGCCCTCTAATAATTATACCTTCAAATGAAATGACAGCTCTTAACTGATGATTACAGAAGGAGACATGCGGTGTTTGAGTCAGATGCATATGGAAGCACTGTGTTCACATTTTCACAGGGTCTATTATGAGTAGAGTATTGCTACCTATCTTCCCGCTTATTATTCAATCCACACGTTTTCAGCATTAAAATCATCTGCGTCTGGCAGCTGCATGATTGATCCATGAACCACAATGTCTGTGAAGCATCACAGGGTGACTGTAACGACCCTCATAATGAGAGATGAGTTTCTTGTCCACTACGTCCCCTCAACATGACAACACTCATATATCGCAGAATAACCTCTGGCTCACACTGATCAGGACAGCGCTAATGCAAAATCAAAGACAGGGCAGCGTGACAGATTCAACAGGATAGGTTTTCAGCTGAGCTAAAATGCTGTCTGTTAAAATCCTGTGCAGGGATTACTTCACTCAACAAAAAAAAAATGAGCTGTAAATGTTTGTAGACAGAGGCTATAAGTTTAAATGTGAAAGTATGCAAATTGGAGTATAATATGACAAGCATTAGAAACTCAAACCATATGAGAAAAAAAGTTGTAGTTGAAGTTTGTGCGAGGTCTTTGTGACCTGCTCAACTAATCATACCAATTAGGACTGAAGCTGTTCTTTCTTGCTCTGACAATGTACAGTCTGACAAACAAATTGTTCAGACATGCACATTAGAAGGTTTTCTTTATTTTGACCTCAGTTTTAAGGACATTGGTGAGAAGTCCTCATCATACCTGCACCAAACCAATGCAGTTGACTACCACCACCTGATGTGTTATTACACTGAACAAAATTATAAACGCAACACTTTTATTTTTGCCCCCATTTTTCATGAGCTGAACTCAAAGATCTAAGACTTTTTCTATGTACACAAAAGACCTATTTCTCTCAAATATTGTTCACAAATCTGTCTAAATCTGTGTTAGTGAGCACTTCTCCTTTGCGGAGATAATCCATCCACCTCACAGGTGTGGCATATCAAGATGCTGATTAGACAGCATGATTATTGCACAGGTGTGCCTTAGGCTGGCTAAAATAAAAGGCCACTCTAAAATGTGCAGTTTTATCACACAGCACAATGCCACAGATGTCGCAAGTTTTGAGGGAGCGTGCAATTGGCATGCTGACTGCAGGAATGTCCACCAGAGCTGTTGCCCGTTAATTGAATGTTCATTTCTCTACCGTAAGCCGTCTCCAAAGGCGTTTCAGAGAATTTGGCAGTACATTCAACCGGCCTCACAACCGCAGACCATGTGTAACCACACCAGCCCAGGACCTCCACATCCAGCATCTTCACCTCCAAGATCGTCTGAGACGACCAACCCGGACAGCTGCTGCAACAATCGGTTTGCATAACCAAATAATTTCTGCACAAACTGTCAGAAACCGTCTCTGGGAAGCTCATCTGACTGCAGTTCATCGTCGTAACCGACTTGAGTGGGAAAATGCTCACATTCGATGGCGTCTGGCACTTTGGAGAGGTGCTCTCTTCCCGGATGAATCCCGGTTTTCACTGTATAGGGCAGATGGCAGACAGCGTGTATAGCGTTGTGTGGGTGAGTGGTTTGCTGATGTCAACGTTGTTGATCGAGTGGCCCATGGTGGCGGTGGGGTTATGGTATGGGCAGGCGTATGTTATGGACAACGAACACAGGTGCATTTTATTGATGGCATTTTGAATGCACAGAGATACTGTGACAAGATCCTGGGGCCCATTGTTGTGCCATTCATCCACGACCATCACCTCATGTTGCAGCATGATAATGCACGGCCCCATGTTGCAAGGATCTGTACACAATTCCTGGAAGTTGAAAACATCCCAGTTCTTGCATGGCCAGCATACTCACCGGACATGTCACCCATTGAGCATGTTTGGGATGCTCTGGATCGGCGTATACGACAGCGTGTTCCAGTTCCTGCCAATATCCAGCAACTTCGCACAGCCATTGAAGAGGAGTGGACCAACATTCCACAGGCCACAATCAACAACCTGATCAACTCTATGCGAAGGAGATGTGTTGCACTGCATGAGGCAAATGGTAGTCACACCAGATACTGACTGGTTTTCGGACCCCCCGGACCCCCCCAATACAGTAAAACTGCACATTTTAGAGTGGCCTTTTATTGTGGCCAGCCTAAGGCACACCTGTGCAATAATCATGCTGTCTAATCAGCATCTTGATATGCCACACCTGTGAGGTGGATGGATTATCTCGGCAAAGGAGAAGTGCTCACTAACACAGATTTAGACAGATTTGTGAACAATATTTGAGAGAAATAGGCCTTTTGTGTACATAGAAAAAGTCTTAGATCTTCGAGTTCAGCTCATGAAAAATGGGGGCAAAAACAAAAGTGTTGCGTTTATAATTTTGTTTAGTGTAGATGCAAATGAATCCTAATTACAGGCCTGATGCCCATTTAAATGAGTCATGACTGTGTTTTAGTGTTACCTAAACACAGTAAATGTCTCATTTTAAAAGCAACTATAAAGATTTTCCCAAAGTCACTCTGTGTCAAAGTGGACCAATCAAACCTTTTAGACTGATGATGATAAATGCAGATGGAATTCAATGTGACTCTCTCCTAAACAACATTGTTATATTGAGTTTAAAGGGATAGTTCACCTAAAAAAAGTAAATTTTGTCATTTAATCACCCTCATGTCAGCCAGTTGTACACTGTCAGCCATTTTCTCTGTGCTCGAGCAGCTGTAGCAACAACAGTGTCTTGTAAGCAATGCAGGTGCATTGCCATAATGAGGTACAATTCAAGGCAGGTTTTGCTAAAGAGTTAAAGCTCAAGGATGGATCAGTACCAACTATTCGTGATCCAGCTTATAGTCTCTGGAGCGATACTGGTCACAGCACTAATGAAAGGGAGAGCGCTTTATTACTGTTTATCTGAGTTGTTTTACGGATATAAAGTTTACCAGTTTATTAAGCACCCCCTGAAAAGGCATAAAGTCTGTATATATATGTTTACTGTTAGTTGTAACGAGTGTTTTGTGTAATTCGCTGTGTATGCTGATGATAATGCAAGGGAGAGTTTATGGACAAGACTTTAATACGCACTCCTAGGTACTGTTTTATTCAGCTCTTACAGTGATTTTCTGGAGTGAAAACAGATGCTTCATCTTTTGTGTGATGAATAATAAACTTCATAAAATTCATCAGTAAAGTTTTGTCCATCATTCAGACAGGGTCCGCTACAACAGGCTTGTACTAATAGTGGATAAAAGCAAGATGGCAAGTTAAAACCGGAATTAAACTAAACTATACCTGTTCTATCTCTATGCAGCTCATATATTCTCTGGCTCTGTAGACATTATTGTCCGACTCTGGTTCGAACTGAACACCGTTAGTGACATGTTCTGTTGTTGTTGCATGAGCTATTGAAGCTTCGCCCTATTCTTGAAAAAACAGGCAGGGAGCTGCTGCTCATTTGCATTTAAAGGGACATACCCAAAAACGGTGTGTTTTTGGCAATTTTAACAGGCTATAAAACATGATCTGTTGGGTATTTTGAGCTAAAACTTCACATACACACTCTGGGGACATCAGAGACTTATTTTACATCTTGTGAAAAGGGGCATAATATGTCCCCTTTATTTTAAGGCAGCACGAACACTTACTTTTTAAGTTGAAATAATAAAAAAAAAATTACAGTGAATTGTTGACCTCTCTTCTGTTGAACACAAAAGAAGATATTTTGAAGAATGTTTGATGAAGTGTTTTTATCCATACAATCACAGTCATTTTTGGTCATTGAAATAAAGATGAAATAAAGTATAATATGCGCTAAATGTTGCCTTGAAATAAATGTTTAAAATTGCCAAAAACCGTAATTTAAATAAAAATAAATTAAAGCTACAAAGAAATAGACAAAAGCACATAATAAAAGTACTAAAACTTAAACTAAAATTACAATAAAAACTGATAATATAATAATAAAATCTAATTAAACATACTAATACATTATGTAATATTAATACCATTCTTCATGATATATTCTTCTGTGTGTGTAAATAATGACAGAATTTCATTTTAGAGTTATGTAACCCTTGAAGAATGTAAGAATAAAGTTTAGGACTTAAGATGAAAATTCCTTTTAACACTTTCACTCAAACTCTTAACCAGTTTCTCAGATACCAAGAAGGCACAAGTAGTTCACAATCATCGGCTACATCTTGCATTAGTTTCCAGAAATGGCTAGAATGGAGAACATGTCAGACGTCAGCCCGAGGGGATATAAATGGACCCTTGTTGCCTTGTTGATTGACAGTTCCAACAATTAAACTGACAAGGTGAACACTTTCACACACGCTGGCCCTGCAGCCTCTTTCTTAGGAAACTAAATGCACTGTAGATTTTACAAGATGCAAACAGCATGCAGGCTTTGGCCACTCAGATGTCCAATCATTCCTATAATGGGAGCCAAGAGTGCATTGTAATGACTTTGGCCTGAAACTCTTCTTCTTCTATTTATTCTTGATTGCTGTTGGAATAACTGATGGAGACTTGTGCTGAATTTTCAACCGCATAGTATACTACTCTTACTACATTTTCCATAGCTTTCTATGGCAGAAATAGTAAGAGTAGTATACGGTTCCAAATTCAGCATTACTTGTTTTTCGGTCATTGTTGTTGTTTTTTAGCAGACCGGCATCATGCTATTTTCATTCTGGAGAGGTCTAGCAGTTAATGGAGATGTGTGTGTGTTTTTTCAGTCAGTTTGTAGGCCAAAATCAGACACATTCTAAAAAATGCTGGGTTAAAAACAATGCTGGGCTCTGTCATGCAAGTTAAGAGCTCAAAGTGGTAGTAAAGCATATAGGAACCAAATAATGCACAATCAGACGTTTTCTTGACACAAAAGATACAAAACACAGTGGATTACCATACATTATTGCACTGTCAGAAAAAAATCCATAACAGAAAAGGGGTTAATTAAGTTTATGGACATTTCAAAATACAGGCAAAACACCTGTGAAAAAAATTAATATGAAAAATTCCTTCATATTGACACAGTACATTGGAGCCTTTTTACTGTCTTCAGAGTGTTAAATGGGATAATTGACTCCGACTGGTCAGCTGGAGCATTCTGCAATTCTAAAATTTGACCCAGGCAGTCAATCTCATGCCATTTTCTTCTTGTATAAAAATACTTTAAGCTCGAAACCATTTAACAGTGTAATCAAGAACATTTTCACATAACATACCAAATCCCACTTGCTCGCGCTGTCAGGATTTATTTTGCAATAATGACCGATTTGATCTAATTCCTTCTCTTATAATGGGCCGAGCAACAGCCTAAATGTGTTAAACGAACTTGCCTCAGGACTGTAGGGTCTTCGCAGTTCATAGCTCATGGTAACAAGATGTAAGCTCAACATTAGGACCAATTGTTTTTCTACCTTCTCTTTCCCCAGCAGACCGAATGGATGCAGACCGCTGAGGCAGACGACTCTTTGATATCCACAGAGATGAAGGAAATGGCAGTTGCCTGTCAGCCTGATCAAGGTTTTCTTAGGTGCACCAGGCTTTTGATGAAGCACCTTTTAGCAGTCCGAGGCTCAAAGGTAAGATAGAAAGCACTGCCTCTTTCAGCAGCTTCTCCTTTTGTGTGCTTTACTCTTCAATACATGCATCATATGACTGATGCTTCTATCTTCTCTTTTAGCCATTTGGCTCTGGTCTCTTGTTAAACGGGGCCTTGATGTGGGTCAAACACATGTATCTGAACATGAATTGTTCAGAGCTTCTTCGCAGCCATTAAATGTTGAGATTTTTATATATATATATATATATATATAAAATATTATAGTAAATCCATAAACAGAATAAGGCTGTATCATCATATTGTAGAAGCATTTTTCATCTAAAAATGATCAAATATGAAGCACTTTGACAAACATCTTACCTTTCATCTTCCTTTGAGGTCTTTCTTTCTCATGCTCTCTTTCTCTTTCCCACTCTGTCTGTGTCATTAATTATTAAATATCAGAGAAAGCCTAATTACATCTGAACAGTGTGACGCCATTAAGTAAATTGTCTGAAAAATTGGTACAGCGCAGCATACAGAGATTTTTCACTTCAGTTGCTACTGTGAAAGACGTCCATCATTTCTCTGAACATACAGTATCATTCTTAATGGACCGTTTTCTACTTTACCCATACTTAGTTTCCATTTCTGAGATTGGCAAATGTGTCTGTGTAGTACATTTGAGCTGAAATTTACCCAGAATATTTCTCATAATAGTGGATTTTGAATGAAATTCTAGAGTCTACAAATTATCGCAAAAAAGGCGGCCTTTGCAATTCGGAGGCCTATTTAAAAAACATTGTATGCAATGCGACTGCAAAACTGATTCATTCAGGGACAAAGCAAGCGCTTTTATGAGTGAGTCGGTGAATCATTCATCAGACCAATTTGTTCAAAAACACGGATTCATTCAGTAATGAAATGTGTCTCTGAGACGCGCAGTGGCTCTGTGGATTGTTTTGGAACTATTTTTGTTGGAGAAAGAGCAAAAACAGACAATATTCTGAGAGAGTTTTCTAAAATGTGATTCACCTAATATTAACTTCTTGTTTTTTGAATTGTTGTATAAAATGAATAGGCCCATCACATTTGCAATCGTGCTGATATTTGGGAAAACAGTACTTTTAATTGTGTGGTAATTGTGAGCCAGTACAGGGACATTTTTGCCTCATATCTTGAATTTTGGGGGCATTTTTATTCATTTTGGCGGCATTTTTGCTCCCACGGGGGGTGGGACTCTTTTTCGAGCGCAGGCAGAGCATTCAAGTGAAACGAGTGAAACAGGCAAAGGCCGCTACTGGTTGCAAAATGATGTAACATCTGTCGATTTTTCAGTTGATACTCTAAGCTACAAATAAAGCAGCTTCAATGTACAACACGTTGTAAAATACTTTGACAATTTAGAATTTATTTAGTTAAAATACATTTGAAACATCCAGTAAAATTATATTTCAAATATTTACTGCATTTCTTTCATTTTTTTTTTTTTTTTACAAAAGTTATCACAAACTGTACACATCATAACAACATACATAGCGATCGTTTTAGTTGTCCGGTGCAAGTATGACAAAAATCACTGAGAAGCAGTTCATCAATAGCTCAACAAGAAATCATCTCAGGAAGTTGAGTGCTAATCAGAACAGTTGTACAAGTTTTAGAAGCCATTACACAATATATGCAAATTGTGTATAAAGTTATTCAAGATCACGAGCCCATAGTACAAACCAACCACCAAACGGTCCATAGAAATGCACTTTAACAAGATAACAATTCAAAGAAATTCTCAAGTATATACACACACGCCAGCACTGGCATAGTTAAATGAAATAAAAAATACTACCTCTCAGAAATAATAGGAGTCTACATTTCTAAACCATGTTTAATGTACTGGTATCAGCTACAAGAATACTTCATCTTTGTTCTATTACTCCGACTGAGCTCTGGGGCAGAAGCACTGTCTTCATGTGCAAATCAAAGTTAACAGTACACAGCCGTTTGTGTAATTGCCATGATTGCATTATTACTTAATGGACACCAGAAAACACTCAGAATACCAGCTTTAAAAAGTTAGGTGTGTAATTACCATGGTATACCATTTATTTGCATACTGACTAAATAGATGCTGGATGATTTCACGCAATGAATACTAATTCTCTGACAAAACAAAACTCGACTACAACACCTATTAATAAACAGGCAAATGTCTATTGTATTCATTTTAAATAACTACAACGTGAATATTTTATCAGTCATACCTTTAGTTTGTGCGGTTGGCAGTGCTTAACCTCTTATTTTGCAGATGAAATAAAGAAGTTTTAATGGCGTTAATTGCTTTAGATGTTATTCATTCGTTTGAAAATAACGGTTTTATCCTGAACCAATTTATCCTTGACCCCCTATGAAGAATGCTAAGCATCTTCAGAAATCGTTATCATTAATGATGCATCAACATTGATTTCCTTTTGACTGTCATCTAAAGATGGATCTGCATATACTGTAGTATATTTTGCGAATATACGCCTGATTGAATTATTTATAGCACCTTAACAGATTTACACACAACTTTCTTACAGCGTGCAGTGTCAGACACCATCAAATTTTTTATTTACTTTGTCTAGTTTTTCAGGCACAATTGTGTTTCTCGCTTGTAATAGTTTCAGAAATCATTGTTAAGGAAATATATATATATATATCTGTATATCTGTATATGTTCTCCCATCCTAGAGTTATTGATGTATTATTGAACTGTCAGTGCTTACAGGCAAAAAAATAAATAAATATATGTATGTATATATATATATATATATATATATATATCGATCAGGCACAACATTATGACCTAATATTGTGTTGGTCCCCCTTTTGCTGCCAAAACAGCCCTGACCCGTCAAGGCATGGACTCAACTAGCAGCAGATCCTTTAAGTCCTGTAAGTTGCGAGGTGGGGCCTCCATGGATCGGACTTGTTTGTTCAGTACATCCCACAGATGCTCGATTGGATTAAGATCTGGGGAATTTGGAGGCCAAATCAACACCTCAAACTCATTGCTGTGCTCCTCAAACCATTCCTGAACCATTTTTGCTTTGTGGCAGGGCACATTATCCTTCTGAAAGAGGCCACAGCCACCAGGGAAAACCGTTTCCATGAAAGGGTGTACATGGTCTGCAACAATGCTTAGGTAGGTGGTACATGTCAAAGTAACATTTACATGGATGACAGGACCAAAGGTTTTCCAGCAGAACATTGCCCAAAGCATCACACTGCCTCTGCCGGCTCGCCTTCTTCCCATAGTGCATCCTGGTGCCATGTGTCCCCCAGGTAAGCAACGCACACGCACCCGGCCATCCACGTGATGTAAAAGAAAACGTGATTCATCAGACCACGCCACCTTCTTCCACTGCTCCGTGGTCCAGTTCTGATGCTCAGCATGGGCACCCTGACTGGTCTGCAGCTATGCAGCCCCATACGCAACAAACTGCTATGCACTGTGTATTCTGACACCTTTCTATAAGAACCAGCATTAACTTCTTGAGCAATTTGAGCTACAGTACCTCGTCTGTTTGATCAGACCACACAGGGCAGCCTTCGCTCCCCACGAGCCTCCCCAATGAGCCTTGGCCGCCCATGACCCTGTCGCCGGTTCACCACTGTTCCTTCCTTGGACCACTTTTGATAGATACTGACCACTGCAGACCGGGAACACCCCACAAGAGCTGCAGTTTTGGAGATGCTCTGACCCAGTCATCTAGCCATCACAATTTGGCCCTGGTCAAACTCGCTCAAATCCTTACGCTTGCCCATTTTTCCTTCTTCTAACACATTTTTGAGGACAAAATGTTCACTTGCTGCCTAATATATCCCACCCACTAACAGGTGCCGTGATGAAGAGATAATCAGTGTTATTCACTTCACCTGTCAGTGGTCATAATGTTATGCCTGATCTGTGTATATATATATATATTTTTTTTTATTTTATTTATTTATTTTTTTTATTTTTTTTGCCTGTAAGCTTTAAGAGTTCAATAATACGTCAATAACTCTAAGACGGGAGAACAGCAGTGGGAGAGGGATGATTGATTTTAGATTTGAGAATTTAATGTTTGGCAAGTGTTTCATATATTTAATAAGATTAAAAAATCTTACATGAATATGAATTGATATGAATATTATCCTGCATGTTGATAATATTGGGCATAATCAACAATTTTATAATGTTTGTTCTATTATGACTTGAGAGAACCATCATTCTAAACAACAACAAAACGCGCTACATCTTTGGCTACTGTGTAAGTCCCTTTTGAACATAATTTTCAGCACATGCTAGCTAAGAAAAAAAAGAAACACTTTGTCACATTATGACAGCTTTTAAGTTAACTTTTAGTGACCTTCCAAAACAGTTAACTGCTAGATTTCTGTGCCTTTATGTATCTCTTTTTTTATATGTTGATACCTTATTATCTTCTTATCCTATGTACATATACAGTATTTCAGCTGAGTTATGGATTCTTTTCCATTTATTTAACAACTTTGAACAATTTTAATGTTTTTAAATCAGTATACTACAACAGTTTTATTCAAACAAAGAGCATCAATTAACAAGCAAATGATTTCACAAGATTGTGTGATTGTTTCTCCATACCAAACTTGTTTCTCCATGTCTTGATTTCATATTTAAACACGTCCTCTTTTCACTCCCCTAACCCTGCATCAATTTTGTCAAATATTTTCACCAGACAGGGGAATATGTAACTGAAACATTCAAGAATATGAAATGAAAAGCACTGTCATTTCATGTGTCTGTAAAATGGCATGGCATCATTATACTGTCAAACAGCAAGACATTATTTCAACTGTCAGCTTCAAAGTGACCTGAAAACTATTGTTTTAGGAGCTCATAAACTCAGCACCAGTAAAAGCAAAATGTCAGAGAAATTGTGAGATTTGGATACATGATTGTGTCTGTAGCAGGGATACCAGTACTCTTTAGTCATTTTTTCAAATAAAAATGCAACATTACAAGCTACAACTAGAGGAAAATATACCGTATTAATTATACAAACCAAATGTGTTTTGCAGTTAGGATTGTGCGGATTCCAGGATATTATGGGGTCTGTGGGGGTTTTGGGGATGGACATGATCCTTGACTCTCAAAACTGGATGCTCTTCCTGGCCACTGCAGGGACAGATCATACCAAAATATCACATCCAGAGTAGTTTAGGACATATTAGACTTATGGCAAATGGATCAGAATGAGCCTAAAGCACCACATTAGGACTCAAACTACATAACACCGTTACATGGAGTCGTCATCTTTTGGCAGACACCTTCATCTTACCTTCCAGGGATCAACAATATGGATTTATCTTATTCACAGCAGTGCCATCTTTGATTTTTTTATGGGAATGAAGTGAGGCTGAGGGATAGACATACATCGCTTCAGTGGGTTGTACTGTTATTTGTGTTTTTTGATTGTTCTGCTGACGAAACTGCATCTTTCCAAGAAATTTCAGTAGACAAAAAACTCCAGACAACATGAGCTTTGGAAAATTATAATTGATCTAGGAGCTTTTTACAGCGAATGCCATTAAAAATACAGGAAATCTATCCCTCACAGTCTCGCTTTCATACCTGTCATGGCGCTGCTCTGAATAAAGTCTATACCGTCAACATTTGTACTGGTCCCACCACAAAATAAATATTAATGTAAAAATATTTTAGTGAAATATTTGTATGTTCCTGAATTTTTTATATAATTATATATTGTGTAATACTTTTTAAAACATATTTGTATATGTGAAATATTTCAATTTTATAAATGCATAACAAAAATGTATTAAATACGTAACAAAACTGTATTATATTTGTTTGTGGTGGGGAAAGTGAAAATAACGTTTTAATAAATGTGTATGTGTGTGTGTGTGTGTGTGTGTGTGTGTGTGTGTGTGTGTGTGTGTGTGTGTGTGTGTGTGTTGTATACACATACAGGTGAAACTCGAAAAATTAGAATAACGTGCAAAAGTTCATGTATTTCAGTAATTAAAATTAAAAGGTGAAACTAATATATTTAGTATATATAACTATATACATATGCATGATTATACTTTTCAGAGGGCCGACATTTCTGTATTTAAAATCCTTTTTTTATTGATTTCATGATCATTCATGATGATTTCATACAGATTTTGAATTTGGGGTTTTCATAAGCCGTAAGCCATAATCATCAAAATTATAGCTTTTGCATGATATTCAAATTTTTCGAGTTTCACCTGTATATATATATTTATGTAATCAAAAATTATTATTGTTTGTGGTGAGGCCAGTGAAAATATATAAATAATGTTTAATAAACAATTTAATATTGTTGAAAACAAAATCTAAAATCTAAAACGTTACTTTGACATGTTTAATTATTTGCAACTTTAGCAATGTATTTGTGCTAAATATTTTAGTTACATATATTTAAATACAATTATTATAAAAATTATGGTGGGCCAGTGAAAATTATTTTTCATAACTCATTTAACATTGAAAAAAATGCAATCCTCACAATTTCGACAAAATCGATAACGTTGCTTACACTGTAAACCCTGACGCTCAAAATAATTAATTGGTTTGAGTAGAGCCAACTCAAATTAAACAAATTAGTTCAAACAAATTAACTTTTATGGGTATTTAGAAAAAAAAAATTCTTTTGAGTTCTCAAAACTGACACATTTTAAGTAATCTGAATTGTTTCATTGTTTTGAGTTTTATGAACTTGTTTCTTTTAATTTAGACTAACTTAAATTAAACCGAAACTGGGCTGGGATTTCTATTTCCCAGCATGCTTTGCCATGACACTCAAAGGGACAGTAAATGCAAAAATTAAGTGTTATATTATGTTTTTTTGTGCAAGATTAACATTAACATGTTTAAATCTGCAGAACAACATTTAATAAATCCTGCAAATCCAAATGTTTAAATTTTACATGGCATAAAAACAGCATCATAATGCATCACTTTCCTTATGGACAAGTGACATCCTCAGATTTCTAGTCTCTCACCTCACAAAGTGCATGCCAGTGGGTGATGGGCTTGCGTGGATAAGCTAGCATTTCGTTCCAGTGGTCCCTTCCCAGACCCTCCGCATCCGGCCCTGTCCTGCACACTCCTATCACTTCATTGTGTCCAACTCTGAAAGAGAAACAGAACGCAAGACTTTGTTGTAGAAAAAGTTTTCATTGGTGAGCGGCTTGCTAGCCTGAAAAGGATGTACATTTTAGATCCAGATTCAAAACAATGGATAAACAAAGATTGAGGAAACCAGTGGAAATATTAGTGATCATACTTGATCAACAGGACCATTGCATAAACGCTCCCACATTGTTTTACACATTGATGTTATATTGGCATAAGTACAGCGTAGCTGCTGTCTGGTTTAATAAAGGTGCACAGCAGAGTTTTACAAGATCAGACTGAATGTCCTCGATTAAGATGTTTGCTGCAAATATTTGAATACAACTGCCAACCATGTTATCTGACTTAATATTCTAATCATCATCATCTTGCCTGTCAGAATAATTTATCTTCAACATGTTGTGAGTTTACACTGGGATGGGCTCTAGCATCCTCGTGACCTTACAAGACAAGCAGTTTGGAGAATAAATGGATGGAGGTTTTGAATTTGAATGGTTATTGTTTTGATATTATCTTAAGATGAAGGGACTGACCTGTCGTAATCCATCACCGTGATTGACAGGCTGACCTGCTCCACATTCTCAGGTGGGATGTCGAAAATGATGGCCTCATTATAGACAGGGTTGAGTGTGTTCTTTTTGGTGGTCGTCTTCCGCTTCTTCAGTCTCCGACCGTCACATATGAGGGAGACTTTAACATATGGATCTGTGAGGGAAACAAATCAACGTGAATCTGTTTGGAGCTAGTTAGATTCAAAACACACACAAAAAAAACCTGGCCATTTTTCATATTCCACAACCGAAAATTTTTTAGACCTTTGGTAATATGTTATGCATAGAATAATTAAATTTACATGTATTTTCTTTTTAGCTGTCTTAACCCTCACGTTCTGCTTGCGATCTGACAGACCCCACAGGCATTTTAATATCTCAAAAAACATATTTGCATTGATGTGTCAGGTTGATGACTTTTCCTACTTTTATGCAAACTGATTATGTACAAAATTTCAACTTAACATGCATCATATGTCCTCTATATGAAAAATGTTACATCTTTTTGGGGTTGCAGAGACTCTAGGCATAAAAGAAAATGCAATACATTTTTACATGACATTTGCTGATTTATGTACATACCGTAGAAGGAAACTCTTGCCAATAGTCTAATTGGATTTATTTTATTGTATTTTTCTACCATACATTTTTGTATTTAAAATACTAATCTATTGGATACTAGTGACATTTTTCATATCTACCTTGTGATACAACCAATGGTTAAAGTTTCAACATTTTCTGTCTACATTAAATGAGGAGAAAAGTGGTTAAAATGTTGCAATTATTATTTTTTATCATCATTTAAGTCCAATCCTGCTACTCGAGGGCCACTATATCCTTCAATCCCTAATTAAATACACTTAACCAGCTAAAAACTTGCAGGCAAGTACACAGTAAAAATAAACCTATAGAATATACTCAATAAAAATGACACACACTTAAAGGAATTAGGTGAAGTCTACCTATCAATACATTAACATTGCACAACTAATTACTGATAAAAAAGTGAGTAATACGACACTTGATTGTTACTGTACATTTAAAATAGCTTCTGTAACTAGCATAGCAAATGTTTGCAATGAACAAGTAGGAAGTTACTGACATTAGTATAGCTATTGCTCATTGAGAGGAGCAACATACACTAAAAACTTAATTCATGTAACAGAACCTCTTAAAGGTGTGTATATAATTTATCGACTGTAGTAAAGCATAATAATACCATAATATGTTTGCAGTTATTTAGGAAACATGCTAAGTTCACATGCGTGTTTCTCCAAAAAACAAATCTGCAGCCAGTTATTCTACTTTGAAATGTGTGTTCTGTGTCGGAATGTCTGTTTTTGTTTTGATCTGTGTGATCCCACCCACTGCTAATTTACCCAATATTATTTCGATACCCCGGTTTGCCAGTTTGCGGAAAACACAGTGTATTGCAGCCATGGAAGCCAGCAAACAAACTGGGTCAGAGTTCACAGATTCTACCCAACCTAACAAGCCTCGGCATCCATCTAAAAAGCTCTATGACCAGAGGCCAATTAAAATGTGGATAAATCAACTTACATTGAGAGGCTCGTCGCCTTCCATTGTCAATTGCGCTCATTCCTGTTGCGTGTCCTCAATCTGGCAACCTGCGTGAGCTTCGAGTCTGAGCAGGAGGGGGCGGGGCAAACAACTCCCTCTAATATTTAAAATTTGGACTGCAGTACCCATTTCAACCACTAGCTGTCAATATTACATACTGCACTTAAGTAAATTAAGTAAACTTCAGTTTTACATATTTAAGTGGATTGGACTCAAGACTAAATAAGAAAATACATGTTAAGCAATTTTGTTGCTTTAACTCATTTTAATCTCATTTAAGTAAATTTAAAAGTATGTTTTGGTGTAGGTTGGAGCGAAACTCTGCAGGACATTGGCCCTTTAGTAGCAGGATTGGACACCCCTGCTCTAAGTCCCCAAACATAAAGATGGTAAAGTCGTTCTCGACAGATTATGAGGGTTAACACTGACCAGAGTAGCCGGTTATGTCCATGGCTTTTAGATTGCGACATTTGATGACGGTGAGGGTCATGCGTCCAGCCGTGGGAAGATAGCAAAGGGAGTACATAATTTCACCCAAATCCACACTCTCCTGAAGGAAGGAAAGAAAGAAAGAAAGAAAGAAAGAAAGAAAGAAAGAAAGAAAGATATTGAAAAGAAAACTTGTGCAGCAAATAGAAAACAAGTTGATTGACTGCATGACGTCAAGAGATGGATGAAGCAATGTCTAGCATTACAAACTATTGATTGAATGATCTGCAGGTATCATCCTTTTAGCAAATGGTGTAATATGATTTTCCTCTTAAAAGTCTCTTCAGAGAGCCCTTGATACGACTGCAAACAAAACCCTTATTTACTGACTCTCCAAACACTCGTCTGTTTGCCCCGCCGACAACTCAGACATGCGTAGCAAGTAAAATATTGGACTAATGTTTGCCCATCGGGTTTAAACCTGATCTACTCTATATTAGATATAGACAGTGGATATATAAAAAAATCAGTGACTCAGAAACAAAGTTGTGTACAGAAATATGGCTCTTCTGAGAAATTGAGCTTTTTCCAAGAAGACTTTCATAACGGCTGTGTTTGTGTGGAAGCGTTACTGTGGGACTTATGTTTTGGGTGGCTGGTTCTTTTTCTCAGTTTTGAATGAGACAAATCTAGCTTCCCTGACCTTTATTAGCTTTGCAGAGGCGGTAAAGATTATTCTAAAAGGCCAGTGTGTATTTCGGTATTTACAGCCTCTCAGTACTGGAATAAGACTGCCATTATTCTTTCAAAGGCAACTAAAGATAGTGATTAATCTGTCCAAGTAAAGATTAAAAAACAGATTGTGTAATAGGGAGAAACGTACATACTTAATCGCTGTCGTACTGTAGTTACTGTGTATAAATTTCAGGTGTACCACATGCCTATTTTCCAGCGTTCCAAATTGCATGCCATTTCTCAGTATCATTGATTACATACAGTATACATTTTTACACATTTTTAGACATAGTGTTTGTGTTCTGATGGAAAAATATCTGTTAATTAAATGTAATTAATATTTCATAAAATGTATTATTTTTACTCAGTTTTACTCTACAGAAAGTGTCTTGTGATCATCATAGGTTGCATTTATTTGCTCAAAATACAGTAAAAAAAATTGTAATATTGTGAAATATTGCAATTTCAAATAACTGTTTTCAATTTTAATATATTTTAAAATAAAATGTATTCCTGTGATGCACGTGATCATGTCACATGATTCTTCAGAAATCATTCTAATATGCTGATTTAGTGCTTAAGAATAATTTCTTATTATTATCAGTGTTGAAAACAGTTGTGCTTCTTAGGATTTTCTGGAAACCATGATTTTTTTTTTCAGGACTTGATGAATCCTGAAAAAAAGAGAACCGCATTTAATACAAATAGAAATCTTTTGTAACTATGTAAATGCCTACTGTTACTTTTGATCAATTTATGCCTCCTTGCTAAATGGAAGTGTTAATTTAAAAAAAAGAAAATTTCACACTGACCCCAGACATTTAAAAGGGAGTACATTTAGACAATGAAAATAATATTTAAGTTGTCAAGAAAGTGCAAAATAAAGCATTTAAAATTCAGCAGGTCAATGCCTGACATTGGATATACAAACCCGATTCCAAAAAAGTTGGGACACTGTACAAATTGTGAATAAAAACAGAATGCAATGATGTGGAAGTTTCAAATTTCAATATTTTATTCAGAATACAACATAGATGACATATCAAATGTTTAAACTGAGAAAATGTATCATTTTACGGGAAAAATAAGTTGATTTTAAATTTCATGGCATCAACACATCTCAAAAAAGTTGGGACAAGGCCATGTTTACCACTGTGTGGCATCCCCTCTTCTTTTTATAACAGTCTGCAAACATCTGGGGACTGAGGAGACAAGTTGCTCAAGTTTAGGAATAGGAATGTTGTCCCATTCTTGTCTAATACAGGCTTCTAGTTGCTCAACTGTCTTAGGTCTTCTTTGTCGCATCTTCCTCTTTATGATGCGCCAAATGTTTTCTATGGGTGAAAGATCTGGACTGCAGGCTGGCCATTTCAGTACCCAGATCCTTCTTCTACGCAGCCATGATGTTGTAACTGATGCAGTATGTGGTCTGGCATTGTCATGTTGGAAAATGCAAGGTCTTCCCTGAAAGAGACGACGTCTGGATGGGAGCATATGTTGTTCTAGAACTTGGATATACCTTTCAGCATTGATGGTGCCTTTCCAGATGTGTAAGCTGCCTATGCCACACGCACTCATGCAACCCCATACCATCAGAGATGCAGGCTTCTGAACTGAGCGCTGAGAACAACTTGGGTTGTCTTTGTCCTCTTTAGTCCGGATGACATGGCATCCCAGTTTTCCAAAAAGAACTTCAAATTTTGATTCGTCTGACCACAGAACAGTTTTCCACTTTGCCACAGTCCATTTTAAATGAGCCTTGGCCCAGAGAAAACGCCTGTGCTTCTGGATCATGTTTAGATATGGCTTCTTTTTTGACCTATAGAGTTTTAGCCGGCAACGGCGAATGGCACGGTGGATTGTGTTCACCGACAATGTTTTCTGGAAGTATTCCTGAGCCCATGTTGTGATTTCCATTACAGTAGCATTCCTGTATGTGATGCAGTGCCGTCTAAGGGCCCGAAGATCACGGGCATCCAGTATGGTTTTCCGGCCTTGACCCTTACGCACAGAGATTGTTCCAGATTCTCTGAATCTTTGGATGATATTATGCACTGTAGATGATGATAACTTCAAACTCTTTGCAATTTTTCTCTGAGAAACTCCTTTCTGATATTGCTCCACTATTTTTCGCCGCAGCATTGGGGGAATTGGTGATCCTCTGCCCATCTTGACTTCTGAGAGGCACTGCCACTCTGAGAGGCTCTTTTTATACCCAATCATGTTGCCAATTGACCTAATAAGTTGCAAATTGGTCCTCCAGCTGTTCCTTATATGTACATTTAACTTTTCCGGCCTCTTATTGCTACCTGTCCCAACTTTTTTGGAATGTGTAGCTCTCATGAAATCCAAAATGAGCCAATATTTGGCATGACATTTCAAAATGTCTCACTTTCAACATTTGATGTGTTATCTATATTCTATTGTGAATAAAATATAAGTTTATGAGATTTGTAAATTATTGCATTCCTTTTTTATTCACAATTTGTACCGTGTCCCAACTTTTTTTGTAAATAGGATTTAAACAGTGAATTTTGAAGTGATCTCTTCTTGTAAACTCAGAGATGTGGATTCGGACAGCAATACATTTAACACATAACCTTTATGTTTGTCAAAAAACAGCAGGGGGATTTTTACCCGGGTGGTGGAAGAAAAACACTGAAATTCTGGATTCGGATGGCAATAAAATCACAGATAAGCTCCTATAAATGTTGCATTATGACTACCTTACGTCCCCATGATAAACAGTTACTGTACGAATAGGGCTTTAGTGGGATATTAATATCTTGTGGTGCGGTGGGGTTTTTTTTCTCAAATTTTCATCAACAGTATATTTTAATTCTCATGGTCATGCTGCACATTTCTTTATCCAGTTTTTGTTTTACATTTTTGTTAAAAATTTTGTTGACGAGATTAACACCGATGTGGTACCGCCTCTGTGTAGTCTGACGTCAAAACCCTCTCTCTCACATCCTATCCTTTCCTCCCATGTCTCTGGTTATCCGTACCAGTATACAGAAGTTCAGGAGTCACGTCTCCTATCGGTGTCTGAAACAATTCACACATCTTTTTGGGGCAATAATAGCCTTCCTGTTTTGACTGTCCAACTTCCCCTCCTCCAGATCTGAATGGCCTTGTACCACCGCAGCAATGTGCTCCAAAAACAGAACAAAATTAGACCTTCAAACGTCAGAGTAAGATAAAATAGAGGGTTTCAATGTGCAGTCGGAAGTGTAACGGCGCAAGGCTGCAATCTATGGCTCTGACTATTTTAGGAATTGAGAGTTACTAGCTTCTTTCCACAGTCGGGGGCCTAAGAGCAGCTGGTCTGGTTCTGAGAGTCGGTTTTTGTCCCTAAAGGGCAGTTGTGATACTCTCATAACTGAGAACAACAGGTCGAAACCTCTACACCGCTGTTCCAATACATCAATAATTTTATATTGTAGCTATGAGGGAAAGCGATAGTCAGTGGAGAGAATGAGAAGGAAATAGCATGAGAGTGATCCAAATGTTAGCAAAACACAACATAAGTGACTTGACAGGCGCAGAAATCTGCATCCCTGTCAACCAAACAACAGGAAAATGAATAAATATGCTGAAAACAACACAATCAGGAAATTAATGAGCCTGAAAGAGACTGCTGCGTCAAACAAGTAGGAGGAAGAGATTGCTTTTCCCAAACAGGAATGACTCACCACAGAATCTCTGTGGTGAACAAAATGAAACGCTGTCACCATTCACTTTGATTTTGTAGCAGGAAGCAAAGTGAAACGTCATTGTTAATGCAACTGAGTCACTGTAGGTGAGGTGAGTGTGACGGACGATGCCATTCACCTCTTCAGATTGTCTAGTAATTGAACAAGATAAACTAGGATTTAATGTTCCAGGTCCTGTGATAAATCACAGATGTAGCTTTTGAACTAAGTACACAAACCTTTTTTCTTTATCCACCTATCAGATAGTAGTATATGCTCAGTGTAAAGTTAAACACTTTAATATTAATTTAAGTGCTAAATATTCAAACAAACATGACTTTCATTATATGACACAATCGAAACATTCTTTAAAATATCTCCTGTGTTCTGCAGAAGAAAGTCATACAGGTTTTGAATGACATGAGGGTAAGTAAATAATGACTGAATTTTCCTTTTTGGGCGAACTATCCCTTTAAGAAGTGCTGTCCTTAAAAATCCCTCATACAGTAAATAACATGACTGATGCAGTTACATAAGCTCTGATATATTAACTGAGGCGTAATGAGTGGGCTTCATTATCATGAGGGCCAATTTGACTAAGGAACCTAAAAAAAGGGCGGAAATTGCTCATTTTCCTTTGTCATAGTCCTGAAATGTAGTGCCGGTAACATTTCTTATTGTACTCGGAAGTCAATTCCACACCTGTTGGGTTAGTCACGGTTGTCTTTGAAGGCTCTGGCTTGATAATCATGCTTCCTGTGGCTCTGGAAACTGGCAATTGGATCTATTTTTGGAAGGGGTACGTGGGTGCCCTGAAAGGGTGAGTCAGTTTGGAGATGAGCTCTCCCCCACACCTGGCTTTACATAACAGATCAATCTGTCCATTAATGAGACCTTCACACTTGTGCAATCAATTTTCCTTTGAGCTAAATTTGATTGAGACAGAAGTATATGACCAGTAAGTACAAACCCGATTCCAAAAAAGTTGGGACACTGTACAAATTGTGAATAAAAAAGGAATGCAATAATTTACAAATCTCATAAACTTATATTTTATTCACAATAGAATATAGATAACATATCAAATGTTGAAAGTGAGACATTTTGAAATGTCATGCTAAATATTGGCTCATTTTGGATTTCATGAGAGCTACACATTCCAAAAAAGTTGGGACAGGTAGCAATAAGAGGCCGGAAAAGTTAAATGTACATAAAAGGAACAGCTGGAGGACCAATCTGCAACTTATTAGGTCAACTGGCAACATGATTGGGTATAAAAAGAGCCTCTCAGAGTGGCAGTGTCTCTCAGAAGTCAAGATGGGCAGAGGATCACCAATTCCCCCAATGCTGCGGCGAAAAATAGTGGAGCAATATCAGAAAGGAGTTTCTCAGAGAAACATTGCAAAGAGTTTGAAGTTATCATCATCTACAGTGCATAATATCATCCAAAGATTCAGAGGATCTGGAACAATCTCTGTGTGTAAAGGTCAAGGCCGGAAAACCATACTGGATGCCCGTGATCTTCGGGCCCTTAGACGGCACTGCATCACATACAGGAATGCTACTGTAATGGAAATCACAATATGGGCTCAGGAATACTTCCAGAAAACATTGTCGGTGAACACAATCCACCGTGCCATTCGCCGTTGCCTGCTAAAACTCTATAGGTCAAAAAAGAAGCCATATCTAAACATGATCCAGAAGCCCAGGCGTTTTCTCTGGGCCAAGGCTCATTTAAAATGGACTGTGGCAAAGTGGAAAACTGTTCTGTGGTCAGACGAATCAAAATTTGAAGTTCTTTTTGGAAAACTGGGATGCCATGTCATCCGGGCTAAAGAGAACAAGGACAACCCAAGTTGTCAACAGCGCTCAGTTCAGAAGCCTGCATCTCTGATGGTATGGGGTTGCATGAGTGCGTGTGGCATGGACAGCTTACACATCTGGAAAGGCACCATCAATGCTGAAAGGTATATCCAAGTTCTAGAACAACATATGCTCCCATCCAGACGTCGTCTCTTTCAGGGAAGACCTTGCATTTTCCAGCATGACAATGCCAGACCACATACTGCATCAATTACAACATCATGGCTGTGTAGAAGAAGGATCCGGGTACTGAAATGGCCAGCCTGCAGTCCAGATCTTTCACCCATAGAAAACATTTGGCGCATCATAAAGAGGAAGATGCGACAAAGAAGACCTAAGACAGTTGAGCAACTAGAAGCCTGTATTAGACAAGAATGGGACAACATTCCTATTCCTAAACTTGAGCAACTTGTCTCCTCAGTCCCCAGACGTTTGCAGACTGTTATAAAAAGAAGAGAGGATGCCACACAGTGGTAAACATGGCCTTGTCCCAACTTTTTTGAGATGTGTTGATGCCATGAAATTTAAAATCAACTTATTTTTCCCTTAAAATGATACATTTTCTCAGTTTAAACATTTGATATGTCATCTATGTTGTATTCTGAATAAAATATTGAAATTTTAAACTTCCACATCATTGCATTCTGTTTTTATTCACAATTTGTACAGTGTCCCAACTTTTTTGGAATCGGGTTTGTATATAGCCAAAGGACCGCCCAAGAGGACGTCTGACCGATATGTAAAGCAACCAATCACAGTTCGTTTTGTTCTGCATCATGTTTAGGGCCGTGAAACTACAGAGCATGGTGGTGGAAAAAAAATATGAGTGAAGGAAAAAAATATGAGATGGAGGGAAAATTATTTGTCAATGCTTTTGCGTTCCCTCGCAAAAACGATTGCGTTCCGCCTAGAAACTTTGCAAAACGTTTCGCGAGAGAATGCAAAGTTTCTCAGGGGAATGCAAAATATTTGCGAGGGAACACAAAAGCATTGACTTATTTTTTTTACTCACATCTCATGTTTTTTTCCACCACCATGTCCCTTTAGGGGCTATGATAACAGACCGGCGTGCATCTAATAAATTATCAATTTAAATTTTTTTTTTAAATTTGCAATTTTGTATCCACTTTGAAAAATTTCAGGAATTGACTTTTCTCAACTCAACTCTGAATGACGAACAACCTGAACAACCCTGCCAGAATCTGGTCTTATTGAGGTATTTGAGGAAAGTACAGTTTATGAACTATGCTTTCTATACGCACAAGGACTGTACTTACTGTAGTAGCTGCAAGGATGTCCTTCCAAACCACAGCTTCACGTGAAAGGTCAGACAGCTCAAACAGGTTGTCAACCACCACCTCACCGATCATGTCATGACTCGTGAAGCGGTCAAAGTCGTACACGCTGAAGTGCAACTTGCGATTGCACAGCTCACTGTACTCCACAGGGAAGCGGAAGGCCTCGTCGAACATGGGGTTGAGCGTCTTGCGGTGGACCCTCGTCTGAAACTTCTTTTTGCGCTCTGGAAGCAGGTAGATCTTCACGTAAGGGTCGGAGGTGCCTGTGAAGTCTTTGGCGGGCAGATCCAGGGCCTTTAGAATGCGAACCACAAGAGCTTGTTCCTCATAGTCGTAGCTGAGGGCAAAGCTCAGCTTTCCACATGTCTCCACCGGCTCCTTGGCTCCTTCTTCAGAGTCCACAGACTTCTGCTTGTACAGCTCAGGTTTGATGCGGCCGATACTGACTGCAGAAGACTGACGCACGGGTAGAGTGTCCATGGTGAAGTCCACACTGGTCACATTCATCTGCCGCGGCAGGTGTCGGCGGAAAGAATTGTGCCTATGAAAGAAGGAGAACTTTTATAGTTAAGCAAAAAAATAATTAATTAAAAAAAAAAATTCTTCGTTTTGTCATGCACCTTGTATTGGGAAAACTACTCTTAAACTGTACTAGTCAAACTGCTTTTTTAAAAAACGTATTAATACAAGTTACTATCAAAAACCAGTTAAGAACAATATCTATTAAAATATATCAGATTATATAATTTCAAACTTAAAACAACATTTATGAGGGATTTTGAATTAATTGAATCAATCAATCAATTAGGGTGACAGCATTAAATTTGAACAGATAAATGTTAGTAAACAATAAAAAATCCTGTAATATTACTGAGACACTTGAATAAATTTGATAATTTTTTTATTAAATAATTTACCGATTCATCTAAATGAACTGATTTACTAAAATGAATCGGCACTATATACTGTATGCAAGAGAGGATGTCACTAGAGAAAAATATTAAGTTAGTAGCAATGCTTCTTTTAGGTAGTTACTCCTCAGCCCTGGACAATAAAAACTTTAGTATGGACCCTGGTTGCACTTTATTTTAAGGTGACATAGTTACATTGTACTTACTCAAATAAGTACTGAGGAATATTAATTAACTACATGTACTTAGTTACAGTTAGAGTTAGGGTTTGGTTTGGGGTTAGGTACTTGTAATTACACTTAGAAAGAAAATGGTACAAAAGCTGTCACTGGGATGGTACCCTTTAAAACGGTTCTAATATGTACCATTTAGGTACTAGAATGTACACTTTTGGTACCAATATCTACCTTTGAGATACTCATATGCACTCTTTAGGTATAACGTGTACCTTTTGAAAGGGTACCGCCCCAGTGACAGCTTTTGTGCCTTTTTTTCTGAGAGTGTATGCATAATTTACTGTTATTACTATAGTAAGTACATTTAGTAACTACATCACCTTAAAATAAAGTGTTACCTAGAGCCTTTTCACACACTGAGATGATGTGTTTCCACAGTTATCAACATTGCAAATCTAGTAAAGTATTTCATATTTTAATTTTTAAAAAATGTAATATACTGTAGGCCTACATTTGTAACGCTATACATTGTGTTATTTTAACTTGGCAGTAACTGCTGCAAGGGTGCTTTTACTAGAATGGCTGAGGGAGTGACGGCAAATTTCACATCATTCTCTCTTCTGACTGCTGTAATCAGTCTCTCTATATATTTGCTGTCGTCTCTCGATCTTTCACCGCTAAATAAATTTGACTATGACTTCTGCTTCTGAGAACCCCGGAAATGTGAAAAGGGTCCATCATGTTCCTCTTCAAACTCTTTCATTCCATTTTTAGTAACTTATATACTGTAGACTTCACGATATTTCAGCACAATAGTTAGGCCTGAAAGTTTTTTTTTACTAGAAAACCTGTTTTCACTCATGATGACTCCTGAGGAAATCATAGTCCTCTACTTATCCTTGGTGTTTCCTAGCAACTAGCACCTTTAGGACGATGACAACAAACATATGACAATGACAGCATGTTAAAAAAAGAGTCATGGATTTTAACATTTAACAGATTAAAATTGGCTAAATTCTATTATTATCTATTATCTATTTTTAGATATTTGTTTGTCCAAACAAGTCTTTACGCCATTTTTCTCACTTGATCTCTTATCATCGCTGTCAGTCTGTCTCTCTCTCTCTTTCTACTTTTGCCAACTCTGTCTGTCCTGCACATGTATGCTGCACATTACGCCTTGCAATTTGCACAAACGTCCCAGCACAATGCAATGATAAATTGAAGAGAGACAGAGTAATTCTCTGCTGTCTTCGGATGTTTTGAAGAGCATTTCTTTCGAAATCCAGTGTTTGATGGCAGTGTTTCTGAAATATCTTGCCAAGTGTAATAATGAATGAGTCTGTGAGTCAGTGCCAGAATTCACAATTTGTATTTCCACTCTCCCATATAAGAGATTGCAGAAGATGGTGGAGGAGATGGAAATGTTCAAGTCTTATTAGCCTGTCACCTGTTGCAGAATACACTGAACTATCCTCTCAGCTCATTTGATCTTGGTTTTTGTTCATGTAAGCTATCTAACAATAGTGTTTTATCATATTGCAGCAGTAAGACGCTCATTTTTGTAGATATGAGTATCATAATAACACATGCTGCTCATGCATAGTTAAATTGTGCGTATACTTCAAAAAACGCTTTTGACATATAGCACTATAGAAACGGACATGAATTCCAGCTTAAATACTAAAGTCATTTAATAGATACATTTGCTTGATTTGTGGAAAATAATGCATTTCATTACAGCACTCAATGGGTTGTGGCTGCAAATCATTTCTAAGAAATCTTCACTTGAGGCATTGTAAAACAGTAAGTAGTTATATAATACAGTAATAGCATTTCATATATCTTCAGTTTCTTCCCCAGAAAACAAATGATTTAAAAACCTCTTAATAGTGCATTAACTCATTAGCAATAGTTTAACTATCCTCTCTTCAGTATAGTTCAGCTCACTTTAGTGATCAACCTACCATGAAATGGCCATTTCGGAGAAACTAGCTTCACATTTTAGCCTGTTTTAAAGACTTTTGAATAAGGTTTGCCATTATCTCATGGCATATTGGCCTGTTTATTTATTTTATTACTATATTTCTTTAATATTTAGAGTGAAGTCAAAGTGATGTACTTCCAAAGATAAGTAGTGGAGGTGTTAGAGGAATGACAGAAGAATGGAAAAAGAAAATGGAAAATGTGCCTACAAGTACACGCTTTCACAATGACATTTAATCAGCTTCATTTGGCCTTTTCTTGCACCTCATTAACATAAAGACACCTTATTTGTTACGCTGCATTGAAGTTTTTAATGATATTTCTGTAGCTTTTCAATAATGGATTCTACGAGGAACTAAGCACAGCTGTTGCTCCTTTTCCCAATCGGACAAACAGTCGCAGCATGTCAGTGCTATTGCGTGGCAACACTAATTACATCCCTGCTTACTTTAAACACGGTGCCACGTGAAACAAAGAGAAGAAGAGCTGATTGTTTAATTGCTGAGGTCATTTAATGCTGTTGCCATGGCAATGTGACCCTAGTGCTCCATTTGGTGAGCTGCGGTGATTAATGGGTGTATGCAGCAACCAGATGTGCCATCACCCTATCAACGAGGTGAATATGTGAAAATAAGAGAGTTGTGACAATAGTAACACAAGAATTATAGAATAATTAGAATTGTAATGCCCTAATTAATTTCCTTTAATTGAAATGCTGGATATTTTTATTATAATTATTATCACTGGTTAATTGTTAAAAATTACACATTTGTAAATTGTTTTAACAGGCATATTAATTGTTAAAAATATATACTATATAGAAAAATACAGCACACACACGTTTTCATGTTTTATGGTGATTTCCCATAGAAATAATGTTTTTTTATACTGTACAAACTGTATATTCTATCCCCTTACAACCATACCCCTAACCCTACCCATCACAGAAAACTTTATGCATTTTTACATCACTTAGTATGATTTATAAGCTGTTTTCCTCATGGGGACCAAAAAATGTCCCCACAAGAACGAGGATTTCGGATATTGCCATCTTTGTGGGGACATTTTGTCCCCATTATGTAGGGTTTACCAGGCCACACACACACACACATATATATATTTTCTATTTTCTTATTGTTGAACATGAAAAAATGCTCTATATTGTACATGCTTGTGGGGCTTAATCTACTTAGTAGCTTTGCATTGGCTTCGATCCGGTTGATTTATTTCTAGCTGGAAGTCAGCCATGAAATGCATAAATGTGGATATCTCATAAATTTGCTGTATTTAAAGGCACACACTGATTGTTCAGTATGTGTTTATCGTTCAGTAAAGGCAGCACATCCTCTCATAAGCACATCCTCTCAAGTTTTCTAAGCTAGATATGAGTTTTTAACTCAAGTGTTAGTAATGAAATGATCAACCCTCTTATGTAGTGTCATTCAACGTGCAATCAAGCGTCAAAAGTAGATCTCCATGTAATTCATCATGTAATTGGCGTATCACCTGGAGGACGAGGTAGGTTCAGTGGTCTGCCTCTGGATTTTGGCCTGCTTGCTCAGACAGCCACGCAGAGCCTGCTGGACCTCAGCAGGGATGTCTGGTGACGTCTGGCTGATCTTCATGGCCGCCTCCAGGATTTTAACCGAGCTGCGGCCATTGACCTTCACTTCTGGTACCTTCCTCCTCTTGTCGTCCTCATCCTCTTGCTGGATTTGCGATGGCTGTCTTCCCGCAATTGCAATTGCCTTGGCCTCAAGATGAGGAGAAATAGAACGAAACACCGGAGGTTGGGCCGGGGGGGCCTCGGGCAGCACCCCCGGCGGGCAGCTGTCAGCATTGGACGAGAGTGCCTTGCTTCTCCAAATGGGCCAGCACAGCTTCCAAAAGACAAAGAGAGAGACTACCAAAAGGGCGAGCCCACAGAAACCTACGACCACAGCTAGGAGACTTACAGAGATGTCTACAGGCAACAAGAGGAAGAGAGAGAGCAAAGAAAAAGAGGCAAGTATGTGAAGATCGGAAAGAGAAAGAGTGTGTTGAGGAGATTATAAAGAACAGAAGGTGAGGGGAAATGGAGACGAGGATAGGAAAGAGATAAATGAACACCAGACGGGCAGACAGAGAGCACCAGCAGCAATAAATGATGCATGACAGACAAACAGGAGAAAGAGGGAGAGAGAAAAAGAAAAGAAAGAGAGGGCAAGGTATAAGAAAAAGAAGACTGAAATGTGCTTGTTTAGTAAAGCAGAGATCAGAGTCATTTTGCAGTGTTGATACTGAAAAGGGCCTCTGAATGAGTGGCACTGTTGAACCGTGATATACATCCAACAGGTGCAAGAGTTTCAGCTGCCTAATGCACTGCACAATGCAACACATAATTATAGTTGTTTGCTGTATTTTGGAGTGAGTTTTAACACCGTACTGCTAATGGTGCTACTAACTAATAAGAAATGAGCTACAGTGATGGAATCACTCATACATGACCACCACCCTCCAAAGGTGACTGTATGATAAAATGATCATCTGTATCAGCATGTGGTCATTTAATTTAATCAATGTCTGGTTTCTACTGCATTCGTGGCCACTCTATCACACAATATAGCACAGCATGTACTGTCTGATATGTTTTGAAAGTTTTTAGCCTATTATATTGGGATTTCTGTATTTGTTTCATTTTGATTGAAACAAACTTATTCTCTATTCCAACTGCCATTAGTATTTTAAATAGGATCTTGAGATTAATTTTATAATTGTATAGTTTTTTATAAGAGCTGTGCGGGTTTAATGTGATTTTATCTTGAATTTTTGCTGTGGGGTTGTTTATTATATTGTTTGTTGAGCCTTTGTCTAAAGATAAAGCTTTTGAATTGAATTTGCTCTGGATTACATGTGTTAAACATAAAACATATTGATCAAAATTCATGCACAAAACGTCCATGGTTTGCATTAGTAGCTATTACTCACAGCAGTAAGTGGTAGGTTGCAAAATAATTTGCACAGTTTATAGATAAGTTAGATAAGATAACTACTTTCGTTAACAAATTATTTTACAGTGTTGTAGTTACACGTTACATGTATACTGTAGTCATAACTATAAAGTATGCATAATTACAGTACATGCAACTAACCTTAAAACACACCCTAACCCTACAGTAAGTGCATGCAGTTAGCCTAATTATTATTACTCAATACTTTACACTGTAAAAAGGACACATTAAAATAAAGTGCAACCCTGCTTTTATTTGTTGCCAACACTGAGTTACAGACGTTAATACAAAATGTGTATGCACGTTAATGTCGATTAAATGTGTGCGCTATTTCCAGTACAGAAATCCATTTACTACGTTTTATCAGGAAAACTCGAGTTTTGCAACAGTATTTCATTAAAACTTCTTACGCGTAATATTATATATTACTGAAACAAAACTCAGTAAACGAACAGAGTTTCACACTTGTTGCGCATGATCCGCTACAAGTAGAACCGTCTCCTAGTATGATGGCTGATTTCAGGTAATGCTATGAATGTTAAGAATGTTTCTGTGACCGCGAGCGAACTATTCAAACTTTCAGTGCTCTGGCTTCGTGCACTCGTGCTTTAAAAAAGTTTTCTCGTTAACTGGCCAACCAAAGTTCCTGGACAAAGTATGTTTGTGAGTGGATAATAAAGCGTTGTTTAAGTTAAATTTACCTGAACTTCCTTTACCTGGTATGTTGCTCTCCAGAGGAAATATATCCGCGCATTTCTCCCGGTCGACGTGCCCGGCGAGGCACAGCTCCGTCACTATTTGGAGAGCCCTTTGGCACAGGCTGATGCCGTCCTCTGTGCGGACATTCATGTCTTTCCTGTTAATCCATTGTATGTTGGACGATGCGTGAGGTCGAGGGTTCATTGGGGCACCATGTGAGCTGCCGAGTGCAGCTGATGCGTAAGGGAATGGAGAGAGAGTGATGCGTTCAAGTCCATGTCCTCCGCGCAAAGGCGCACCAGATTCTTTGGCGCGGTGGAACATTGTAGGGGCACATCTACACTGCCCAATAGGAGACACGCGTTGTCTAGAGAGGGAGGATCATACTTTCTCATTATTTAGGAAAAAAACGAAGTTCTTATACAGTAGAACATGAATTAGCTTTATCGTAAAAAGACAAATAAACTGAGCTGTAAACACTACTTTGTATTGCCAACAGTTATTGTCCATGGCTTTCAAACTTGAGATGAAGCTGTATATATATTAGAATGATATATAATAAATTGTTTTATTTATTTGTTTTACTCTTAGAAGGTTGTAATTGCCATGGCTGCAAGAATTACAACACACACATATATATATATATTAGGGCTGTCAATCGATAAAAAAAAAAAAATTAATCGTGATTAATCGCACTTTTGTTGTGTGATTAATCGCGATTAATCACACACTTAACGTGAAATTAAGCATACGCCATTTATCTCATTAAACATTCATTTTGTCATCGTTTTCTATATCCAGCAAAGTAAACAAACAGATTGAAGGGTGATTCTCACAAAACTGTATTTTCTGCAAGCTTCAAGGATCAAAAAAGGACTCCAAAAGGACACCAAATAACCAAATATAAGGAGTCCATATAATTATATTATATAATAAATGTATACACACCTAAGCACCCATGAAAAAAAACATTACAGAAAAAAACTTTACAGAATTCACAGTGTATAGTATGTGTACAGAGTTTTTACAACAACGAGATTTTCATTTTAGCCGAGTCAAGCTGCGATACCGAGCAGGACCACACGGAGACGCCAAAAAAAACTCCTAAATCAACCGCTTTGACTGCATAAAGCTACGGTTACTAAACACAACATCGTACACATGACAAATCAAACATTATCCATCCTGAGTATGTGTGGAAACAACGCGAATGTACTGTGTGTCTGTACCTACATAAATGCAGCGTGCGATCAGTGATCGAGAGCGCGCACATACATGGTTTGTTCTTTGACTCTCACGCGCTTACTGTACGGCACAAAAATTGCGCTCTTCAGAAAGAATCGCAGAATACGACAGAGCTCGTGTTTTAAAGCAAAGCACACACTGGAATGAATAATTCACTAAAAACGCGATGTGAGTCTCTATTCTCTCTGATATGTCTGGTGTAATCAGTCTGGCCTTCTTTACATTAGCGCTGCTTTGGACTGTTTGAATGATTTCGATTACAGGATCACTGAAAACTTTCCCAGAGTTTAACGGCTTAAAATGGCCTGATCACAAACAGAGTAGCAGAATCGGGTTAAAGAGTTAGAATGGAAATTTCCTCCTACCAGGGTTACAGGTGCTTGTAGATGCTCAGTGTGATTGTGATAACCTTTTTTTTTTTCTTTTCTTTTTTTTTAATCTTAGAAGGTTGTAATTGCTGTGAATATCTGTGTATCAATCAAATAGTTGTCAGATTATTAACTGCACCTGTCTTAACATCTGTGCACACTTTCTACTTTTAAAACTCTTTAAATAAGTTTTGCCCAACTGTTTCCATTAATCATTCCATTATCAGATTTTTCAAATGTATACTTGTGTTGTCAGATGAAGAAAACAAGCCCAATATGAGTAGACATTGTATTTAATAGAACAAAAGAGGATTGGGAAAGCATGTCTGATAAAAGAGAGAACACTATGTACTTGGCTCAGTGCTGTTCATAGAGTCTGACAATCTCCTTGACAACCAAATGCAAACTGGGGAGCAGTTGAGGCATCATCCTCATGCAGACCCATGTGAATGTGGCTTTGCCCTGTGAAACCATTGGCTTTAGAGAATGCGCTTGTCTCATTCTAAACAGGTGCTCATAGTTTTGCCTGAGTGATTATGCAGGCAGACTGGATACAGAACAAAAGTTTCTGGGTTCACTCAATCCCTGATTGACCCAGCATGTGGACTTGGCAGATTTATAATTTAGTCCCATTACAAAAAAAAAAAATGGAATGAATTACCATATTTTAAAATTTAGTAAATCTTCACATACATGTCAGTTACGTCTATTATTATTTTTTGTTGTTGTTGTTGTTATTATTATTAAAAACATTTTAATTAAGTTTAATTTGATTAACATTTTATTTATTTTTAACATTAATTTAATAGTCACGTTCAATTTTGGTCTTTGTTTCATGTTCATGGACTGTTCATGGACTTAAATCGAATACTTCACCTACTATATAGTATGTGAAAAATGACACGCTTTGATCTCGCCGCCATGTGGTCACGTGGTTCATAGAGCTCTCAATAGTTCCAAACAACTCCGCGCTGCCAATCTGTTTGAATAGGATTAAGCAGGATAGACAGCAGTTTCACTATATTTGCAGCAATTTCTTAGACTGGGTAAACCCAGCCCGATCTGCCGGCGATTTGATTTCGCCCTGCAATTCAGGCTGGAAACCTGTACATATTTCTATCCTGCTTCTGTTACAATTTTGCGGGGACCAATCACAAACCAGTTTATCCACCTGGCGCGCTATTGGTGGTTTAACACAATGACAGATAGAGAAGCGATGGATCGTTGGTCTGATTGGTTGAAGGACTATCCAATTGCACAGAGTCATTTGAACTATGCCCGTTGATCAAGCCTCTTGTGCAGCAGAAAATACAGAGCAGACTCCCCAGACCAATGTTCAATCTTAAAAGATTGAGCTTGGTCTGGTGATAGCCAGACAAGCAATTTCTGGTAAATATTAACACAATATGTGCATCGACTTCGACTAGGCTTTACAGTAGCATTTTATTCTGGGGAGAGATAAAGAAGAGACAACGTTAATGTTTTTCTTAAGTGATCTGGTTATTTTATTTGGGTCATGTGAGTGCATGATTTTACAGAGTTGAGTGTTGTAGCCAATCACGGGCATTTCTGTTGAAAATAATGACCAATCATATGTTTAATTTACCGGGAATGAGAATCCATATCGATCAAAACAAGTTTTATACAGTCTCAAAACGCTGAATGAATTTTAGTGCAAGTTTACGTTTTACACGAATCTTCTCATTATCTACAAATCCTCTCATCATAACAAACAAAGCACAGACACGATTTAAATAAAGATTTATTGTGAAGTTTAGTCAGGTTTTGTTTTTCATGAGACTTTGTGATTTTCCCTACAATTAGCCTATACATTTAACATTTCAGTACAAATAAAGTAACAAAAATAGATATTTTAATGTTATAATAGTGATTTGATAATCTATAAATATTAATTCAAAAGAAGAGAAAAAAATGGCTAATGAGCCAATAAGTGTTCCTCTTCCGCCATCTACTGGTTATAGTGGTAATTTCTTTTATCATTTCAATGTTGTTAACGTCCTAATGTTATTTTATGATACTCACACAAGCATACACAACAGGTGAATATAAATGAATGATGCTAGCATATACAGAAAGAAGTTTTAAATAGTGTTTAAAAAAACAGGGCAACCAATTTAATTCAACTCTTTATATCCAGGTGCTAGATACGTTATTCCTTGAATGGGCTGACTTCATAGAAACGCATTCGACAGAAAGATCTCAGAGAGACTAAAAACTGTTGAAATATGACAGATAGCATCTGGATATAGTAGCTGTTGCAGTGCTGCTCACGTTATCTAACTGCAGTTAGAATCTAACGATCTATTATATAACAATAAACATTAACTCTAACGCGCTTCATAAAATACCACTTATATCAATATTCCTGAGAGGTCAACTAATGCCATAAAATCTCAAATATGCAGTAATTTCATCAATTTGCCAGCGAGTGTGCTTGAGAGACACTGAAATAAATGGGGTTCAATGCTGGAACTATTGGTTGTTTGGAACTATTGGTCGCTCCGTGATACGCTTTACATCCGCATTCCTCAGTTCGTTGATCTGACAGTCGTGAGTCTTTAATGTGGAGAACTCTCCTCATATGTTTGCAATTTGAATATAATGATGCATTTAAAAGTTAATGGCCAAATGTATCATTACAAAAGTAGTGTTGCAGATGAAATATAATGTAGATAACATTGAATAAATATCTTTTCGTCAGGTTAGATACTGATAATTAATCACTCAAACCCCTTTATCTTAACCTCTCTACTTAACCGTTGGACTCGCACATCCGCCTTGTATGTAGTTTTTAAAACTTTTTATCTGTGTTTGTAGTTCTAATCGAATTCTCGTCCAACGCGCAATGGGTTGTGGGCAATATTAGCCGATCTGCACTTCCGATTATAACCGAAAAAGTAGACCATCTTTGGAATACTCATTTTAAAACACTACGATTTGGGGCACACTACTTCTAATTTCGAGTATTATTTAGGACGGATAGTATGCGAATTGGGACGCAGCAACAGTTTTCGAAAAACAGTAAGCAGATGATCTATTACTTCCGGCGAGATTCTTAAGTGCGCATTCGATGGACACTTTACTATCCCATGAGGCCACGGGAGAGGATTTACGAATGGAAGTGAAGCGACACAACTGACACTGGTATGTCACATGACGGTGACAACATGGCGGATGTAGTATGTCCGAATTTCATTCATTCTACCTATATTCATACTACAGTCACAAAGTAAATTCAAATTCAAATGTAGTACCTAATCAGACAGTACGCGATTTTGAAGCTTTTGTATTCATTATTTCCTATTTCCTTTTGTTGTCATTGTTTCTAATTATGTTTTCATTGGTTGCTATGGTTACTCATTGGTTCATTGATGAACACACACCCCTCCATGTTTTCATCATTATTTTTTTTTTGTTAACAACTGTTTATTGAGTTTTTTTTTTATAGGCCAAGAAATCCAAAAATACAGTGCAAAAAGCAACTATACAAATCTAGAACCCACGCCAAACCATCCCACCCCTAGTAGACTTCAAGAATATAGAAATAAAATACAAACACAGAATGTAGACACAATTTTTTTTAAAAAAAGAAGGAAAAAAAAGAAAGAAACAGGTTTACAAAGATCTTAAAAAAGTTGACAATATCAGAAGCAGCATGCCATAAATTCAGTCTTGACATTGGATCCATGCATATGAGAAGTTGAGAGTTCCATCGATATAATGTCCAAAGAAGACACAGCGTGGAGTCAAACATATATCACTGCCCAACAGATATGATAAGTCCTGTGAGAGCTGGGTCCAAAAAGGTGAGAGAGAGAGGCAATCCCAAAAGAAGGGCAAGTCGAGATCCAGGGCCCATATTTATCAAGCCTCTTAGAATTACTCACAAGAACACTGCTAAGAATTGACTTGAGTAAAAAAAATCTTTGCTCAAAGCTGTGATTAAAAGTTAGTTATCAAGCATCTCAGTCATAATTTAAGTGAAGTGTAGGACTAAATCTTAAGTGTCAGTCTTAAGCCCTGTTCGGACGGTAATTGTTTCTCACGTGGAAGTCCGTAAATATAAATTTGCATGCCACCTCAGTGATAAAACTCGTGCATTCGGATGGTGATTTATTCACGGTGGAGGAGCGAGTTTTGTGATCCTGCGCACCTGGCAACGCGCTGCTCACGTGGTCAATAACATGATTGTATGCTGTAAATAAAATGCCGTATGCTTGGTATAATAAGAATAAATGCATATTTAATTTAATAATAGGAAAATAATATCCTAATTATTATTTAATTATTTAAATCTGTTTAAAAATAGGACGATATATAGACGCATATTATAGTTAAAATGGTTTTCTGTCTTGTATTTTATCTCAAAATAAAGGATGTCATTTTATTCCACATGGAAATGAGCGGAAATAAGTTAATACAACCTCTTATTTACATGAGGTAACATAATGCTGCTTGGCTATTTTATATAATTGCTGACGTAATAACGGCCCATTTCAAATGTTTACGTGCTTTTCTTCTTTTTATTTTTTGAGCGGTGATGAAATATATTGCTCTTGTAAATACTTGCCAGCATTTCAGTAATAAAAGTCTAGATCTTTAAAATGTATCCAAATGACAGCGAAGCGCAACCGTACGGTGCTTTGCAGTGGTCCAAAAGGATATAAACAGTGAATTTTGAAGTGATATATTCTTGAAAACTCAGAGATGCGGATTCGGACGGCAATTAAATTACCACACGACCTTGGTGTTTTCAAAAAACAGTAGGTAATTCGGCCGGGGATTTTTACGCGGGTGGTGGGAGAAAAAAACATTCTGGATTCTGACGGCAATAAAAATCACTGACTAGCCCCTGTCAATAATGAAAATACCTTATGACCCCACGAGAAACAATTACCGTCCGAATAGGGTTTTAGAGATGATTCACGACACTTTGCTGTGCCACAAACAGGATTTTGGATGACGACAAAGGCATGGACCAATCACTGAATAGATTTCATTATTTAAGAATATTTTCAGATAAATTCACATTGAATGGTGAAATTCCTAAGAGGAGTTTACATTCAACACACATTTGACAATAAAGAATTTTTAAGAGAATACATTATGATATACACATTGGAAATGAAAGATAAACATGTTTTCCACCATGTCTTAATTAAAAATTTTAAACCGGTGTGCTGTTAACTGACCTGCCAATATATAGCCTAGATTTTATGACATAATCAGCCACCATGGATTCCAAAAGAAAACCGAATTGGTGGGAGGAAGAAGCGCTACTGCTTGCTGAATTAGTCGAACAGCGGAAACATGTTATAAAAGGCAAGTTCAGCCCAACATTAACCAGTGCTGACAAAGATGATGCCTGCTCTGTCCATACGATACCGTTTAATTAACTGCTCATCGTCAAACATTTAAAAAACATTCTCCCTCTCGTGAAAGATTTGCGCATGTCTCCGTCCCCTCAGTGCCATCACAAGCCCCTACTGGCAACTCCTAACCGCTTGAGAGACTCGAGCTGTCTTATATAACTGGGAGAGTAAGAGTGATTCTTAGCTTTAAGAAATTTGATTAAGAGTAAAATGGCACTACTAAAATACAGGCCCAGGACCCGAATTTATCAAGCTTCTCAAAGTGCCATTTTAGTCTTAAGTGCTGAGAATTTGTAAAATTTACTCCTACTTTCAAACTTAAGTATAAAAGCAAGTTATCAAATTTCTTAAAGCTAAGAATCACTCTTATTCTCCCAGTTATTTAAGACAGCTCGAGAGGTCTCTCAAGTGGTTAGGAGTTGCCAGCAGGGGCTTGTGATGGCACTGAGGGGACAGAGACGTGCGCAAATCTTTCAGGAGAGGAAGAATGTTTTTGAAATGGTTGACGATGAGCAGTTAATCAAATGGTATTATTTGGACAGAGAAGGCATCATCTTTTTCAGCGCTGGTTAATGTTGGGCTGCACTTACCTTTTATAACATTTTTTTCGCTTAATTCAGCAAGCAGTAGCCCTTCTTCCTCCCACCAGTTCGGTTTTCTTTTGGATTATATCATAAAATCTAGCCTATAAATAGGCAGGTCAGTTAACAGCACACCGGTTTAAAATTTGTAAGACATGGCGGAAAACGTGTTTATCTTTCATTTCCAATGTGTATATCATAATGTATTCTCTTGAAAATTCTTTGTGTGTTGAATGTAAACTCTTAGGAATTTTAGCATTCAATGTGAATTTATCTGAGAATATTCTTAAATAAGGAAATCTATTCAGTGATGGGTCCATGCCTATCTAGTCATCCAAAATCCTGTTTGTGGCACAGCTAAGTGTCGTAAATCATCTCTAAGAATGACACTTAAGATTTAGTCCTACACTTCACTTAAATTACGGCTCGGATGCTTGATAACTAACTTTTAAGCGCAGCTTTGAGCCAAGAATTTTTTTACTCTTAAGTCAATTCTTAGCAGTGTTCTTGTGAGTAATTCTAAGAGGCTTGATAAATACAGGCCCTGATCCTTGAAAACTAAGATTACACTTAGGAGAGGAGGATAGATTCATATAGAAATGTTTCATAGGAGTCCTCCTTGTTTTCATCATTAGTTTACCTTTTTATAGCCCTCAGTTTGAGTTCTTTGTGTTGTGTTGGGTTGTGTTGTGTTGTAGTTAATCTTCTTTGTATTTGGTTTACAATAAAGTGTTGCAATTAGATCCCCTTCTCCTCGTTTTTCCTCACCCGCTGTGACAAATATCAGTGTAAAGTCAATTTCTCCCAAAAAAATGAATGAAAGTGATCAAAACCATTTCTAACTGGTTTAAACTAATCAAAAGTTTCTTTGCATGCTTGAGTCTTGCTTCTGTTCCAGTTGGATGTGACCATGTTCTTTCCTAATGCATTTGTTGGTCATAACAATGTAATGCTAGGAAAAAACTTGACCTGGGCCTGGTTTCACAGACAGAGTAAGCCAGGAAAAACGCGAATGACGTCAACATTTTTTTTCAACTTCAGGTGTTTCAGGTGTGTTCAGGTTCAGAGTACTTCTACTAAAACGTTCACTGCCAATAGAAAACAATTTAAAAAAGGCGCCTCTCACTGTAAAAAACGCATTCTGTCTGATTGAGGCCTTAGTTTAACTAGGACATTTTTAAGTAGCTTTTATAAGCATTAAAAAAAAAAACATTACTGGTGTGCATCTTGAGACAAAACAATGGTACTGACATATTTTAAGATATATCAGTGCAAGTTGCTTTTAAATAAAATAGCTCAAACATGCATTTTAGTCTGAGACTAGGCTTAAGCTTTGTCTGTGAAACCGGGGGATAGTTTCTTTCAAGTGTGTGTGCGCCATGTGCCGAAGAATGTCTCTTTCCAGGAATGACAACCATGAAAAAGATTGCCATCAAGCAGTACTTACTTTCAGGCTTAAGTGGCATGTTATTCGCTCGTGAAGTCTCCCCAATGTGCCAGCTATAGGGGCTGTCCATGCTGAAATGTAATTATAACAGGCTGTACTTAAAGCTGAGAGCCACTCTCGTGCTGCATAAAGTTCCGATAAATGTTAATGTGCACAAGCCAATGCAATGAATGCAGCACTTACTACTATTTTACTCAAATTAGCATAGATAATTGCAGGTGTTGCACCATATTATGATAGACAAGCATAATGTGCATTGTTCTCAACAGTCATTGAATATTATTAACATAAAGTATAAAATATAATGGCAGCTTCTGGTCATAAAATGTACTCATTTTCACATGTAAGACCAGACTGAGAGGTGCAACAGGTCTATCAAATCACAGTGTATGCTAATTCCATCATTTGAAATAGACCCCTTCACAGTTCACATCACAGGAAAATTCGCAGTTCGCAATGCGCATGTCGGGGTCAGAAAGTTCATTCCATCCCATTGAATTGTGTGTTAACCAGAGAATTTCTCATCAAGAAAAAAATGCCTACTTGTTGCGTCGTGAACTGTGAAAATCACACCAGTTGTGGAGTTTTTCAGGATTCCTGCAGGATCTCATCCGTTTCCAAAAAATAGAGGCTGCAAGCTATTAAACGGGCAGACTGGGACAATGCTACGATCAAAGAGGCTCTTGTTTGTAGTGCTCACTTCATATCAGGTAAAGTCATCCTTTATCATCCCTTTCTGTTAGATTAAACTTGAAAACCTGGATTGCATGAACAGTTTTCTGTACACTAGCCTATAATGTTAAGCTATGCAGGTTAATAATTTAGCCGCAGGCTAGCGCTAACATTGTGACAACAACGGTAGCGTTAAGTCTGCTAAGTCTGTAGCATGCCACAGGTCACAATTATTGCCAGATATCAAACTTCACCTAACTATTAAATCAGTCTACAGTTTACAGAAAACATTTTGTTTACTTACCATGGCTTAACTCTACCGTTGTTGTCACAATGTTGGCGCTAGCCTGTGGCTAACTACTAGCAGCTGGCTACGTCTGTAGCATGACACAGGTCAATGACATTTACAAAACTATTAACCTGCATAGCTTAACGTTATAGGCTAGTGTACAGAAAAATGTTCATGCAGTCCAGGCTTTCGAGTTTAATCTAACAGAAAGGGATGATAAAGAATGACTTTACCTGATATGAAGTGAGCACTACAAACACGAGCCTCTTTAATCGTAGCATTGTCCCAGTCTGCCCGTTTAATAGCTACAGATGTCGTCTATTTTTTTTAAACGAATGAGATCTTGTAGGAATCCTGAAAAACTTGACTCCACAACTGGTGCGATTTTCACAGTTCACGATGCAACAAGTAGGCATTTTTTTCTTGACAAGAAATCCTCTGGTTAACACACAATTCAATGGGATGGAATGAACTTTCTGACCCCGACATGCGCACTGCGAACTGCGAATTTTCCTGTGTCGTGAACCGTGAAGGGGTCTATAAATTCTTAGATAACAAGTATGATGATTTTCATTCATTTCAGTGGCACAGTTCCTATGGCACGCCATTAAGTACAGATGCTACCATGGCTTGCATCTCCACAAACATCCATTAGAGCAGCAGGAAGATGTTCTATGCAGAAACCCAAATTACTATTTCAAGCTGCTCTACAGTGAAAATATCACTCTCTCACCATGGTGGTGGAAGTATCACTCAGATTTGTTTTCATGACATTGACAGCTATTTGAGTGATAAAACAGTGCGCAAGGACTTGTTCTTGAATGTTAGTACATTTCAACCATGTACAAAAGAGTATAACTGTGTTTATGAAGTACGTTTACTTTTATCTCACCAGTTCTGCTTTCATGTTCGGTCCCTTTTTTTTTAACTACCAATTTCCCAACCTCCTTTGTGCAATCATACTCCATAATTAAGATACAAGGACGTTTCCTCATAGGCTTTTGTGTTTGTAGCCAGTGAGCAGAATATGTTGTGTTTGAACAAAGTATACAGCAAATACATGTCGAAGTATATGATGTGTTTTTTGTTGTACAGTATAAGAGGTGGAAAAAGATTAGATTGGTTTTTGGTTCAAAAAAAGCATGCTGACCTTTAACCAAATCAAATGTGACTACTTGTTTCTCCTGCAGCTGATGGACCAGTAATTAGAAGCTGTTGTTTTCCTTTAATCACATGCTTAACAGACACTATCCTAGGGCCACATGTATAATTTGCTACATCACTTCTCATTCCTTTAAAGGTTAAATTGATTCTTCATCTGTGAGATGGTTCACTGCCCAAGAATCCCATTGTAGAAGTGATCCCTGTTAAAACGAAATAACAGCTTACAATGACCTTTTAGATATTTTTTAATGTATTTCCCTAGCTAACAGGTGCTGGTTCAGTGACAAAAAGACAATAACACATTGAATATGCATGCCTGAAAAACTGTACAGTAAATACATTTGTAAAAGCATGGTAGTTGTCCTCTCAGAATAACTGCTGCTTGTCTATCAATGGAGAAGTGCACATTCACAAACACGCTCTAAAATTTCAGATCACATATTCTTGCACGCACACACACACACACACACTCACTCACACACTCACATCTAAAGATGGTTAGTGAGAGCCTCATACTGGGCTGTTCTGAGTGATTATCTCTGCATGGCTAACCCTCCGGACACCCCCTGGGAAGTCATTATTTATAAAAGAGGCGGTTCTCACAGAACTATAACATTACATAATGGATGTCTATCAGTCATATACTGTAATAGCTAATGGCTGGTAATATGCTTCTTGCAAGCTATTAGTATCCCTAAAACAATGTTTTGAAGGCTGACATTCCTGCAGCTTTCAGTTATTTTTGATTGTTCATGGTCATGCTATTGTCAGGCCAATAATACATGTTTTTATGCTCCTACCAGCCAGTTACTATTGTTCTTGTGCCAGTGTGTACAATGCGATAGCACAGCCATTACAGAAGCCAATATATTATTCTCATAATTGACAATTACCTGAGTGTACTATTTGTTTTGCCATTTTCAAACAAAAATACTCAAATATTTCATTTTCATTACACATGTTTCTGCTTCCGCCATTGTCCAAGACGATTGAATTAAAAGGAGAGAGCTTGACAAATAAAAATCAATTCTTGCATCCTCTTGTTGGTGCTATCATTTTAAGGATCGCCATGGTAACAAATGACATTAAAATGTCAAAACAGAGCAAATTGCAAACTGTGTACAGACTGTTACAACCATGTCTGGTTGTTTAGTAGTCGATATTTGACAGTGTATAGGAATATCTTGATTGTTCTAACAATGTGTGATTGTAATGACAATAAGATGCTTTTTTTTTTTTTTTTTGATTATGTTGGCAATGTCTATTTTGGAGATTTGTGAAAACAAACAGATGTAGGTATTAAATTGTGAAGATATTCTAATCAAAAATCTGACCCCAAAGACGTCATATAGTGATGTTGTCAATATGAAGAACCCTCAGTCTCCCAAAAGACATCCAAGGCTTAACGTGTGCATGTGTGTGTGAATATCCCCAATGCAAGAATGCTTTGAACCACAGCTTTACTCTGAAACAGACGTTCACCATTCATCACCCTTGCTCTTTGATTGCCCCGTTGCCAAGGCAACCCTGTCGCTAGTCAATACTGGTTGGGGACTGCCGTTGGAGGTCTTCCCTACCGCCTAGCTGGGCTATAATTAAACTCCAATTAGACCGAGCGTCCACCGCTAATCTCCGCCACTGACTGTTTGTACAATGCGGTGGGCAAGATGGAAAGGAGTGTCTCAGCGTGAGCAGTCCAGTTGCACGTGTGCTTAATAAATGTGGATGAGCCCTACGCGTGCATTATAGCGACAATCACCCTGCACTGCATCTGATAGGTTAAAGGAAATATTTACAGAACGAACAGGGAAATTTTGGGAAATTGGCCATTTGCTGCTTTTATATAAATCGACTATTAATGTGGCCGGTTGGTTGCAAGGTGGGACCTTCATGGAGTGGCTTAGCTTGAAGCTTAAAGGCAACATGATGGGAAAAAAAGATGTGTGTGAGCAGTAACTCTCCAGCGACTCGCTCATCCCCCTCAGTCAGTGAGAGATTAAACCCTCATCTTTACAGCTTGCTGTCCAGATCTTTGACTCGAAGGCAAACATCACCATATTTATTATGCAGGAGAAACAGCTTGTAAATTTGATTGTTTATCTTCGCTCTCACATGATTCTCTAACAAGTGTCCTCATATGACTCAGTGGAAACAGTAATAAATCAGAGAATATTAGAGTCGTGTTCTGTATGAAACAGGCGTTGCAATCTTATAGATGACAGAAGTCTTCAAAGTTGCTGTCAAGTGTAGTTATTATCCTCTCAGCATCTGATTTTTAAGAAAGCTAATCAAGAGTAACAACTTCATCTTGATTGGAGTAATGCCAGTTACTCCAGTGTGTCCTAGTAGATCTTGTGCCTCATTATCAGCATAAATGTGATAGAATGGTAACATTTTCATTATATTATATATAGTTTAATGAGCCTTACAAACACAATATATACGTGTATATACACACACACTGAAAAAAAGTACAAGTAAAACTTACTTAATTGCGGATTTTTTAAAGTAAGTTTCACATATGGAAGTAAAATCTACTTAACTACGTTAAGTAAAATTAACAAAGAAAATAAGTAACTTTAACTTGACCATTTAAAGTTTGTTGAATTAAGCCATGCTTTTAAAGTGTATGCTTTACTTAGAACATCTATAATAGCCTACAGTAGATATTGTGTAGACAACTTATCTACATAATAGAAGTAACACAGAGATCTCAATACTTGGTACACAACGCACAATAACGGTAACATTTGTTGGATCATTTTTGAGTAGGAATGTTACAAAACAGCAAGTTATTAAACCTATAACAACAAAAGCATTGATAAAACAGTGTAAATACAGCTGGAAAACAGTGAAAAATGCAACCTTATTAATTATCCATGCCCCAGTGCATGATGGGAACACCAGTACCAGAAAGTTGAGTAGGTTGTACTTAATTTTATGACGATGATATTTACGCTTTAATTTCTACAAGCTTTAATTGAGTACTAATATAGAATTTACTTTGTTTTTTAAATTCTTGCATGAACTAACTTATTCAGGTAGAAATTACATTCGTTTTTTTCTGTAGTATTTACTTCAGCACAGAATAATTTTTATCATATATATATATATATATATATATATATATATATATATATTCTGAAAAACAGCATAATTGCGAGGATGCTATTGCTCTGAAAAGTTTAATAAACAAGAAGTTAGTACTGAATAACTAATTAACCACTAACAACACAAAAACTCCTGAATGAACTCCTGAATGTTTTTGAACAAATCAGTTGAGTGAATGATTCAATGACTCACTAATAAAGAAAGTATCTTGTTTTGTTCATTAATGAATCTGGATTTTGAATTTCATACGGGTGTAGTTTATTATGGAGCTGGATCAGCCTCAAAAATAATACATTTACAAAACAAAATTCATAAATGCACAGCACAATTCACATTTACAAAATAGGATTTGTAAATTCAAAACACAATTCATAAATGCACAAGTAAAAGCATAAATATTTCCCCAAATGCTCACACAAATGCATCTTACCTAAATAAATTTAAAATCTTTACACAAATATGTATATATCAAGTTCTTGAATTAATTTCCATCACAGATTTATGAAAGATGTTACATGTATTTATGGATCGTTGAATCTGCATTTGCAAATCGTCACACGTGCGTGGACTGCTTTGCATTTGTGTGTGGTATTTTTGAGACCTTCCTGGCAGCTTAAGATTTATAAATATCTTTTTTTGGAGGATGTTCTGTCAGCCAATCGTGGTGAGCTTTTAATCCACCAATCAAAACGCTCCTTACTGAACAGACTCAAGAAACTCAACTCTGCGCTTGTGCTGTGCATTGTTCCATGATTGGGTCCTTTATGTAAAGACATTTTAATGGGTACTCTTTTTCTGGCACCTGATTACAATTTCTACAAAATCACATTATGATTTATATTGTTCGCATAAAATACAGCTATGCGGTTAGCCTGCTGTCTTATACACCAAAGTTGCACATACCCTGTTTATTCAGATCAATCTGTAATGTTATTAAATAGGTGTTAAAGGTACAGATATTTCAATTATTAACAACAATTATGTAATGTGTTCTGTTGTTGTTGTTATTAGTAGTAGTATCAGGTTCGCAGTTACTTTTGACCAGGCATTAAAATCAGCTACCACCACCTGAGTGAGATTTACACAGCGGAGAGATTTCAGCATGGAAGATAAAAACCAGACTCAACGAGTAAGTAAAGTCGTTTTTTTATCTGATGGCATTTTCTTATGATTAAAGGTTATTTTAGTTAATGAAGTGTGCAGTTTGCAGTGTTACAAAGTTATTAGTCCATGCTTTGTAACACTGCAAGCTGCACACTTCATTAACTAAGAAATGGCATCATAAGATAATGCCATCAGATAAAAAACGACTTTACTTACTCGTTGAGTCTGGTTTTTATCTTCCATGCTGAAATCTCTCCGCTGTGTAAATCTCCCTCAGGTGGTGGTAGCTGATTTTAATGCCTGGTCAAAAGTAACTGTGAACCTGATACTACTACTAATAACAACAACAACAGAACACATTACATAATTGTTGTTAATAATTGAAATATCTGGACATTTAACACCTATTTAATAACATTACAGATTGATCTGAATAAACAGGGTATGTGCAACTTTGGTGTGTAAGACAGCAGGCTAACCGGGTAGCTGTATTTTGAGTACCCATTAAAACGTCTTTACATAAATGACCCGGGCTGCGTTCCACTCCACTTTTAGACATGTACTTGCGAACTTCCCTAAGCACTTCCCATCGGGAGAATCCCTGCCGCCATTTTGAAGTGTGTTCCACTTCGTGAAGTGGACGAGGTAAGTTTATATGGACAGACCCTCGCTCCCTCGATTTTGACAGAGGGAGTGAGTCTACTTCATATGTACACTTCAGGCAGCTTCATATACCACAATGCAACACGATTGTGATGTCACCGCATATCGCGTTTAATTTACCCCAGCACAAACAACTCTATGATATTTTAATTATTTTTAAAAACATTTAAACCAACCCAAACACACCTATATACATATAGAATGCTGCATTAAATAATTTTGTAAGGGGAAACAAATAATAATAAATCAACTCCATAGTGGATTCCAAGTGATCAAGGGCTTAGGACGTTCCAATTCAGCCCATTGCAAAGGTTCCACCAGTAGTGGGCACTCATGCAACGTAAGCAATGACGCACATCCAAGTGAACGAGACGGAGGGAAGTTAGCGAGTGAAGGGCATAATAAAAACGAACTGGAACGCAGCACCGATCATGGAACAATGCACAGTACAAGCGCAGCATTGAGCTTCTTGACATTACAAATGCAAAGCAGTCCACGCACGTGTGACGATTTGCAAATCCAGATTCAACGATCCATAAATACATGTAACATCTTTCATAAATGTGTGATGGAAATTAATTCAAGAACTTGATATATACATATTTGTGTAAAGATTTTACATTTATTTAGGTAAGATGCATTTGTGTGAGCATTTGGGGAAATATTTATGCTTTTACTTGTGCATTTATGAATTGTGTTTTGTAAATGTATTATTTTTGAGGCTGATCCGGCTCCATAGTTTATCAAATGGATGTTCCTCTAACATTTGACCATCAGAAAATGTCCAAATACTTTACTACAGGTCTTTATTTTAGCAAATGAACCAAACATATGTTCTGCTTGAAAGGTGTGCTGTCTTGTCTTTCTTTAGTAAAGAGCGCTTGGTTTGATATTTTGGTATATAAAGTAATGACATCAACACATTTTCAAGTGTTGAGTAAATGGCCAAGCACTTTTCAAGAGTTTTTAAATTCTATGAATTAAGCTGTCTTAGAAAGATATCTGACAGAAGCATTCAGCTGAAACATTCACCAGTGAGACATTTGGTCAAGCATGATTGTATATCAGAGGGTTGTATTGCTTTTACAGTGTAAGTCATGACTAACAAATCAATGCCACATAAAACCTTCACTCAGCGTCGGTTTACGGCAGGTGAAATACTGAAAGATATTTTCATTCATTCTCCACTGATACCAACCCACCACGACAACCAGAGTCTATTCATGGATGTAAAGCAGCCCAATCACTTCCCTTCAGTAGAGGATTGTGAGAGGTCTGTGAAAGGTGTGCATGTTATTGATGGTGGTTCTGAGACTGTTTAAAAGTTATCTCTGCACCTTATGTAATCAGGTACACTGGGTTATATAAGAGAGCCTTATATAAGATCACTGGGCAGGAGTGAATGGTGTTCTGTAAATGATCAGGATTAGGGGCGTTCCGATCACATTGTTCTATTGCACATCCCGCTTGGAACGTTTAAGACATTTATAGTGAATGCTCTTTGCACTCTTTTTCTGTCCATCTTCCTCATCTGCTGTATGAAACAGTGGGTTCAACAGGTATTCATAATTTTTAAGTAGTTTATGGGAGTAACTAAACTGGGCAAATAGGTAAAAGATGATGATCTAATTGATCTAATAAATGTAAACAAAAAATTACAAAATTAACCAAAAAATTATATGACCAAAAATATCATAATTTTGTTTATAATTGACGTAACAATTTAGTTTTATGTATAATATATAAACGTATAAATAGCTGAAATTATATTTATATAATATAATTTGGTAACACTTTATTTTACAGTGTCCTTGTTACACGTTACATGTACTTACCATAGTAATAACAGTAAATTATGCATAATTACATGCAACTAACCCTCAACCAAATCCTAATCCTACCCTAACCCTATAGTAAGTACATGTAATTAATTAACATTACTCAGTACTTAAATATATAAATACACTGTAACAATGACACCTTAAAATAAAGTGTATTTTATAATTATATATACTTATTTGTTAGTATGTTATTTTATACTTAATATTATTTCATTGAAAATCTAATCTAACCAACAATGACATAACTGTAGTATTTGCATACTGAACTGATATTGGTCTTCTTTCTTTCTTTCTTTCTTTCTTTCTTTCGTTCTTTCTTTCTTTCTTTCTTTCTTTCTTTCTTTCTTTCTTTCTTTCTTTCAACTCTATTTAACATCCAATCATTCAATCATTTGCTGGATACAAATAATTAAACAATAAGACAATTAGAGGCTGTGCTTTATTGTGAATACAATTTCTTTTCACAGCTGTTTATATAACACTGTATTATCCAATCAGAAGGCAGGACCAGAACTATCCATTTTATAATTGATAATTATAAGTATTCACAGAGAATTCCATTGGAATGCTCTCACATGATTGTAAACCATTAAAACATGAAGAAACATGGATTCCAAAACCATAATGTGTGCCATGATTTCAAAACCATGTGCAAAATAACTAAAAATAACAGCAATTCAGTGAGCTCTTGTCATTAGATGCAGTAGGAAACACTGGAGCCTTTATGGAATATGTTGCGCTGCTGCTCTGCAGGTGATCTGTGACTAGAATAACCACTGGCAACAGCTGTACATGTTCCACCGCAGCCCTTTATGTGCTCACTGCCCTTTTAGGTCTGCTGTCGATGTTATCAGACCTTTTCCTTCCAGCTGCCCTGTCACACCTGACAGTGAGACACTTTGGAGACCAAAGGTGTGCAGAGCCTGTTATCATGGTATAGACTTTTGTGGTTTCCTGTTTAACTTTATCTGTTTACTCGCTCAGGTTTATCTGGACACATATTCCCACTGAGATGGATTCTTTGAGGAAAAAAAAAAAACAAGCTGAGAAAGACTGCATAAACATTGTAGCTGGTTCCATTTAAATGCACATTTGTTTAATACTTGTTTTTTTGTGATTGGACATCTTAGTGCATGGGAAATAATTTAAATAAATTTACATTTATTGTAAACTTTACACATCCACACTTTTTTATTACTGTTACTATTATTAAATTCTATGAATTAAGCTCTCTTAGAAAGATATCTGACAGAAGCATTCAGCTGAAACATTCACCAGTGAGACATTTGGTCAACCTCATAGACTATTATTTATTTAGAATAATAGTAATGGCATAAAAGCTATCCAGTCCAGTTCATCCATTTAAAAAAAAAAAAAAACATTTTCGTATCAGTCTACAAAAATGTGCCCACACCTTTGACTGGACGTGTGCATTAAAACATGATATTATATCTAGTGGTTCACAGTATAAATGTCATATAAGCTGTCGTGCTGATCGATGGCTAGACGGATGTTGGTATCTGGATGGCAGGAGGTCACCGAATCGCTACCAAGTCAGACACAACAGCACAAAATCAATACAACAAAATGATGGGTACATTTCAAAATGTACCAACAGTTCAGGGAAAGTTCTCAATCCTCACTCAGACAGAATGTAACATAAAATAAAATCTGGATCTGATATTGATCCCACAGTCAGCGTATTCAGCTGTTACCTTTTCTCTAAACCAGGCCCGGCTCCAGCTTTGAGATGCAGGGTGGGCCAAGTGAAATTCCTGGTGGGCCCAGACTTTTAACATTATGTTTTCCCTGTAACAAAACTTAATTTTATAACAAAAGAGGCAGGTTTTGAAAGGAACTCTCTATATTTGCAGGGCTCAATGCAAAGGAGCTTTTCTACAGGTTCATTCTGGTCCAGATTTTTACTTGCCCTGCAAAAATTTTCACTGGCCCCACCACAAAAAAAGTATTATTAGTATTTTAATAAATATTAAGACAAGTAAACAGTCAGTACTAAAATAAGAACAAATGAACAAATTACAAGCAGTAGCACAAATAAATAGAATCAGGGCAGGACTGGGGGGCCCTGGGCTTGAGTTTATGTTTGGGCCCTACCAACGCTACAAATGACCTCAACTAGAAAATCATTATAGAGTAGCAAAAAATACACAAAAATTTAAATATACTTTGAGGTTCCTAGAACAATTAATATGCAACATGCCTAGCCTAGTCAAAGAGTCGAGAGAAGATCAAAACCCTGAAATAACACAGAGCAAAAAAGACAGAGATGAACAGCATTTTCAAATGTATTAAATGTCATATCTGTGTCCTCTTATTTCAGATCAAAATTTAACATCTTATGTTAAAATGTAATGTAACCTTCTCCCTTTAAATACTTTGGTCAGTTCAATAATAATTTATGCAGTTTTATATTATTTATTTGATAGAATTAAAAGAGCAGTTTCATGTCTATCTTTATATTGTTCAACTGGTCGAGGCTGATATGGGATTTAGAAAGTAGGCTACTTAGTAATAAGTAATGGAATGTTTTTTTTAGAAAGAGAGTAAATAGTAAAGTAATCTAATTACACCGTTGAAGATGTAGCCTAATTAGTAGCTAGTAATTAATTAACTAATAGGCTTTTTAAATATGAAACTAAAACCGCCATGGTGGCGGCAAGCACTGTATCGAATGAGTTGAATCCTTCATTCAACCGATTCGTTCAAATTGCAAACTGTATTTATGAATGGGTAGCTTAAATAAATAATTTACTCATCTGATTCGTTCAAATACGCTGATTCTTTAAGGAATAAAACACAGTGTTGCTCGGAGACACAGCGGTTCTGCTGTTTGTTCTGTTTTCTTTGTTCGGAAAGACAGCACTGTTGCTTGTGTGATAACTCGTATATCATAGATTTATGTTATAAATATAAAGAACAAGAACTCATTAAATAAATTGTTTTTCACACATTCTGGTGACATTTCTGCCCCACTATGGCAGTGAGACGGGAGAGAGCGTTGAAAACCCTTCAGATCGCATAGTTTAGTGGAAAAAGTCACACAAACGATCATTCTCAAGAAATGACGCGTGAACATGAGAAGCAAAAGAGAACCGTCTAGGCGCGGTTCTCTGTGCGCGCGTTGGGTGTATGCGCAGAGAAAACAGCGCGCGAGTTCTTACACGTCTTTCCGCCAAACGGTTTAAAATTGTCTTAAACTTGACTTGGACTTGGACCCCAGAGACTTGACTGGGACTTGGACTGCAAAGACTTGAGACTTGACTTGGACCTCAAAGCCTTGAGACTTGACTTGGACTTGGACCTCAAAGCCTTGAGACTTGACTTGGACTTGGACTGCAAAGACTTGAGACTTGACTTGGACCTCAAAGCCTTGAGACTTGACTTGGACTGCAAAGACTTGAGACTTGACTTGGACCTCAAAGCCTTGAGACTTGACTTGGACTTGTGAACATTTCTTGGACTAAAATACTAATATACCACATCTGTGATTGGGTTTCTCTTTCTTATCGGTTTAAACATTTGTTTATCCATTTATTTAGCCATCCAGCCATGTTTACATTGCAAACAAACTTTGTCACAGAACCAGTACAAAAATTTGTCACACTCACAGACTCTTTAAGCATGCAAAATAACTTCAGAAGCTTGTGATCTTTGAATTCGGCCAAAAAGTCAATCTGTGATGCTTTTATCCTCTTTAGGTCAAATGTCTTTGTGCTATATATGTTTGGTACAACTTTGGTGAAGGTGAAACGTCTTTGCATGAGCTTGTATTTCTGGTCTCCGCCTATGCATATATGTTTATATCAAGCATATAGCATTAGTTATGGCAGTTAGTCAAGCTCGCATCAGCTGACTGTCAGCTGATCACTCTACCTATAGGAATATGATGCCTATCACAGCATGCATATATAAGCTCCTTCAGTATTATCAGCTGCTATCGCGTTTCTCCGGAGCTAATTACCCTCCTCCATCCCCAGCTCCTCCTCTCATCAGTCAGGATTTGGTATTCTGATTCCCCCTGAATCAGACTAAAATTCCCGAATTAGGTTGTACATTTTAATATTGACATTAATGCTATCTGCAATACATAGTTGGTTCTGTTCTGTTTACCCTAGGGGGGATGCTAGGCTGCATGGATGCGCAGGGAGTTCTTGCCCAGAACAGAACCATACCGCCAATCTAAACTATATGCTAATTGTCTATCATCTTTGACGATAGTGGTCCTGACAGAAACGCATATTTGGCTTAAAACTTAGTTTGAACTTTTAACGCTACTCTTTTGGTGCCTCGTTTCTTGCATTTCCTTAATCTCTTAAATCAAAGTGTGCTACATTACAGGCTTAAAAAAAATCAATGTTGTGTTATCTATACTTAAATGGTTTCTAGTGAAAACAGAGAGATAAAAAAACAAATACTCCACTGAAGTGAAAATCCATTTAAAATACGGTACTTTAAGAGATGGATCATAATATGCACAGGAGAGACTGCATCATTGCCTCTTATAAAAGTTAAAAGCATTCAGTGCAACATCTCTGCATGAGTGCGATTTGAATTGGAACTGGTGAAAAGAGCCTACTGTGAGAACTGTTTAGAAACTGATACGATGGAAGTCCTAACTTCACCTCCGGCATGAGGGAGGTTCTGCAATAGGAGAGCATTCTGAACAACAGCAAAAGTGTGTGTCGACTGAGAATTGCAAGCATGAAAAAGGCAGCCAGTATGACATCAATAATGGCCCCTGATAGCTGCTTCAAAAAAGACTTTAGCATGGTGTGTTTGTTCTCTTTCCTCTAGCGACAGTGAGTTTCTCACTGGTTTAATTAGACTATTTAGTGGATTAGAGGATACTCGAGAGCTTGACGCTCAGCGCAATGTGTTAAAACCCACAACAAACCTTGTTACTATACAAATTAATAGGCATAACAATATTTATTTGTAGACAGGACTGAGTGATTTTGTTTTTTCATAGAGTCCACTAGCTAGTCTTTATGAAAAGGCAGTCAGGGTTTTCTGAGTTTTGGATCAGCAGCTGTGAATCATTATGACGATGTAGTTTGAATTTCATGAGCTGTTGTTTCTCAGCCTCTTCCCCTCTAAGCGATCTTGTTTATGAATTGCTCCAACGGATAATGCAGTAATCATATTTGGGTCATGAAACATGTTTAAAATGGCAAAGATTGTGAGTCAGAGAATTGTTCTATGTTCAGAGCCAATGAATTATAATAAGGATATGTTTATGAGGTGAGCTGGTTTCACAGCTTGAATGTGAATATTTGTTTTATGTGCCCATATTACAGTGCCTGGGTTGACACTAAATCCCATTTTTAAAAGAGATAATACTCAGTGTTGTGCAAAAGATAATGAATAACCTCCTATTTGTCAGATATCTGCCAAAAATGTAGTACATTTAAGTTTCTAAGTTGATGAGATAAAATTACACTATTATGATAGTTTGAATATAAAGTATGTTTGAGACTATATAGATCCGGCTATGTGAGACTAGAGTTTGAATTAATCTCTTTTCGTTGCATGACATTACAGAATGGTTCTTTCACTAAATCATTCATAAATATGTTCTTATGTAAATAGTTGAATTGAATTCAGTGGGTTTTATGAATAAGGGTCAGGTTTTTCTTATGAAATGACGTGTATTTATGAGCTAACTGTCACAATGCTATTCACACGCTAAAGGCCTTCATAGGATATCAGTTGCATTTATTAATTCAGTCAGTGTGCCACAAGTAATGTAAAGACCCAACCATTATCTCTTCTCATTAAACTGGGAATCAAATTATAAAATGATGTGGTTAAGAGCAACCCTTTCCATGGCCGTCTCATTCGGCTGAAGTGCAAAGCATTATGGTCAGAGGGGAAATACAGCTAAAAATAAATAATATTAATAAAAGAGAGAGCGCTCTAGTGTTCATTCCCATAGATACATCTACTGAATGCATCAAATCTTTATTTCAGCAGTGCCAAAAAGTTGAAAATCTGATTTATCCACAGTATGGTTACCCTCTCAAATCCGACATAATGTCAGGAGCTACTAAGCACACACTTAAGCCCATTGTGAGACAGAATAAACTTGTATGGGACTAGCTGGATAACGGCAACAGAGTTCTTGAGCCATTTGTTGTTCAAAAGTGCCATTTTATGTTTAAAATATGGAAATGCATTGACAATGCAAAGGGAAGCTTTTACATGCAGTTTAGTGAATGCTCCATTTTGTAAGCCACTTAAACCACACTTAAACATGTATGACTGTCATTGGATTGGATAACGAAATATCAAACTGAGGCATTTATTTAATATGCAGGCAAAAAATGTAACAACAATTTGTTTGGCTGTAAATTCTCAAACAATAGAGCAGTGTTTCCCCAACTATTTTACAATGAAATAATCGCATTGCACTACACTATCCAATGAACCCAAAACGTGGTAAAATTGAAAAAATTCATTATTATTTATTATATTATTTTAAAAATAGTACTGTTTCAAAGTGAAACTTGAGCTTGTTTTAATGTTCTTGGTCATCTACTCTCAGTCATTCTTTCTTAGTTTTGTTCTTAATATAAATCCGACTTAAAAAGCTGAGCTTTATAAAACAACAAATTAGTATAGCTCTGCATTTCATTCCAGGCTCAAATTTATTTTTATTTTTTTGTTTGTTATATTAAATTATATTTATTATTATTAAGCTTAAGTGCCCAAATATGCTGTCAGAAAAAATATACTTTTAAGTGTACAACAACGTGTCCCTATGGGCAGTACCCTCAAAGACTTGTGCCTTATCTACTCCTAAAGTGTGCACATTAGTACTTCACTTAATAGGTAATTACTAAAATGCACCCTCAAGGTATTAATATGCACCATTTATAGGTAGATATGGCACAAGTTGTTTTTCTGCATTTTTCTGATAGTGTAGTTGTGGGGGCCATTGTATAAATAATTCTCATTCAATCATAGGCTCTTTTCATTTGGCTTGTGTTTAACTTGGTCACATTCTGCTTTCTTTGTTATCATGCCAAGTCTAGTCAGCCAGCCTCCTCCCGAGTTCCTCTCATTATTGGATCAAAACTGCTTTCGCATACATCCTGCATCAACCTACATAAACAGTCTTTGTCCTGGCTTTTGGCTATCCTCTAATATTCAAAACAGTGGCAGTGACCCATAGCCAGATGTTATTTATTACAGCCAAGCAGAAAATGGCCTCTTTTCAAGGTGTTTTTGAGCTGCAAGATATTTGCCTCACAAACAGCCTTATGTCTAGTGCAGGAACAATATGCATAAAGCTTCTGCTCCTACAAGAAAACATATTGCATATTAACATCAAAACCAAAAGTATAAAAAGTTTTTTTCTTTTTAATTATGTGTTGCAACGTAGATGAAGCACAGCTAAAGCAATTATACAAATTAGCGAGTGGCATGATTTGTGATACTTATTTTTGTTTTTGTCACACAGATGAGTCGCAAACACATGCAAGCATGAAAGAGCATGATGGTGGCTGTGCCAGGGGGTTTCACCCCTCTAACCTTTGGATTCATTTCCATTTCTCAAGCTGGGCGGTGTCTCTCCTATCGCCCTAATTGATTTCTCCCCTTGAGCACCGAATACTCCGGAACACGCACATGAATAATAGAACAGGACTGTGAATGGTGCTGACACACCTGGTGACTCGTGCAGATCATCTTTGTATTGTGTCAAGATCATGTAAAACAGACGTCTCCACTGAGGGGGAGGAGAAGGACCACAGTAGAAAAATGAATGGGAAAAATTGTAATCCTCACTCTCAGAAAAAAGGTACAGAAGCACTTTAGGCACAAAAGTGTACCTTTTGAAAAGGTTCCGCCCCGGTGACAGCTTTTTTTTTTTCTGAGAGTGCTCAATATGCTGTTATTTTAGTATTTTTGTAGGTAACACTTTATTTAGATAGTCCATTTTAGATATTCTACTAGATAACTTTGCAATGTCAACTGGCAGTCATTAGAATATTAGTAGACTGTCTGCTTAATATGCTAACACTTTATTTTGATGGTCCCCCCAACAGACATTCTACTACTGTAACTATAAAAAACTTTGCATGTACACATCAACTTATTTTACTAACCCTAACCTAACAGTCTCTACTAATGCTTTAATTAGAGTTAGTTGACATGTAGCTGCTAAGTTACTTAGAGTTAGTAGTTTTTGTTTTTTACTAAAAACTACTTTTTAAAAAAAAGTGTAACGTTTTTGTATACTATCATACCTGTTAAATGCTTAGTTCTGATTGGTTGATGAATGTTCTAAGGTGTGCTGTTATTTTCCAGCAAACACACAGCAAACATTAACACCATCATCTTCTTCATCTTGTGACAGATCGACTGACCTAAAAAGATGGATTATGCTGCAAGGTTTGCAGCGATTGTCCAAAAGGGCATTGATATTCTTTGGTACATGGAAAACTTCTGTCGTTTTGACATCACCAGCCCCTTCAATGACGAGATCCTGAAGTCATTGTTCTGGATCGGGGCTAATTATCACCACCCTGTAGACCTCCCAGACACCTCTGGACTAAACTGGAAGGGACGCTATCATCCGGTGTCTGAAGAGCGTCTACCCCCGGTCCAGAACACAGATGGATGCCCCACCTCAGATGCACGTTGCCTTGGCATCACCTGGGTCTCCAGTGCCAGCGATGTCGCTCAGCTCCATCGGCTGTCCGTCTGCACCAGTGGATCCTTCAGCCTCGTCTCCGTTGTTCGTCCCCCAGTTGTCGTCAACCAGTTACACCTTGGCTCCTCCCTCCCTTGACTCTGCCGTGGGCTGTCGGTACTGTGGCGCTCTGGGTCTGTGCCATCGGCCATCCACCATCATCGCCGCCAGGGTCTCGTCGTCCTCCCATCACCCTTCCTTCGCCGCCTCCTGTCACCATCCTTTCACCATCTCCTTTCACCATCCCTTCACCATCTCCTGTCACCATCCGTTCGTCACCATGTGTATTTGAGTTCCTCACCTTCACTCTCTGTTTGTCGGTCGATGTTTGTGTTTGCCTTGTTTAAATCACACCATGTTACACCTTCTGTATTTTATCAGTGTTTACTTTATTATTATTAAAGACATTTTGTATCGGAACCTGTGTAATCTGATCATCATCTTCTACATCTTGTGATGAATTATTATTCATTATTTTTCAATAATTCAACAGCCCATCGTGAGTTATTCCTTAAGGCATTTCTCTTATCAAGAATTAGTTACAAAACTCTGATTAGCTTCCTGCACTGTAAGACCAAACAGTAAAACTTTGAATAACAAAATGTTGTAATTACTCAAAAAAATAAAAACGTTCATTCTCCTTTAATTTGTGTAATTAGAACGAAAGTGTAATTTTACGTTTACAGCACTCAAATGCGTTCATTTGTTTTTGTCAGTGCACTCAAATAGTTTTACTATAATCCCGTCTGACGTCATGCACGTGCATACGTGCTCCTTCTTCAACTGGCCGTTGCGTGCGGGTTGCGAAAAGACGCCATGTTTCTGTTGCTCGGCTGACTCTCCTCAGAAAAATTGTGAAGCTATAAGTTTGCATGCATGCCAATTAAATAATATAAAAATAGCGCAGGAGAAGATATTTATCGATCTGGAATTTGCAGTGGTGTTGCCTGTGAGGACCATTGTAGTGAATCGCGTTATGCAATTTTCTAAACCTGCTGGTGACAAACTTTTCTTCATTGTGCTGCCTGCCATTATAATCTTCTTCTCTTTGGGCACTCTAATCTGGTAAATTCCCTTTTTTATTTTCTGCAAATGTATTTAGTGTCTTAGCAGTTAATGTATTTTATGCATTTGTAAACCGAATAAGGATTTGAGACATTTTATCCTGCCTCACTAAAGGTAAAAGTGGAGTAAAACACCGCGGTGAATTACCACCGAAGCAACTGTATTTAGTTTATTTTCCCTATAATATATCAAAGTATGTCTTTTTGCATCGGTTGTGCACACGTTAAAAAGTTTTCGGACAACAAATTTTAATCTCAAAATGGCGGGCTGTGGCGCATATTTAATTGGCATGCATGCTTGAACATTAACATAGTGGTTTTCATAAAGTTTTGACAATAATTTGATGCACTTTGTTCCACGTGTTTTACATTTTCGTACGAACAGGTATGTATAAAATGTATTCAAATAATTTGCTCAAGACATAGCAGTAAAGCTTGTGTTATTTAGCTGAGACATTCCGGTTCTTGCTTAAAATGTAACATTTCAAAAAGCTAATTATACAGTATAAATAAATATTTGGTAAATATTACAACCTGACTAACTTCTCAATCTCTCACTTTTCAAGCTAAAAGTGAAGCATCTGGCAGCTCAGTTTGGTATGTTGATGTCTAATTATTAATTTTAATACACATTCATTGCATGGAGATACTAAAATGTGAATGAATATTGAGTTTCTTTGTGCTGAAACTCAAACAAACTTTGTGCTGCTATCTTTGATAAAAGGGTACAGGTGCTTGAACATTATCGTTTGCACCATGTTAATGTTTCCTCAGTCAGCCCATTGCCATGGCTCTGTGATGACTCTATCTGCACATTTCAGTCAATAAATGCTTTAAAAATTCACTTAACACAGTTACATACTCAGATAGCTGTGCATAGTGTAAATCATATGGAATGTGTATCATTCATCTGTCCTATATGTGGACTGAAGCAGCCGTTTAATGATAAAACTCTTCTCAGTCATTTAAGGGCACATTTAAAACAAAATGAGATGGTGTACTGTCCATTCAGAAATTGTCAGTACTCTACTAATGTTTATTCCTCCTTTAATGCCCACAAAAGTAGGAGTCATCCAGATGGTGATGTCTCAGATTTTAAGGACGAGATCATCTTGACAGTAACTGACAGCCCCTCACTGCAAAGTCAAGTTGAATCTAATGAGCCTCTCAGAATTCTCCTGAGCTAGAGACTACTGACTGTAATCCTCTTGAGTCAAGGTATGACACAGGTGAATTGCAAGCTCAATTGAGGAACAATTTGGCTTCTTTCTTCTTGAAAATGTGTTCATGTATCAGAAATGGCTATACAAGACATAGTTGAAAATTTGGTACAAATATTCTCACTGTCCAAACCTCTTGTGAGAGACTCACAAGTTCTGCGAGAGTATGATCAGACTATCAGTGAAGTCCTTCTTAATGAATTAGTAGAAGCTGTAGTGAAAAATAATATATTTGTCAGTGCTACTGCAAAAGGTGCAGAGCTGTTCACTGCTAAGCGAAGGAAAAGATTTGTGGAGAGTAACTATCCTCTGGTATTGCCAGTTCAATATACTGTAGATTCCAATGGACACACAGCAGTGTATGTTCCAATACTTCAGATGCTTCAAACAATGTATAAAAATACTGATCTTCTTGAGAAAATTCAAGAAGCCAAACCATCGCCTCCTGGAATGTACACGTCTCATGAAGACAGAACGTATTTCAAACAAAATGAGCTATTGTCAGAAGCAGGAGAGTTGAAATTGTCACTGATTCTGTATGGATGACATTGAACTAGCAAATCCTTTAGGCACAGCTAGAAAGATCCACAGGCTTTGTGCAGTGTATTGGTTACTTGCCAATTTACCCAGCAAGTATAGATCCAGCCTACATGTCATACAGCTAGCTCTGCTATGCAAAGTACCAGATGTGCAGAAGTGTGGTTACGAAAGTGTTCTGTCACCTTTGTTAAAAGACTTGCACACTCTTGAGCAGGATGGTATTTTCATTGAAAGTCTCGGTCAGTGCATCAGGGGCACTGTGTTGTTTGTGGCAGCAGATAACTGCTCATGGTCTTGCAGGCTTTGTGCAGTCTTTCCGAGGACATTATGTCTGTAGATTTTGTTGCTGTACTACAGATCAAATACAGGCCAGTGAAGTTTCTGAAGGAGAGTTTACCATGAGAGCAAAGGCCTGCCATGATCTTCATGTGCAAAATGTTGTGCAAGGAGAAAATGTAACCCATTTTGGTGTTGCAGGTGAGTGTGCTCTCAGCAAGGCACTGCAGCATTTTCATCCGATTACTGGATTCCCACCTGATATTCTGCATGATTTGTTTGAGGGTATTGTTCCTGTTGAGTTGGCCTTGTGCATCAGTGAAATGATTCGAATGAAGTATTTCACCCTTGAAGATCTAAACAAAAAACTTTGCGCATTTCCATATCAGCACACTGATAGGCTTGATAGACCTCAGCAAATCCCCCAAAATTTTGCTGCCAAAAAAAACATTGGTGGGAATGGACATGAAAAATTCCACTCTGCTGAGGTTATTACCACTTATGGTAGAAAGTAAAGTCCCTGAAGGAGATGAAGCATGGGCCATATTGATGGACCTTAAAGAAATTGTGCAGCTAGTGTTGTCTCCATCTTTCACGGAAGAATTCATCCAATACATGCAGACTAAAATAAGTGATCACAGACAGATTCTTAAAGCAGTGTTTCCAGACTTTAAACTCCGACCCAAGCATCATTATATCGAACACTGCCCAGAACTGACAGTGTTTTGGGCCTCTGGTTCATCTGTGGACCATGAGATTTGAGGGAAAACACTGCTTTTTCAAAAGGGTGATACATGACACACAGAACTTCAAGAATGTCTTGAAAACCCTGGCTACCAGGCATCAGAACGTATCACCTGAATACACCATTGTTTTTCAGACCCCACATACAGGTCTCAAGTGTTACTACTCTCCAAGTCACTACTCTGCCACAAGTGGCAAGAGACTTCATAGAGACCAAGACAGACAGCCAAAACATATACAGTACATCAAAAGTCTCCATTGATGGCACAGAGTATGCAAATGGAATGTTTGTTTCTGCAGGGCAGGCAGGAGGACTTCCAAAATTCAGCAGGATTGAAAATATACTGCTTGTAAACAACTCTGCTTCCTTTTTTTTTGCAGGAACTACGGGTCCTGGTACAGTGAGCATTTAAGATCATTTGAGCTGACATCATCAGACGACATCTCTGTGCATCAACTGTTGGAACTAAACGACACAGTAAGTCTCACAGCATACACGATTGACGGCCATTTGCTGTTAACACAGAAAAGATCTATTTTGATCAGAGATTTGGAGGACACATTAATGAATGGGAAACTATACAGTCAGTCACCTAGAACAGTTTGTTGTTAGAATAGTGTTAAAGGGATAGTTTACCAAAAATGAAAATTATTTTTTACTAACCTCATGCTATCCCATATGTATATGACTTTATTTCTTCAAATGAACAAAACAGATGACTTTTAGAAAAATATACCATCTCTGTGAGTCCATAAAACACAAGTGAATGAGTTTCAAAAAGTTGAAAGGTCAAAAAGCACATATAGCAATAATGACCTTAATCCACAAAACCTCAATGGAAGAATAAATGTCTTCTGGAGCGAAACAATAGGTGTGTGTCAGGAACATTCTAAAATTAATCTTTTTTTTTTTTTTTTTTAATTGTGTTCATGAGAGGGTCAAGTTCATACTTGATGTAAATTTAAGCATGTTGTGAGAAGTGCACAATTTTTGTGCAAGCTTCTCTATGCGTTACATCATGCTTCACACCATGTACAAACATCCGTATGATGGTTGACTGAAAGTGATGCTTTAAAGTAAAAAAAAAGTTACAATTATAACCAATAACCAAAGTTACCATTCTTACACCAATCATTTTACTCCAGAAGACAATGATTTATCTACTGTTATTGTACGGATAGCGTCATTATTGCTGTATTTGCTGTTTGAAGTGTTAACTTTTCAAAACAGATTCACTTGTATTATATGGACTCACAGAAATTGATTATTTTTCTAAAAATCTTAATTTGTGTTTGTCTAAAGAAAGAAAAGTCATATACATCTGGTATGGAATGAGAGTTTTCATATTTTTGGTGAAATTTCTATTTCTTTCTATTCACAAATAACAAACTCATTAATGCATTCTTTATTTTCTTTTAAACAGTAAGAATGGCAGCTCAGAACTTCCTGCTTCACGTCCATTTCACATCAGACATTGTGAGGAAGATGACTGTCTTCTCGTCCAGAATCTGTGAATGAGTTAAAAACAATGATAAAAGAAAAGTTTAAGCTAGACTTTAACTTTAACCTATCTTGCGAAGATCCAGATTTTGACGGACAGCTATGTTCCCTTGTAGACATTGAGGAACTTCCACAAAAGGCTGTACTAAAAGTTCAGTAGCATCAGATGACACACTAATATTGCCCCATGCTGTGACTCCAGAAAGGACTGAGAGATGGCCTTATGTTTTTCCAGTGCCCACTTTTTCTTACGAAGTAGAACTGATACTTGGTGAGGGAAATGCAACATATGAGAAAACAGGGAAGACTCTCAAGTTATCCAGGGGACAAAAGCATGATATTCTTGAGACACTTGCAGCCAAAATGCATAGTTTCAAAGCATACCAGAATGATAAAGAAGTTTCAATGGTAGCAGAAGCACTTGTCACCAAGCATCCTTGTCTAAAAGAACCAGGATCTCAGACAGGGTGGTACGGTTGGAAAAACAGTCTGAAGTTTAAGATGGGGAATTTCCGCACTAAATTGAGTCGAGCTGGATTTCATGAAGTTGCTGTAAATTGTGGGAAGAGGAGTAGAAACAACCCAGACAAACAAGCTCCTCACACTAACATCAAACGACCCAAGAGGGCAGAAGTGAATTTCCTCCCTAATTTCCCAATAGGCAAAGACACTGTGAGCCTTGAAAAACTGAGACTACAAATTGTAGAAGTTAAGAATAGTGACAAAAATCTTGTCCTAATTACGAAGTTAATGCAGACGACCTTTTCCCTGAGGTCATCACTGATAACCTACCTGTTGGTGAGATCCTGGAACGTTGGCCTGCCTTTAAAATGGAGTCACAGGTAAAAAAAATATTTTTCTTGGTACACTAGAAAATGTTATATTTAAAGGAATAGTTAATCCAGAAATTAACATTTGCCATTAATTTACTCTCTCTCTGGCCATGCAAGATGTAGGTGACGTTCTTTCTTCAGTAGAACACTAAAGATGATTTTTAGCTGAACTCATGGTTCTTGGTGATTCATAAAATGCAGGTCAACTGGTGCCATCAATTTGCTAGTCAAAAAACATAAACAAGCAACACAAAATTAATACCTCAATAAATCTTGAGGTCCAGACTCTTGTTTTCCTGGTAATGTTATAATGTGTTGTCTATATCTGCTTTTTGACTCACAAAGTGGTGGCACCCATTGACTTGCATTTTATGAATCACCAAGGACCACAGGTTCAGCTAAAAATCATCTTTAGTTTTCTACTGAAGAAAGGAAGTAACCTACATCTTGGATGGCTGAAGGGTGAGTGTAAACTGATAGCAAATTTTTATTTTTGATTCCTTTTCAGTGTGTCAGGTTTACACTCGTAGTTGACAGTCGAACATGTAGTTGACATGTTTTTTTTCTCTCTATAGGATCACAAATGTACACTGTGTACATATACCTTGGCTTAATCACTTATTTTGTACAGATCTGTTCCGAGTTTCACAAAATTACAAACGTCAACCTGAAGAACCACTTCTATGCCGTGTTGGACCAGCATGCATCCCGTCTTCAGAGCTTGTTCAGAAAAAAAGCTGCTCGCACAGGGAAAGTGTCTGAAGTACTGAGTCAGCTCTTCAGGATATATGACCTCCAGGTCAGTTAGTTACACTTCTTGATACCTGATAAAGAAACTGCTGTGGATTTTTAAATATTTTGGTTGTATTTTCACACATACAGACATTTTAGAGTGATGTATAGTATTGTGTGGCTGTGCAGATTAGATTCCATGTTAAATCAAGATTATTATACTCAATTCTCTAATTCTCACACTGAAAGAAAAAGTTGATGTCCATGTATGACGAGCTGCCATCCTCCGTGCTCTCCCCGCCTATCTGCAAGAGGATGACTCCAACTTTCTAAAGACGTGGGATGTAAGTGTTGCACTGTTTGGTTACCAAACATCTCACCTGCCATTCAGATGTCAATTCAGGTTCTAGCTACAGGTTTTTTCAATAAATTAATTAGAATTGTAGATATTGTATGGGATAGAATGGTTTGGAATAGATGTAAATATATGTCACTTATTTGCAGTCAGACTTTGGAAGTTTAGAGTAACAGTTCTCTGTTGTTGTCTTCAGGTAGAACAATCTGATGAACCAGACATTGATGACGTACCACTTGGTCTCCTCTCCATTAGTGGCAATTCAACAGATGCCATGTTTTTCTGCCCAGAGAAGATTGCAGTTGTACTTGAGGGTAACATGGTTATTGATTTTCCCACATTGGCTGATGCATTTGTCATGCTTTTTGGACAAACGTACGCCTTGGATCTAAGTTATCCGAACGAGTTGGCCAACACTTTTGACTTTACCCAGAAAGTCTTGATGGGTCTGGAGGATGGGAAGCTGAGGCCCAGAGTGTTGAGTCTTAAAAATGAACTTTTGGCAGTGGAGTAACCTCAGTGTTTGAACAAAGCTTACAAAGGTACTCCTTCATTTGACATTTCATTTAAACTTTCACTTGTCACTTTTAGTGCACACCATAGGGCAATAGTTTTTTTGAAAACGGATTACAGATGTGTTTTAAAGTATGATTGTTCAACGTAAAGTTTAAATGTGTTCCTGTTCAAGTTGGCATGTTTGCACCGTATCAATGTGCCATACAGTACGACAGACAATGCAGTACATTGCAGTACAACACTGTAGTAATCATATCTTTGATTTCTGTATGCTAATATGGTCATTATGTGCAGTGTAGTAAATCATTGAGCAAAATGTTTATGGCAATTTTGGATTTTTACACTATTGTATTGTATTGTATTTCTTTCTTTCCCTTTTTACACTTTTTGTCTTATTTAATTTGCAGAACAGTTTCCTAGTTGGTTTTCCATATAAAAAATTACTACCACGGTATAGGTTCCATATACCACTCATAGAAATGTCAGTTTAAAATCCCCTTTTGAAACCTTTCTCTTATATTCTATTCTAGTATAACTTTTACATTTCTAAGTTACTGTTAGACTGTAGACACTCTACTGGAGTGTTTACAGCTGGGGATCCAGATATCCACATTGTCTAGTTCTAAAAGTGATGGTTGTTATCTCAGCCCATTTTTCAAGGGCCTTGCACTGTTTTGGAGAATGTATTTCCATTTGACAAACAATTTATTGTTGATGTTTTGTGGTTATTTAATAAAAGAGTAACTTGCATTTAAATGGTCTGTGTTAACCTGTTTTTTTTTTATTTCACAATGTTTATAGTTAGCAATTTAGTTACTTGAAAAAAAAAAAACTTACAAAAATGAATAAAGTGAGCAATTTGCTACTGAGAAATTACAATTATAATGTTTTTATGAAGGTAAAATAAATTGTAACAAAAATGTTTCTTTAATTTTAATTGGTTCTGTGAACCCAAAAACTCCTTGTAAAATGACTTAATCAATAATGTCACAGTAACTTGTAAGAATAAGTTAGTATAAGTTAAAATGATCTAGTACCAGTTACTTAAAGGTTTCTTTAACTTATAAAATTTAGTTTTCGGTGTAATCAGTTTCAACAATTTTTTTTAGTTATATTAACTTATCCAGTTTTACAGTGTGTAAGAGGCTGTTGTGATTAAAAGAATAATTGTTTTTTTTGTTTTTTAGTATGTGATCTCAAAATGGCGGTCACCAAATGAGGGGATTGACTGAAAGCCACTGATGACTCAAGGTATCGTCTCATGTGAGTGTACATAATGTTTTACATATTGGTCAAAAGTATTACTACATTTTTTAGAAATAAAACTTTTTTAAGTGGGAAAAATGCAGTGATTTTCTGATTATTCAGGGAGCTTAGCAAGATACAAGTTCTATGCAAATATAGAGTACATGTAAAGGGCAGACACTGCATGTTCCTTTTCCGACATAAGAGGTTTGAATCTCACCGGGGAGCTGCCACATAATGAAAGATGAAAATCTTATCCTTCAGGCCACAAAGTAAAGGTCACCATGGCCTGTAATACTCTGCCTGGGGTCAAATAAATGTCATGAACAAGGTTCCGAAACTCAGACGAGGACTTCTATTTGTGTGTTTGGTCTTGCAACACTCTTGCTCACCTACTGTGTGCGTCTCGCACCTGCTTTGAGTCGGTCGGGATGCAGGTGGCCAAATCTATGCCATTGCCCTGCAGGGTCCGCCCAGATCGATTGGTGACACTTTAATGCCTGCGGTGACTTTCACACAAAATATGTGTCAAACGGTTCAAAAGAATCAAAATGTCTGGGTTTAGCAAATCAGATACACCTGCACAATATCTTTAGCAAACAAGTCTAAATGAAGTCAAAAAAGAGGTTTTTGAATTGAACACTAAAGGAAGGCAGCAGTGCAGAAGTGACAGGCTAGTTAGCAGAAACACCAGGCAAATTGATTTCCTGGCTGACAGCAGCAGCAGCGTGGCCGTGCATCATGGGTTACATAAGCGGTCTGCCATCATGTTCAAGCACAGCAGGAAGAAACATGCCAGCGTTCCACCGCCGGCAAGATTGACAGCGACAGGAAATTCGAAGTGGAAAGCTGCATAATACCTTTTGACATGCCTTGATGCTTTTGACATCAGCAGGGTCTTGTTTTGTCTCATGTTTTCATTGGTGGCTAGAGTTAGCCTTGCTTAACCTCATTAGCTACAAGCCAGTTTCACTTCACTTTAAAACATGGGAATCTTTAAATCATGGATATTTGTTTAAGAGAAAACAGCTATATTTTCTTTTTTGTTTAGCATTCTTTAAAAATGTTGTCTTGCAGTGATGATGAAGCACTGGTAAAGCAATATTAATTGAAAAAGTAATGCATAGTTTATTTTTAGTTTTTTGAAAAAAGTTTCTTATGCTCACCATGGCTGAATTTATTTGATCAAAAATACAATAAAAACAGAAATATTATGACACATTATTGCAATTTAAATTAATTGTTCTCTATTTGAAAATATTTTAAAATATAATTTATTCCTGTGATGCAAAACTGAATTTTAGCTGCCATTACTCCGGTCTTCAGTGTCACATGATCCTTCAGAAATCATTCTAATATGATGATTTGCTGCTCAAAAAACATTTCTTATTATTATCAATGTTGAAAACATTTTTTCAACGGTTGTTTTTACAATGTCTTTACTCTCGCTTTTGATGCGTCCTTACTGAATAAAATTATTAGTTTAAAAAAAAGTAGTGTGTATGGTTAACTTTACCCTAAATAGTTCAAAGCACACTCATTACATCATCACATTAACAACCTTAGTTGTTATTTTCTACAAAGATTTATTTGAAATCCATAATTAAATAAACATGCATAGCTCTTGGCAGCACATTTGCACTTTCATTGCAGTATTTTGGCTTAAAAGCTCTCAATGTTAACCAGTAGCGTTAGACTCTCAGCACTGAGATAGCTTACAAATCCAGTGACCCTAAAGAGAGTTCAGTGGCAGAGGAAAACAAAGACGAATGGAGACAGAAGTCTAGTAGCTGACCGCAGGGGCCAAGTGAAACGAAATCAAGCATAGAAGAAAAAAAGCAGCCGCTGGCTGACAGGTAATGAGTATCGAAGTCTGAGGTTATGCTCCGTTGTGCTCAGGATACCCGAGTCAATAACAACAAGATGTCTGCATTCAGATGTTGACATTCAGCTTGACTGACATGCTGGAAAAGGGAATGCCAGCTCCTACTGTAGAGTAACACACAAACACAGCTGTCCCTCTGGGTCTCCTGCAATGAAGACAAAGTGGCAGTGGCTTCATTCAATTGATCCCATCAGCTGAAATCAATGCCCGTGCACACAACATGATCTAAACTGTTACAACCCTCGACAGAAGGCCATTCAAACCAAGATCAAATTCACAACAGGTGAGCTTAAGCTTGTGTTCTTAGCCCTACATTGTCATCATTTAGTGGCACTGAACAATGTGTGCTTTGTTTCTTAAAATGATGATGGCACAAAGCCTTTAAAAAAAAGCAGAATTTGAACATTGAATTATGATTGTTATGGTATTAAGACATTTTCTTTCAGTTCATTTGTTGAAACCCATTAAAACAGCAGGAATTAAGCGCATGCTAATGATTCAGGTCCGTCTTGAGTCATCGAACAAAACTCTTCGGGTATTAGGGAAATTTTTCTGTGTCTAATATTATCTTGTTTTGCTCTTGGTGCTTACAAATGTTTCATTCTAACTTTCCTCACATTTTAAGATCTGTAAAAGTTCGTTCTTTTATGGATCAAAGTAATGTATAACATTTTTGTTTTAAAAAGTAAAAATAATACACACACATATATATATATATATATATATATATATATAATTTTATATTATATTTTATATTTATTTTATATTATATATATATATATATATATATATATATTATTTTATTTTTTTATATAATATGATCAAAGATAAATCTGCATTGTTTATCCTTTTGATCTTTCATTAAAAAAAATAATCATACGGGACTGGGTTCTGTGGTCAGATGAAACCAAAAAAAAAGAGCTTTTTGGCAGCAAACCCACCAGATGTGTTTGGTGCAAACAGGGATAAAAAGTACCCAGTGCCCACAGTTAAATATACCGCTGGATCTGTGAAATTTTTGGCCTATTTTTTTGCTGGAGGTCCTGGACATCTTGTTCAGATACATGGTATAATGGATTCTAGTAAATACCAGCAGATAAAAAATCAACCTGACGGCCTCTGCTAGAAATCTTATAATGGGCCGTGGTTGGATCTTCCATCAGAACAATGTTCCAAAACAAACATCAAAATCAACACACAAATGTGTCACTGAGCACAAAATGAAGCTTCTGCCATGACCATCCCAGTCCCCTGACCTGAACCCTATAGAAAATGAGTGATGAACTGAAGAGAAGAAGCACCAACATGGATCTGGGAATCTGAAGGATCTGGAGAGATTCTGTATGAAGGAATGGTCTCTGATCTCTTGTCAGGTGTTCTCCAAACTCATCAGGCATTATAGAAGAAGACTCAGAGCTGTTATCTTGGCAAAAGGAGGTTGAAAAAGTATTGAATGAAAGGGTGCTAATAATTATGTCCAACGTGTTTTGTAGAAAACATTTATTTCATAATGAGATTTTCCCCACATTTTCAATTCTTTAGATGTTTGTGATTTTTTTTTTAATTTTATTATTATTATTTTTTTTTAAATAAAATATCAAAAGGATTAACAATGCAGATTTATTTTTACAGGCTTCTTTGTTCATATTTACCAAGGGTGTGTGTATGTGTATTGTACATATAGCAAACTACTATATTTACAATGCATTTTTTGTTTTGTTTTTGCACTTTCAAACAAACTAATTAAATAAAAAGTCAAATCAAAGCTAATGTATATTTAACAATTACTTAGTTTTTGCCATAAAAAAGGCCAAACTCTATTAGGATTTTTTTATTTTTTATCATTCATTCATTTGTTTATTTATTTATTTATGTTTGTTTGTTTTGCCCTAGATGTTTGTGTGCTTTTGGTGACCAAATATGATGGGTAAACAGTCTTGTTGTACTGTCCCTATACAAATGAATAAATAAAATAAAATCACTTTTTAACTACAGCAGGGTTTTCACGCCAAATATTCTGCCTTCAAAGAGTCATACAGAGGATGGGCATGGGCAAATATTTTGTTGGGCTGTTTGTACGCTGCTCACTGCCAACCAGTCTGATATTCCTGCCAGCATAATGTCAGTCACACAAATATACACACAGACATCTTCCTTCTCTCTCCTCTCTCTGCCCTTGTCTCGCCTTTTTAATTAACCTCCAGTCCACCTTTAAATCAATTCACACTGCTGAGACCACCTTGCGGATAACCTACGGTTCCTCTCAGAGCCCTTCCATGATTGGCTTCTTCTCCCTCAGCACTTCCTGATAGCTTGACAAACACCCATCCGATTGTGGGGCTAGAGATGGCAGAGAAGTTTTTGCGACATATAGGGAACAATGCATTCTGATTTTACTGCGTTAAAGTATATACATATATGGGGTCTATTCACTTTCTGGCCTTTGCAGGTCAGTGAGAGCAGGGATTGTCCCCTTTGGAACCCTGTAACTCCAGTAATGGGATTCTACTTTTGTTTTAATTGGTCATTGAGCTGCTCTGTTGCATAGCTGCAGTTCAGCCTTCAGAGCTATTAGAGATGATTGAGGTCAGATGTTAATTGCAGACTAGTTCTCATATGCGCATCTGTCTGTGAAACCCATTACGGCAACTGAGATCTACATTACAGTGTAAACACAAGTGAAGCAGGGGGCAGATGAGACTCTGTGTAATGATACAACATGCGACAGGATATTATACTTTCTGTGTTTAAACTACTCTGATGTGACAACTGTAATTTCTAGATACAAGGTTTTTTCTTGCTGATATTGCAAATGTCTAAACAATTTGTCTTAGATGTTTGTGTGCATTCCTAAGGTGACCAAACATGATGGGTAAACAGTCTTGTTTTTGTTTCTTAGTTTTATGATGTAATAGTTCTGATTGGATTTTTGAAAGTGACCTCTAAGATGGATCTAAGCGCTTAATTCTTACATCCAGCAGAGAAACATCTGGTCAGGCCAAACTGGGCTTATATGAGCATTTAATTACTTTTTTCTCTTTATTTTTTGTCTTTGCATTTGTATGCGTGTTTGAGGCATGCCTGCATGGAAATCTATAAGCACTCGTCCTTAAGTTTTTCATATTTCCCAGACATTTTTTGTATGTTTTTATTGATTTAATTTCATTAAGCTTTCAGCTACCACTTTTTACCCTGTTTAAATCCATTCCACATTTTAGTGCAGAAAAAAAGGCAAAAATTTACACAACATAGATTTAAAGGGGTCCTATAGTGCCCCTTTTTACAAGATGTAAAATAAGTCTCTGATGTCCCCAGGGTGTGTATATGAAGTGAGTAGCTGAAAATACCCCACAGATAATTTTTTATAGCATGTTAAAATTGTCATTTTTTGAGGGTGAGCAAAAACACACCATTTTTGTGTGTGTCCCTTTAAATGCAAATGAGCTGCTGCTCCCGGCCCCCTTTCAGGAAGAGGGCGGAGCTTCAAGAGCTCCTGTTAGCAGCTCCGATTACGCATACATGCACTGAAAATGGCCGAAACTGTTCAGCCTTTTATGTTCAAACTGGAGTCGGACAATGATGGAGAGACTCAAGAAGAAGTGACAACATGTAGAATAAAACAGGATGTTTCTGAATGGTTAATGAATTTATGTAGCTGATGTGGAGTTAACTATCTTCAAGTCATTGATTAGCATATTCTGTCATGATTATCTATAAATCACTCGTGTGGGAACTGTTGTAAAATGCCTACAAAGCCAGAGAATATATGCTGCATGCAGATAGAGCAGGTATAGTTTAGTTTCATCTTGCTTTTATGACATGCTATCGCATTTGTGTTAGGTACTGTATTGCAATAAATGTGAAAAGATGGATGCGACAGCTGGAGCATGTTACCGGGGGCAGGGTTTATGTAAATTTTAGGGTTAGTGATGTCACTAACCCGTGAATTCACTCGTTGTAGTCCCTACCAGCTGTTGTAGTCCTTAAAAAGCGATTTCTTTAAAAGAAAATATTTCTTTGCTTTGAACTTTGAGCATCGTAACTTTGCAGATGTTGTTTATGCTCAAACAGCAACATTACACACTAACTAAAGTTAAAAAAGTGAAATCATAATCAACCACCCCTTTAAATGGTTTGCTTCCTCCAACTGCTGTTGTCCAACTGCATTGTTTGATAAAAATGCAAGAGTACCAATATGGCCACAACTGTGCATTAAAAGCCTTTAGAAAACCAAGAGCAAACATCCATCTTTGCCCTTGGGATATGTTGTGTATGTGTAAGACTCAGCAGGTTTAGGTGTCTTGCCAGGATTTATCTGTAGCTGGTGCTGGACACACAGTAGGTCATGAATGGTTCTGTGAATGTGCATAGCCGTGGGAACATATTTTATCAGGGTGTGCTGGCTTGATATTGCGGGGCAGTGCCATAGTGGAAGATTTAAAACAAAATCCTAATATTAAACAGCCCAAACAATACTTATAGATGAACGTGAAAAATGAATGAGGACAGAGTTATGTGAGAATGCTCAGAACTCATGATTAAATAAATGTTAAAGGTGCAGTGTGTAATATTTAGGAGGATCTATTGACAGAAATGCAATATAATATACATAACTATGTTTTCAGTGGTGTATAAAGACCTTACATAATGAACCGTTATGTTTTTATTACCTTAGAATGAGCCATTTCTATCTACATACACCGCGGGTCCCCTTACAATGAAGTCACCATTTTGCCATGTTTCTACAGTAGCCCTACACGGACAAACTGCTCTACAGAGCGCTAGCTACTCTCTGCTGTCTTAGATGACGTCATCTTTGTCCTGTGTCGACCACCGTATCTTCTTTATGTGCTTCGAAAGGGAGGGGTGAGCGGTGGACGGGTTGCAATTTGCAAACTCACCGCTAGATGCCGCTAAAATTTACACACTGCACCTTTAAAAACACTGCATATTTCACTATGTAACGGTCACTTAGAGCATTTACAGTAATTCGAGGTAGAATGACAACTGCGCATGAGCGTAGAGTGTGTGTCTGAAAGTGATGTGAAAGGTGAGCAGGAGAAAGAGATAACCGCTCTACCGACTTTCTACTCTTCTTCCTTTTATTTTCCTTTTTCTATCTGTGACCTCAGCTGAATGTTTATTTGTATACTTTTTCCTCACTTTTTCCCATATGCAGATGAGTGTGATGTGTCATTTTATTAAACCCGGGGAAAATACGCCAGCTTCGTCTCTGTATCTTTTCCTCTGACACCACACATTTGTTTTCTTTCTGGGCAACAACATTTCAACTGTGCATTACAACTACACGGCGGCAGCAGAACAGTCTGCATCTTACCTTATGGTACTCCAATGTACCGGTAGTTTGGCGCTCAGGAGTTAGGGCCAGTTCACACAGAAAGCAAAAACTTTCAAAGCAAAAACAAAAGGCTGTGCACTTAGCATGGTACTTCCTCATTAGAGCTGTTTGCTCTCACAGAAGGGCAAGATAAGTGTGAAATGAGGGCTTGATGGACTAAGTTGCCAAAATTCATATTTTGCAGCCTTTCAAATGTAAAACCAAGTGTATAAAAAAAAGAAAAAAAAAGAAAAGAAAACACCCAAGGATGGAGAGTAAAAGAAATGTGTGTGTGTGTTAGGGAACTTGGAGAAGGTGAGAGATTACAAAGAACAAAAAAAGAAAAGAGAACAGGAAAAAAACAGATGTGTGTACGCACTTATCTTTCTGTCTGTTGGTTTGAGTGTTTTTCTGAGAGTAATGAAGGACAGTCAGGCCAGACTGGATATTGAAAAGGTTTCAAAGTGGCGCAGTCACTGTGTGCTCTCTCTCCTCATAAACAGGGAGGACAGCTTGCACGCTGTGGAGCTAATAAGTCTTTCTAATGGCCTTGAAATGTAGTATTTACTTCAAAAAGCTGGGTTTTGTTCTCCTCTGTGAAAAAAACAGTTTGCAAAATAGTGTTCCACCATTTTCAGTGGTTGTTGACATGGTGTGTGCTACAAAGCAACATTATTAATAATTAGTTACAAAACCTAATTGGAGTTATGAAACGTGAAAGTTGTAAAGGCTACAAAATCCACACGGTTCTGAAATTGGAAAGTATTTTTTAGATGGATGATTAAAACAAACAATTTACTTGAGTCCTCATACTACCCCTTAAAAGTTTGGGGTCAGTAAATTATTATATTATATTATATTATATTATATTTAAAGGAATTACAATTTTTATTCAGCAAGGATGCATTAAATTGATCAAAAGTGACATTAACACTTATAATCTTACCAACTTTGCCAGTACAGGAATAAAATACAATTGTAATAATATTTGATAATATCAATTATTAAATTGATATTAATAATAATATTATAACTATATACTTTAATAATATAATAAAATTAAATTGTGTAATTTCTCAGCCTCTTGCATTGACAAAGACAAGTTTTTCCGTTCACTTCTGCCATTGGTCGGCCAAACAGATAATCCCGCCCCTAAACAAACACCACTGGCTGAGACAGTGTTGCTGTGTCTGAGTGATCGGGGTGCTCAAATAAAGAGTGATTTCAATGGCATTCATCTGGAATAGATTTTTTTTTTTTTTTTTAAACTAATGCACGTCACCTTATAAAAGTCTGCCACTTTACCCAAACAGAAATGAATGCTTGCTTACTGAAGTGAAGCAGCAGCTTGACCTTTGCAATTACAGTAAATAAATAAATAATTATTTACCAATAAGTATACAAAGAATTTAATCTGAATTATTACAGAGTCCTTCTTCCACAGTCACTTAAGATTTCAACTTGCCATTAGGTCAAGTTATGAAATTCATTCAAGGGCAGATTGCAGTGCAGGGCAGACAGACTGAGGGTTGAAGTCATTACCATTTTCAGCAAAACAGGGAACAAAAGTACTTCATGCCTTCTGTCACTCCTCTTCAATCAAGTGTGGTTCTTTGTGTGTGTCACAGAGTCACAGCCAACACCCACTAATACAAATGCATCGTCACCAGATCATCATGCTCCACCCACTCGTTCACTGTCTCCAGAGTACTAATCACCCGCACCTGCACTTCATCATCAAGGACACTATAAGAACACTCACTCCCTGCACATCTTTTTCTGGTCTCATCAATATGTACCTGGAGTCCTTACCTGAGATTCCCTTGTCTTCATCCAGCTGTCTTCCGTCCTCAGTTCTTCATTCCTCGTTGATCCTGTCACCTGCAACAGTATTACAATCGCCATCCACAAGCACTTCTCCCACAGTCCCAGCTGATCTCGTTAATGCTGTTAGTCAAGCACTCCTGCACCCAGCACCCACTGCTTCTTCTACAGCTGCCTCTGTAAGTCCCATGGCCCAACCTGTGACATTCTCCGGCACAGCGGAGGATTGCAGTGGGTTTCTTCTACAGTGTTCGCTCTATCTGGAAGCCCAATCACAACTTCTCATCGGCGCGCCCGAGTAGCGTTTGTAATCTCCCTGCTTTCTGGACGAGCTCTGCAATGGGCCCAGCCACTCTGGGAATCCAACGCCCCCGTAACTGCCACTATCATCGCCTTCAATCACTTCCGGGAGGTGTTCGGTCAATGTACTGCCGATCTCGCCATACACGACCAACTCTTCCATTTACGCCAAGGTGATTAATCTGTGAGTGTGTATGCCCTCCGATTTCGGACACTAGTGGCTGGAACGAATCAGCTCTTATAACAGCCTTTCGCCAGGGTTTAAACCCTCATGTCAAACAGTTAATGGTCGTGTATGATACTATGGGGCTGGGGAACTTGATCCAGAAGACCATCCAAGTGGCCTAGCGCTATGCAGCATGTACGCTCCACACGTCCACTGTTAATCCTCTGCCTGCCACACCATCTGTCGCCCTTCCAGCACCCGAAGCCATGCAGGTTGATTCCTGTCGCCTGACTCGTGCGGAGCGGAGGACAGGTTCAGGATCAGAGCTCTCTGGATCGGGTTGATATAGACGTGATAAGGCGTCTGCCTTGCAATTCTTGGTTCCAGGACGGTAGGAGACTGTGAAATCAAATCTGGTGAAGAGGGCCCAGCGGGCCTGGCGAGGGTTCAGTCTCTTGGCATCAGGAGGTCCTGAGGGGCTTCTCTACGTTCCACCGATCCACCGTCAGCCCCTCATGGACTTAGCTCATACATCTCCAGGCTCTGGACACCCAGGCAGCTCACATACCCTCTCGCTCCTGCTGCAACACTACTGGTGGCCCTCCATGACTCAGGATGTCTCCCAATACATCAGAGGATGCTCAGTTTGTGCCGTTGCCAACACTCCTAGGAGGCTTCCGGAGGGTAAACTAGTTCCCTTACCTATACCTCACCGACCATGGACACACCTGGGAATTGATTTCATAACCAATCTGCCACTATCTAATAACTTCACCTGTGTGCTGGTAATCATGGATCGATTCTCCAAGGCCTGCAAACTCATACCCCTCAAGGGTCTCCCCACTGCGTTTGAAGCCGCCGAAGCCTTGTTCCACAATGTGTTCCGTCATTTCAGCATTCCTGAAGACATCCTAGCCGACCGAGGACCACAGTTCACTTCCAGAGTGTGGCATGCCTTTAAGCCCCTAGGAGTGTCAGTCAGCCTGTCCTCTGGATACCACCCACAGACTAACGGCCAATCTGAGCGCAAGATCCAGGAGATCGGGAGATACCTGAGGGTATATTGCCACCGTAACCAGAACAGCTGGAGCCAGTTCCTACCCTGGGTGGAGTATGCCCAAAATTTTCTCCGGCAGACCACAGGGCTCACCCCATTCCAGTGCATCCTGGGCTACCAACCACCTCTCTTCCCCTGGTTGGGTGAGCCCTCAGAGGTTCCAGCTGTCAACCACTGGTTCCAGCAGAGCGAGAGTGTGGGACTCAGCTCATGTCCATCTCCAGCAGGCAGTCCGGAGACACAAGTGGCAGACTGACGCCAAAAGGGGTCCCACTCCATGTTACCAACCTGGCCAGAAGGTGTGACTCTCTACAAGGGACATCCGTCTCCGACTGCCCTGCCATAAGCTGAGTCCCCGGTACATAGGTTCACTCACTATACAGAGGCAGCTCAACGAGGTCACCTACCGTCTCAACCTCACGGCACAGTACCGTATCTCACCTTCATTCCATGTTTCCTTGTTGAAGCCCCACACTGAACCCATGTCTTCCACAGATCCTGGTGACGATGCGGTACCTCCTCCAGACGTCGCTGAGGAAGAAGCCATCTACCGGGTGCGGGCGATCCTCGACTCCCGACGACGGGGTCCCCAGATTGAATACCTCGTCGATTGGGAGGACTATGGCCCAGAGGAACGTTCCTGGGTAAACCGTCACGATATCCTCGACCCCCTCGCTCTTTACTCAATTCCACACCGAACATCCGGTCCGCCCTGCTCCTCAGGGTCGAGGTAGACCCCGTCGTCGTAGTCGCCCCATCCGGTCATCAGGAGCCGCCCGTGGAGGAGAGGGTACTGTCACAGAGTCATAGCCAACACCCACTAACACAAATGCATCGTCACCAGATCTCCACGCTCCACCCACTCGTTCACTGTCTCCAGAGTACTAATCACCCGCACCTGCACTTCATCAAGGACACTATAAGAACACTCACTCCCTGCACATCTTTGTCTGGTCTCGTCAATACGTACCTGGACTCCTTACCCGCTACTTACCTGAGATTCCCTTGTCTTCATCCAGCCGTCTCCAGTTCTTCGTTCCTTGTTGATCCCATCACCTGCAACAGTATTACCTGTTGTTCCTTCAGCTAAGTGACTGTGCGCTAAGTGCTAGTTCATTGCATCCACCATCTGCCTGTGTTCGTGTCTCTGTTCTAATAAACTTGTTCACTCACCCCTCTGCCTCCATCTGTGTCCTGACAGTGTGCATATGCAGATGTAAGTGCTTTTAAAACCTTGAACATTTGCTTGGGAAATGAGTGACTTTTTCCACTTGATGATCACTGTTGGAAAGTATACCCTGACATTAGCTTCAGCTAGTGCATGCACAGCACTATCTATCATTTAATTTAATCATTTAATTTTTTTTTTTAAACATTTTATTAAATTGTTTCTTCCATTTAATTTTTCATTTTAGTTTATTTGTTAGGTTTTTATTTCCCAGAAGACTAGAATAGCAATATTTTATTTCAAACAATTATATCATTTTGGATTAATGAAACTGGTCTGAGCTCAGACTATCTGTACTGTGAAGATATCTTACATGATCAAAGAGTAATTTGATTTTCATCTTCCTTTGTTATTTGTAAGTTTTGATGTTGTCATAATTGTTATCAAATTAGTTTGTTTTGCTGACATTTGGTTAGAAGACGAAATGCTGAGAATGTCTAGACATAGCGTGACCTTTATGAAGTTCTTGTTGGGTAAGACCTCAAAGCATTTGGCACAGTATTAGCATAGCTGCTTACGAGAGCACATGGATGACCTTTTCCTGCTAGACAACAGTCTTGTCTTGTGGTATGGTTGACTTTGAGATTACAAGTACTCGGTTACCCTTACAAGTACATCTCATTGTGTATATCAGCTGTTTGAGGTCGGCTATATGGGTAGTTCTAGAGAGAAATATTTATTAAAAATATACATTTAGAAAATTTTGTAATGTTTTATGTTGAATGTTCAATCAATTTTCATAGGACACAACAAACCCTAAGCATGGCTTAAAATGCTTTTGGGTATACTGGTCATCTTCTCTGCTTCATCACAAAATCACAAATTTAATAAGTTACATTTATATAGCGCTTTTCTGGGTACTCAAAGCGCTTTACATATAGGAGGGAATCTCCTCAACTACCACTGATGTGCAGCATCCACCTGGATGATGCGACGGCAGCCATATTGTGCCAGAACGTCCACCACGCACCAGCTTATGGTGGAGAGGAGACAGAGTGATGAGGCCAATCAGTATATGGGGATTATTAGGAGGCCATGATAGACAGAGGCCAATGGGCAAATTTGGCCCGGATGCCAGGGTTACACCCCTACTCTTTTTCCCGAAGGACATCCTGGGATTTTTAATGACCACAGAGAGTCAGGACCTCGGTTTAACGTCTCATTTAAAGGACGGTGCTTGTTACAGTACTGTGTCCCCATCACTATACTGGGGCGTTAGGACCCACACAGACCACAGGACGAGCGCCCCCTGCTGGCCTCACTAACACCTCTTCCAGCAGCTACCTATTTTTCCCAGGAGGTCTCCAGGTACTGACCAGGCTCAGCCCTGCTTCGCTTCAGTGGGAAACCAGTCTTGGGCTACAGGGTGATATGGCTGCTGAATTTAATGTTTTTTATTCAAAGCATAAATGCTCAATTGTGCGTCAAAGCAAACCAATTTCCTTCAGAGTTGCCTTTTAAATTGGGCTGATCAAATCCTAACCTTGAACATGCAAATTGTTCCTTCTAAGAGTTGCAATAAATTTCACAGAATGATTTTTCACAGGATAAAAATACCTTTGGATCAGGATCTGCAGTTATTGAGCATTGCTCATCAGCTATAGTCAAAATATAATTAAAGCTACTCTTTATGTTTAATGATAATTGTCAATAAGCCTGCACAATATATTAGGAGTATACTGATTATCAGCCAATATCAGTCTGTTTTTTAATTGAAAATTGATCAGTATTGGATATTTAATTGTGCATGTTCATTTTCATCTATTTTTACATGTAGATAACTTGCACTCATTTAACGCTCACTTAAAGTTAATCTGCAAAAACTCTAACACCATTTAATGGAATCTTTAGCAACACTCAATATGTAATTCCATTTTTCATACTGTACATTAAAATTATGTGATGCCTAAAGTCACATTATCATTTAAAACTATTTCTGTTGTCATGACAACTCTCTGAGAGTTTGGCATGGTAATGAATATGTTGATATGTTTGGTCTTGGAGGAATAGATCTGATACGCTGCTGCTGTTATTGCTGCTGCAGAACAAGTATGGGACTGGCAATACATACACAACATGCTGCTCTGAGCAAGTAAGACATGCTGCTGCTGTACAAAATAGCATAGATGATTTACCCCGTATAGCAGATCTATACAGGTGGAGGGTGTCTAAAAGTGCGCTGCAACTGCTAACAGAAAATGTTGACCAGAATTTTAAGGTTGAGCAGCGAGCTCATTGGCTACTGGTACAGAAGGATCCAATCAGCTGGGCCCTATACAGAGAATGATGTGATTGCAAGCATATTGATTTAAGGACCTATCAGCCTAGATATGCTGCTGCTGCATAAATAAATCCCGTAGCAGACTAGGCAGGTGGAGTTGGGAGGTGGAGGGTTTCAGAGGAACTCTGATAGTGCACTGCACAACTAGTATACAGCAAACAATGAACCAGACTATTTAAATGTTGAGCAAGCAATCTTATTGGCTGCAGGATCAGCATAGGCCTATTAGCTTGCGCCATGCGGTAATGATGTGATTGCTTGCAGATTGCATGTAAAGGATCTATCAACCTGCACCCTCTAGAGTTTCATGACTGAACTAGATATTTCATTTACAGCCAGATTTGTAATATATCAGTGCATTCCTTATGGTCAATATTTATAAAACATTATTGCAATTTCTGCGTTGCATAACTGCGTTGCATGCTTTTACATTGGCCTTTTGTTGATAGATTTGTTTAGTCAATTTTTTTTTTTCCAGTTCTGCTGATGAATTACTGGATATTTAAAATTGTGCCCAAGCCTTTTTTTAGATGGTAGAAATGTAATGGTTCAATGAGTTCAGTGTTTCTGGCTCATATGCATGTGGCAGCGAGCTGGATCTGTGGCCTTTACAGGTGAGCCAGAACCGTCATTATGTAACGGTTAACCTTCAAGGTGGTTGATATGTTGACACAACTTCAAATGAGCATTTGAGCAGGATATAATGGTCTTGGTTAAAAGAATTATGTAATACTGACAGTCAATCAACTCCTTGCCATAGCCCCACCAGCACCTGAGCTTCTTTTAAAGGCACCAAACAGCGTCCAGCGCTGTTACATAATCAGCTGCAGTCATTCATCACAACAAATGTTTGTACAGGAGCCTCATGTCGGATTTTTTTTTTTTTTTTTTTTTTTTTCACATTGTTTGCTTTAGGAGGATGTGGGATGTCTAAAGAGGATAAGGCTTCGCAAACACTCCCTGCAGAAAGTCTATCAAGTCTATTTCTCACTATCAAGTCTATTTCTCATCAAACTGAGCCCCCGTTTTGCCTGCTTCCAGGCTGAGACTAGAATTAAAAGCTGCTCTGTTTTTACAGATACAATAATTAATCTTGCCATTCAAAGTAACAAATCTGAGTACGAATCATCAGCACAACCATAACTCATTCAAATGTTAGACATTTAGTTTGGATGCTTGTGAATGGTTGATGATAAATCTACACAGATTGGACCCCAACATCATTAAAAAAAACTGTATCTGAAACAAATATAAAGATTTGTAATACAAAGTATTTTTCCAAAATTAAGTTTTGAGTGTTGTGACCATGGGGGCGGGAACGTGTGTTATGCAGCCATGTGCACTTACTTGACCGTATCATTCTAGCGCTTAATAGAGTGGTTGCAGGTATGACATCACTTTGTCGGCCAAAACGCAGAAGCGAGTTAGCAATTTAGCACTTCCCGTTCCATCTTTCCGAAGTCAAAGGGTTTTTTGAATGGGGTTTTGGTTAAATGGCTGAAATAAGGTCTGTGATGAACACGAGCTCAAGACACTTTCACATTTTATTCTACAGCATAAAATACATCTGTATTACCCCACTCGTGATCCGAAGAGGTAAGCTCAGTCCGATTTTACAGATTTTTTCATTATGCTTATAATTGTGCTCTTATAAACTATTCTAACTCAAATGTTCTGGGAAAGTGTTTTTAGATAAAAACTGAAAGAGTTGCTGGAAGCTTAGTGATGGTGACGTTTAGGTCGAGCGACCGTGGTGTAGTTCGTTTATAGCCTACCTTTAGCTTTTTACTTCTGGCGACTGCATTTAGGCTTCAGAATTCATAAAAGTTGTGTTCATCTGTGATAATTATCTTGTTGGACAAAACGTGTAGGTATCATAAACTTTTGTTGATCACAGAGCTTGTTTTTAGCGATAATCCAAAAACCTATGGGAAAATCCTATTGGGTTTTTGTCAAGGGAACCAGTGCGACACTAACGGCCGGTTGGCCTACAACGTGACGTCATACCTGCACCACTCTATTACTGAGAAAGACTCTAGCCTACAAGCCTCAGAAGGACTGGAGTAGGAAGGACGCAGCCTCGGTAGGATGCAGAAGCACCATTTATAGTGTTGCCTGGTCCGTATTTGAGAAAATGTGATTCTCAATGTGCACAGACTTGTGAGTGCATTATAGGTTACTGTGTTTACAGTCCTATTTATTTTTTAAGCAATTTTTTATTTGTGAAAAAAATGTCCTTACAGAACAGAATCAAGACGTTATCTATAAATCTATATATTTTACCTATTTATTTTATATTAAGTTCAAATTGTTTTTTTGTTTTTTTACAGTTTTTCTCAATCGCTTTGGCTCAGTTCTCGAATGAGACTTTTTTTTCTCATAACAATAAGTTCAGATCTCTGAACAATTAGTTTCTTGTTCACATCAGATTAGAATTTCTTATTGATTTAAGCAAATTGCATGTGTTTTGGCACATGTGTGCAAAAGAGTTAGTACAATTGTCTACAATTTGCACAATGACTAAATGCACAAGGCTTGTTGAACAAAACTGACTGATAAGTTGATTCTCAGTGAAACTTATATAAACATTCTTTTATCGTGTGAGCCATCACATGCAAAATGATCCATTCAGTGATATATATATATATATATATTAGTGCTGGGCAATTGATTAATCGCGATTAATCACATCCAAAATAAAAGTTTGTGTTTACATAATATATGTGTGTGTACTGTGTATAATTATTATGTATATATAAATACACACTCATTCATGTATATATTTAAGAAATATGTGCATGTATATACTGTATATATATTTATATAATTTATATTATATATAAATATAAATATTTTATATATAAATATAACATTTTTCATAAATATATACATGCATGTGTGTGTGTTTATATATACATAATAATTATACACAGTACACACAGTACACATTATGTAAACACAAACTTTTATTTTGGATGTGATTAATCGCGATTAATCAATTGCCCAGCACTAATATATATATATATATATATATATACATCACAACCCTGAACAGCAGCAGCAACATCAGTACTTATTTGTACATATTTGTTCTTACTCATTTGTATTTATACAGTACATTTATTTTTGTAGAATTGTGTTGCATGTAATCTGAAAATTTTTGTCATGAAAGAGCAATAGGAAGATATGTAAGACGATGTAAGACATAATAGAGTGTGTAAAAATGAACAAACAACTGTGAATTTTAAGCTTACATGTAACACATCTCTTCAAAAAAATAAATGTACTGTATAAATACAAATGTTCATTTTCTTTGTACTACATTATTAACTTTTCCCAGTCAATTTTTACCTACTTTCTGAATCTGTATTTACAGTAAAAAGCTCAGTGTGATCCACAAGAGCATTCAGCTAGACAAAACTTTTAAACCCCATCCAGTTGAATTCATAAACAAGATGTGACACAACATTGAATTTGGATGTGATTTGCAAAGGTATCAGTTTCAGCTTTCAGATGTAGCCAAAATCAAGCATTAAAGTCGGCATAAAACGGAAGTTGTGTTAGTCTTCAATATTGTGATGTATATCTGAGTGAAACGGCTTCTTGAAGAAGAATAAATGTAGGGCAGGACTGATGTCCATCAGGAATTGATTGGATGGTTGTGGTTTGCTATTGCTGTGATCTCATGTGACTGACAGGCTGTCCTGCCCTCGCACAGTTAACACGTCATCGGATGGGGAGGGGAAGTTATTTTAAGGAAAGTTTACGACGGCACATGAATTAAAAAGAAAATGATGTGCACGGATAAATCATTTATAATAAATGCTTCAATATTCCATAAAAAAGGAATTTTGATTTAATTTGACTTTAACAAATCTGAGCTCATGCCCACGTGAAACAGACCTCTGTAAATTCCTCGCAGCTCTTCAGCCATTTACGTATGATTTACAGCTTCTATCAGAATGTCATTTGTTGGAGTGCTGGACAAGTGAACTAATGAGTGATATGATATTGGAACAGGTGGTCTAATGCGAGTCCTTCTGTAAGCATAATTACATTTATCATGCAGATATGTCAGTTTGCATAACTCAGGCTGAATGAAAATGGGGAGTGATTTGGTTAAGCCCATCCAGACGGCATGAACTCCCCTCGGATGCAGAGGCAACAAACGCCACAGTACAAAGATATCGAATTCCTTTCATTTACATGAAAGCGACTTGGATTAATTAATACGTCAATATTGTGTGTCTTTCATTTTTATTTTGTTTTCAATGTGTCAATTAGGGAGATAAGTGTAGATGTCTTTTTGGCAGCATATTGTGTTTAAAGCTCCTGGGACAGATTATATTTCATGCATTTAATTTATTGAGTTTCTCTTTAGACTGACATTATTTAAAGGTCCCATGACATGAAAATTTCACTTTATGAGGTTTTTTTAACATGAATATGAGTTCCCTTTCAGTCGGTCACGTTCGACGTACGTCGGAACTGACCGACGAATTGGGGATCATTTTCAGAGACCAATCTACTTCGAGTGTATAAAAACGAGCCAATAACGTTGGCGTGCGGTCCACGCACCGCCCCGCAGCGTGGGTATAAATAAGGAAGTGGAATACCGCATCCTCGCTTTCAACTTCGGAGCCGAACGGTTTGCAGTTCAAGCTGTTTCTATGAAGAGTGTTTTTGCTACGAGCCTTTAAGGAGGATCGCTCTCTTACCTGGTGCTGGCGTGACGGTGCGATTCAGCAAGGGGCCGCTGCAACATGCACTGTTCCTGTGTTGGTTGGCTGGGCGTTCCCGTTTGTTGAGTGCTCACACGCGGGCTTGCACTATCGGACCGCTGTGAGCCGCGGCCATCTCCCTGAGTGCCTCAGCACTTCTAAAAGAGCATTTCCCTTCCTAAAAGAGCAACACGGTTTGACCCTGCGTCTTTTGCAAGATGTCATTCAAACCGTGTGTTTCTAGATGCCGTCGTTTTCTGTCCCCAGTTGACGGTCATGATCGCTGTCTCACGTGTTTGGGCGTTCAGCACGCTGAGGCGGCGTTTGTGAATGACTCATGTTCCCACTGCGGGAACATGACCATCGCAGTTCTGCGGTCTAGGCTCGAATACCTCAGAAGGGGTGGAGTCCCATTGCGCATCCCCCGATCTAGTGGTCCTCCCGCTGCAAAGCAGAGGGCTGCTACTTTGGCTGATGCCTTTGGTGGAGACCTGAGGGTGACTGTGAGGGCTTCCCCGACGGGCCAACAAGCCCCTTGGGCCCCTCCGCTGCACCGGTGGAGCTTCCAGAAGAGCGGCCCGGTCCTTCCCATGGGGGGCCGGCCGTCTCTTTCGGGGCTCCGGCTGAGGATATGATCTCGATAGCTGCATCGGAGGACGAGCTAATGGGCTCTGGAGATGAGGATTCGGCTGCGTTGCCCCCTTCGGGTGTGGTAGCGTTGCCCGAGTCAGATCCAGAACTTACGGCTATGCTTTCCCGGGCGAGTGGAACCCTCCACCATGTCCCGAACCCTCGCGGCTGGACGATTGGTTTCTCGGGGCGGCCCGTGCTGGTTCTCAGCGCCCCGCCCCGGTACCATTCTTTCCGGAAGTGCATCAGGAGCTCACAAATTCGTGGACGGCGCCCTATAGCGCCAAAACCGATCTAGTGACTCCTCCGTCCTCACTACCCTCGATGGTGGCGCGGCTAAGGTACGTGGGGATTCCCCCAGTCGAGCGGTCCGTGGCGATGCAACTGTGTCCCAGGGCCGCTGCGGACTGGCGGGCTAACCCACGTCTCCCCTCCCGGGCGTGTAAGTTCTCGTCCAACCTAACGGGCAAGGCTTACACAGCCTGCGGGGAAGCCGCGTCATCTCTGCATGCCATGGTGCTCCTGCAGGTCTACCAGGCCAAAGCGCTAAAGGATCTGCACGAGGGTAGTTCCGACCCAGGCGTTATGCAGGAACTGCGCACAGCGACGGACCTCGCCCTCCAGCGACGAAAGTCACTGCGCGCTCCCTGGGTCGGGCAATGTCCACTCTGGTGGTCCAGGAATGCCACCTGTGGCTGAACTTGGCGGACATGCGTGAGTCCGACAAAGTTCGGTTCTTCGACGCCCCTGTCTGTCAGGCCAGCCTCTTCGGCGACGCCATCGAGAGCTTCGCCCAGCAGTTTTCGGTGGCCCAGAAGCAGACGGAGGCGATCAAAAACATCCTGCCCCGGCGACCAGCTGCTGCCTCCACCCCGTCGTCGGCTGCAGAGCCTCCGCCTGCTCGTTGCCGAGGGTGTCCCCCTGCTTCTGCCTCCGCCCCTGCCAAGCCCAAGCAGCAGCCTCCACCCAGGAAGCAGGGCGCCGGACGCAAGGGTGGCGCCCAACCCGCTCAGGGTCCCGCGAAGTCGGCCGGTAAACGGAAGGGTAAGCGGCCCTGAGACGGGCAGCCCAGGGACGGATGGATCTGCTCGGAGGGAGATGGTGTCCGCACCCCTCCCCCCCGGAGGAGGACCGGGGGGCCAACATCACTCTGCCGCTGGCTCTTCGGAGTTCAGCGGTACCCACATTGTCAGTAAAAGAGCAGTTTCCTTTGTCCCTGGGCCCCAAGAGGGCCAAGCCGGCTGTGTGTGACGCCCCCAGGCCTTGCCACTCCTGGCTCCCCCTCTTTTCGCCAGGGGGCGGTGTGAGGCTAGAGGACGCCCCCGGGCCTTCTCTCCCACACACTGCCCCACCCTGGAACGGTCAGACAACACTCCGGGTCGCCTCCGGGCCGTCCGGGTCAGGTCTGAGCGTTCAACCTCGCTGCCCCATCCCGGGTACGTCTGTGGTGCCGTTGGTCCCGCTTGCACGGTCTCTGGGGGCCTGGCTAGCGCTCCCAGGCCGTCTCGCTGGCTCATTCGTACTATCAGACTCGGCTACGTGATTCAGTTCGCGTACCGGCCCCCTAAGTACAGGGGCATCCTCTTCACCTCCGTGCGGAGCAGCGATGCCCACGTCTTGTGGTCAGAGATCGATGTCCTACTGGCGAAGGACGCGGTAGAGCCAGTTCCTCCAGCCAATATGAGGTCACGGTTCTACAGCCCCTACTTCATTGTACCCAAGAAAGGGGGTGGGTTACGACCAATCTTGGACCTGCGTGTCCTGAATCGGGCCCTGCACAAGCTTCCATTCAAGATGTTAACACAGAAACGCATTTTCGAATGCATCCGTCCATCCGTTTGCAGCGATCGACCTGAAGGACGTGTACTTTCATGTCTCTATCCTTCCTCGACACAGACCGTTCCTACGCTTTGCGTTCGAGGGGAGGGCATATCAGTACAAAGTCTTGCCCTTCGGGCTGTCCCTGTCACCTCGCGTCTTCACGAAAGTCGCAGAGGCAGCCATTGTTCCGCTCAGAGAACGCGGCGTTCGCATCCTCAACTATCTCGACGACTGGCTCATACTCGCTCAGTCTCGGGAACAGTTGTGCGAACACAGGGACCTGGTGCTCTGTCACCTCAGCCTGTTGGGCCTTCGGGTCAACTGAGAGAAGAGCAAACTCTGTCACACACAGAGGATCTCTTATCTCGGCATGGAGCTGGACTCAGTCAACCAGACTGCGCGCCTCACAGAGGAGCGAGTCCGGTCAGTGTTGAACTGCTTGAATACGTTCAAAGGCAGGACGGCGGTCCCACTGAAATATTTTCAGAGGCTCCTGGGGCATATGGCATCTGCAGCCGCGTTAACGCCGCTCAGATTGCTTCATATGAGACCGCTTCGGCACTGGCTTCATGGCCGGGTCCCGAGATGGGCGTGGCAGAGCGGCAAGTACCGGGTCCCAGTTATTCTGTACTGCCAAACCTTCAGCCCGTGGTCAGACCCTTCGTTTCTACGGGCGGGAGTGCCCTTACAACAAGTGTCCAGGCATTCTGTGGTCTTCACGGATGCCTCATCCACCGGCTGGGGGGCCACGTACAACGGGCACGCAGTCTAGGGTCTGTGGACGGGGCCCCAGCTGCATTGGCATATCAATTGCCTGGAGTTACTAGCAGTACGTCTCGCCCTAAGCCGCCTCAAAAAGCTGCTTCAGAGCAAGCACATACTGGTCCGTACGGACAGCACTGCGGCCGTTGCATACATCAACTGCCAGGGTGGTCTACGCTCCTGTCGCATGATGCAACTCACCCGTCATCTCCTCCTGTGGAGTCAGAAGCATCTGAGGTCACTTCTTGCCATTCACATCCCTGGTGCGCTGAACCAGACAGCCGACGAGCTCTCTCGTCAGTCGACACCTCCGGGAGAGTGGCGACTCCACCCCCGGACCGTCCAGCTGATATGGGACCTTTTCGGAGCCGCGCAGGTAGACCTGTTCGCCTCTCCGGACTCCGGGTTCAGGTCTCGAGACTGGCTAGGCCACTCCAGGACCTTGAGATGCTTCTTACGGAGCCACTCCTTAGTTGCCCTGGCTGTGTGTTTCGGGTCGTTGTCATGCTGGAAGACCCAGCCACGACCTATCTTCAATGCTCTTACTGAGGGAAGGAGGTTGTTGGCCAAGATCTCTAAGGGGGATCATCCTTCTTCTTCCTCCAAACACGGTGAGTGGAGTTTAGACCAAAAAGCTCTATTTTTGTCTCATCAGACCACATGACCTTCTTCCATTCCTCCTCTGGATCATCCAGATGGTCATTGGCAAACTTCAGACGGGCCTGGACATGCGCTGGCTTGAGCAGGGGGACCTTGCGTGCGCTGCAGGATTTTAATCCATGACGGCGTAGTGTGTTACTAATGGTTTTCTTTGAGACGGTGGTCCCAGCTCTCTTCAGGTCATTGACCAGGTCCTGCCGTGTAGTTCTGGGCTGATCCCTCACCTTCCTCATGATCATTGATGCCCCACAAGGTGAGATCTTGCATGGTGCCCCAGACTGAGGGAGATTGACTGTCATCTTGAACTTCTTCCATTTTCTAATAATTGCGCCAACAGTTGTTGCCTTCTCACCAAGCTGCTTGCCTATTGTCCTGTAGCCCATCCCAGCCTTGTGCAGGTCTACAATTTTATCTCTGATGTCCTTACACAGCTCTCTGGTCTTGGCCATTGTGGAGAGGTTGAAGTCTGTTTGATTGAGTGTGTGGACAGGTGTCTTTTATACAGGTAACGAGTTCAAACAGGTGCAGTTAATACAGGTAATGAGTGGAGAACAGGAGGGCTTCTTAAAGAAAAACTAACAGGTCTGTGAGAGCCGGAATTCTTACTGGTTGGTAGGTGATCAAATACTTATGTCATGCAATAAAATGCAAATTAATTATTTAAAAATCATACAATGTGATTTTCTGTATTTTTGTTTTAGATTCCGTCTCACGTCACAGTTGAAGAGTACCTATGATAAAAATTACAGACTTCTACATGCTTTGTAAGTGGGCAAACCTGGAAAAACGGCAGTGTATCAAATACTTGTTCTCCCCACTGTATATGCACCCTTAGCCAACTCTAAATAAGCTCTGTCAAAGGCCAGATTTAATTTTTTTATTTCCAAATCCTCTTCTTCTGTAATCTTATCTTTAGCTAGTAATACATTAAGTCTATTAATCAAGTCTGAGTCAGTTTGATGTTTAATATCTTTAAGTTCCTTACTTCTTCTAACTGCAATATATCTAGCTTTGTATTTAAAGAACTCCCAATTTTTTTTATAATCTCTACTTAATCTGGTAAATAATACTCTTGTAAGATTTATGATACTCTCATTAAATGTTTTGTCTTTTAATAAGGCATTATTAAGCTTCCAATAGCCCCTCAGTCTCGGGTTATCATTTATGTCGCTCAATTTTATTTCAACTAATTTATGATCTGATAAGGGGGCAGTGACGTGAGAAGTATATTTTACATAGTTAAGGATACAAAACGAGATTAGAAAAAAGTCAATCCTAGATCTAAGAGACAAGCTTCTATTGGACCAGGTAAAATCTTTGGTAGAAGGATTAAAGAACCGCCATGCATCAGTGAGGGAGAGATCAGCGCAAAGGGAAAAAATTAAATCATTATTCATCCTGCCATCAAGTCTAGGGGGGTATCTATCCAGGTTATCATCCATACATTCATTAAAATCTCCTCCCAAAATAAAATAAAGCATTATAATATTTTTTGTGTAACTTTTTAAGTTTATCCACTAGATGAGAGAACATTACCCTATTGGATGCACGAGAGCTGTGTCCATATACACAACAAGCTATAAAGGTGGCGTTATCTTGTTTTATTACAGCACAAACCCATCTGCCTTCCTCAGAGCACAAAGTTTCCAATACAGTCCCTTTAAACCGATGTAACATAATAGCAGTCCCAGCCGAGTTTCCCCATTGCGTCCTTCAAAACTTAACATCTGTTTCCCCTGAATTAATTTCTTGAAGAAAAAAAAGGTCAGCTGCACTTCTTTTACAAAATAAAAAAATAGCTTTTCTTTTCAGATTGTCCCGCAAAACTTTAACATTTAGAGTTACAACCGACAAGGATTTAAACATATATTCCATAACAAGAACCCACAAAACAAACTGAGTAAAGATAACAAAAAAGTTTCCTTGATTTACCCGAAATGAGAAGGGAGAGGTGGGAAATAACCCATAAAGAACTTAATTGTCAAGGTGATAAACAAATAAGGAGATTAAAAGTGAGGAGACAACAATTAAAGAACAAATATAGTAACCTTCATATTTGTGCACAGCTTAATAGTTTTTTGTATGGATTATATTGTCAGTCAAGCTTTACCTTTTGACTTTTGCATGAGAGAAGCTATAAGTGCAAACAGCTGTTTAGCTTACATTACATCCGAATAGAAGATTTGTTTCCCGTCAATCAAAGCAAATGAGTTACGGAAGGTTGCTTTCTTGCCATCCTCCCTTGCTTTCTTAACGAGAGGCCAAGGCTTGTCCCGCGCTGCTCTATCTTCAGGAGACAAAGGCTCAGAGAGTCGCAGTTTATTGTAATTTAGAAACTTGCACCCTTTAGCAGCACCCCAAATGATGTCACGAATGCGGCGCTGTGAGAAGAGAATTATGATCGATCTGGCCTTTCCATCTGCCCGCTTCGGACCCAGACGATGAACGACATCAACACTGTCCTGGAGTCCATCTCCGACTCCAGGAGCAATCTTCCCTAAAATGTTGAGGACCACACTTTGGACATCCTCGCTGTCTTTTTCCGCAGCGCAGTGCAACTTTAGAAACCATCGCCAACTGTAACACCTGGACTCCTGTACACTTGCTTTCAGCGATTTGTTTTCCTCTTTCAGAGCGTGGACCTCAGATTCCAGATGATTGAGAGCCTCCTTATGTACACCAACATCCAAAATAAGCTGTTGTACCGGTAGTTTCAATCACCGAAATCTTCTGGAATGTTTTATCGTGTTTTGAAGCAAGCTCACGAATAGCCGCCAAGACATCTTAACTCCCATTCCCACTAGATTCCGTGCGTTTAGTTTTTTTTTTTTGCAGCTGGCTTCTGAGAAGTATCCGAGAGGGATGTAACAACAACCTCATTGTCAAAATTCGGACATGTGTCAAACCATTGTGATTCGGTATCTTTCTGAAGTTTCAGTCCAGCGGTACTCGCAGTTGATGCTGAATCCTCAAACTGAACGACTGTGTCAGATGCGTTGGAAGACATGGTGTCAAGCCAAACTTGTTCAACTTTCTTCTTGCCTCTTTTCCCCATGCATAAAAATGTCAAATCGAAATCGTATAACTTTTTTACTTAATTTTTCACGTTATCACAAGTCCAAGTAGCAGGTTATTTCACCACTTCACCTTTAGTTCCCTGAAGAGCAAAAACACACACTACCATCTACATCGCTGCCATCTTGGCCTCTCACAATTCGTTAATCTCGACAGCTGTGATAGTAAAAAAACATAGTAAAACTATTAGAGAAGGTTCCACATAATTGATAATAGTTCCCGTAATACGTATTTCAAATGCAAAGATGTCAGCCAATCACAGCAGTGGGCATTTACACTGAAGTCTCACAGCAGACACGCCCCTTCAAACAGAGCATTCAAGCCAGAGGGCTAAAATCAGGATAGAAAAATGCCTTTTATTTCTAAATTATGACATTTTATGATGTAAAAACCATTCTAACAATATAAGTACACCTCAGGAAACATTATAAAAGAATAAAAAAATCCACATCATGGGACCTTTAATTACAGTTTAACTTCAAGACAAACAGATTGAAAGTTATTAAAGCAAGTAATGAATAAAGGATCAAACGTATAAATCTCACCAGCCCCTGCAGCTTGATGTTCCGTAAGTATGGACAGTTTTATTCTTTATTCTTTCACATCATCCGAAATTATGCAATTACACAGAGTAGCGGAGCAGAGGAGATGGTGGACTGTCTGAGAAGCTGTCTGTCGACCTCATTTATTTCAAAGGACAAATCATTATTATCACAAAGGTATTATGCAGTTTTGAGCAAAAGAAGTCAAGGAGACTTATGAACAAAGAAAAAAAATTGTAAAGAGGAATTAGCACCAAAGACAGTAAAGAAACGGTGCTATCGTTTGTTATCACTAAGAAACCATTTAGTTTTTGAAGGAAAATTCACATGCACATTTTTATGAACACATTTCATTTTTAGTTTTTAAAATTCATGCATGTTTTAGGTTGAGTTTACATAAACATGCATAGATAAGACAGATAGATAGATAGATAGATAGATAGACAGACAGACAGACAGACAGACAGACAGACAGACAGACAGACAGACAGATAGATAGATAGATAGATAGATAGATAGATAGATAGATAGATAGATAGATAGATAGATAGATAGATAGATAGATAGATAGATAGATAGATATACAGACAGACAGACAGACAGACAGACAGACAGATAGATAGATAGATAGATAGATAGATAGATAGATAGATAGATAGATAGATAGATAGATAGATAGATAGATAGATAGAGACAGACAGACAGACAGACAGACAGATAGATAGATATACAGACAGACAGACAGACAGACAGACAGACAGACAGACAGATAGATAGATAGATAGATAGATAGATAGATAGATAGATAGATAGATAGATAGATAGATAGATAGATAGATAGATACAGACAGACAGACAGACAGACAGACAGACAGACAGACAGACAGATAGATAGATAGATAGATAGATAGATAGATAGATAGATACAGACAGACAGACAGATATACAAGATAGATAGATAGATAGATAGATAGATAGATAGATAGATAGATAGATAGATAGATAGATAGATAGATAGATAGATAGATACAGACAGACAGATAGATAGATAGATAGATAGATAGATAGATAGATAGATAGATATACAGACAGACATACATACAGACAGACAGATAGATAGATAGATAGATAGATAGATAGATAGATAGATAGATAGATAGATAGATAGATAGATAGATAGATAGATAGATAGATAGATAGATAGATAGATAGATAGATAGATAGATAGATAGATAATCAGAATCCACTTCACTTCCCAATTACACATGAAGAATTGACAAACAAACTCAAAAGCCAAAAAAGTAAGAAATCTTGTGGTCCTGACAGCATTCTGGGTGAAATGCTGAAACACAGCACACCTGAGCTGCAGACGGCTGTGCTCTAATTATTCAACATTGTACTTAGTTCAGGCCGTTTTCCTGACATCTGGAGCCAAGGACTTATTACCCCAATTCATAAAAGTGGAAATAAATTGGACCCTAATAATTTCACAGGCATTTGTGTGAGCAATAATCTGGGGAAGTTATTTAGCAGTATTTTAAACAATAGAATTGTAAACTTCCTTAACGAACGCAATGTCCTGAGTCCAAGTCAGATTGGCTTCCTTCCAAATCACAGAACTACTGACCACATTTACACCCTACACACCCTAATTAATAAACACGTAAAACAGACCAAAAACAGAAAAATATTTGCATGCTTTGTCGATTTCAAAAAAGCATTTGATTCTATTTGGCACAACGGATTATATTACAAACTTTTACAAAGCGGTGTAGGGGGTAAAGTTTATGACATTATAAAATCAATGTATTCGAACAACAAATGTGCAATACGAATTGGCAACAAACATACAGAATTCTTCACCCAGAAGAGAGGAGTGCGGCAGGGTTGTGTGATGTTCACACAAACATCAAAATAAACCAAATTATCAAACAATCTGAAAATACATATCTGGAACATTGGGATCAGGAAACTAAAACACAAAGTAAATTACAATTCTATCGAACTCTAAAGTCAAATTATGAATTGGAAGAATATCTACAGGATGTCAGAGACACAAAGCAGAGATTGATCCTGACCAAGTACAGGCTCAGTGAGCACAGTCTGGCCATCGAGACCGGCAGACACAGAAAGAGCTGGTTACCCAGAGAGCAAAGGGTGTATGTTCACTGTAGGACAGGAGAGATCGAGACAGAGACGCACTTCCTCCTTCACTGTCACAAATACATTTCCATAAGAGACCTCTACTTAAATAAATTCAATACATTAATAAATAACTTTACAGCCATGACTGAAGTAGAACAAATAAAGATAATATTAGGAGAGGGACAGACAGCAGCACTGGCTGCGAAATATGTGTGGATATGCCACAGCCTGAGAGACAGCAGGTGAATGTGTGTGTAATGCGTGTGTAGTAGTGTGTTTCCCTAATGTCCACCACAGTGACCCTCAGTATGTGTGAGTGTGTATATATGGTAAAACACTGTGGTATCAAATGTCCTAATTTGTTACACTGTTTATTTAAGTTTAAGTTATGTTGTAATATTTCCTTCTATTATTTTGATGTTTATTATTATCATTTATTATTATTATTTATGTTCATATATGTGTTATTATTTATGTTAATATATTCCTAGCTTCGGCAATATTGTATTATTTACATTCATGCCAGTAAAGCAATTTTGAATTTGAATTTGATAGAATTAATTTGCATTTTATTGCATGACATAAGTATTTGATCACCTACCAACCAGTAAGAATTCCGGCTCTCACAGACCTGTTCGTTTTTCTTGAAGAAGCCCTCCTGTTCTCCACTCATTACCTGTATTAACTGCACCTGTTTGAACTCGTTACCTGTATAAAAGACACCTGTCCACACACTCAATCAAACAGACTCCAACCTCTCCACAATGGCCAAGACCAGAGAGCTGTGTAAGGACATCAGGGATAAAATTGTAGACCTGCACAAGGCTGGGATGGGCTACAGGACAATAGGCAAGCAGCTTGGTGAGAAGGCAACAACTGTTGGCGCAATTATTAGAAAATGGAAGAAGTTCAAGATGACAGTCAATCTCCCTCAGTCTGGGGCACCATGCAAGATCTCACCTTGTGGGGCATCAATGATCATGAGGAAGGTGAGGGATCAGCCCAGAACTACACGGCAGGACCTGGTCAATGACCTGAAGAGAGCTGGGACCACAGTCTCAAAGAAAACCATTAGTAACACACTACGCCGTCATGGATTAAAATCCTGCAGAGCACGCAAGGTCCCCCTGCTCCAGTGCATGTCCAGGCCCGTCTGAAGTTTGCCAATGACCATCTGGATGATCCAGAGGAGGAATGGGAGAAGGTCATGTGGTCTGATGAGACAAAAATAGAGCTTTTTGGTCTAAACTCCACTCGCCGTGTTTAGAGGAAGAAGAAGGATGAGTACAACCCCAAGAACACCATCCCAACCGTGAAGCATGGAGGTGGAAACATCATTCTTTGGAGATGCTTTTCTGCAAAGGGGACAGGACGACTGCACCGTATTGAGGGGAGGATGGATGGGGCTGTGTATCGCGAGATCTTGGCCTTCCCTCAGTAAGAGCATTGAAGATGGGTCGTGGCTGGGTCTTCCAGCATGACAACGACCCGAAACACACAGCCAGGGCAACTAAGGAGTGGCTCCGTAAGAAGCATCTCAAGGTCCTGGAGTGGCCTAGCCAGTCTCCATGCCTGAACCCAATAGAAAATCTTTGGAGGGAGCTGAAAGTCCGTATTGCCCAGCGACAGCTAGGTGTTCTTTGTGCACCCAGAATAAAATGGCTTTTCACGTACTGTACAAGGACACTTCTGTCTCGCTATCATCAGGAAGATGAAAGGGTACATACAAGTAGCGTTAAGAGATTAGCTTCTAAATTTCATTATCCAAACATCCTTAGCTGCTTTGCCATTCTCCATCAGCTTACATTTTGGTCAGTGAGTGGTGACCTGTTAGAACAGGGATGTGCAATGCGTATATCATTATTATTAGCTTGGCATAGCTCCCAAAAATAAAATATGAAAACAGAGTGATTAAATATAATTTATACTGGCATTATCACCTTTTTTCACATGTTGGGCTACTTTGTGAAAGTTGCAAAGAGCTCATCTTGCATGATTAATTGACAGTAATTTCAGTAGTTTAATTTGAAAGTAAATATGATATTTCAACCCAATGGTAAAAAAGAGAGATATGCCATGGTGAAGTCCTGTGCAAAAGAGTCCATGCATGAGTCACTGCTTGAGTCATTCAGAGCTGGAACAAGTCTGAGTTTACTCTGAATGACCAGCATCTACACAGTCATTATTTTCAGCAATTCCATCTCCAGCACGCACACGACAAACAAATAACATTGATGAGCAAATAACATCATTGCTTCGGTGTGAGTTTATTTTAAACTCCTCTTTTCTAAGAACTTCCTACAGCATTTGAAGTTCTTTCGAGAGTATTAAGTATTAAGGAAAAACAAAAGTGTGCAGGACTTAATGAATAAATAATGGAACTGGAAACCTCTGGGATATAAAGAAGCTTGACTCTAAATGAGCAATCTAATTGTGGTTCTCTTATGGAGCCCAAGATCCAACTCATCCATCTGACTAAGAGCAACTTTATGGCCATTTCTTTACTAGGTGTCACTAAGTGGCTCCCCTATGGTGATTTCCCCTGCTGATCCATGGGCTCCTTGTTACTTGCTCCCAGTAACCACTTTTCTTTCGCTAAGGTTTTAAAGGGACGGTTCACCCACAAAATAACATTCTGTGATCGTTTACTATATATAGCCTAATCACCTCATGGCGTATCAAACTTTCTTCTGTGCAACACAAAAGGAGATATTCTGAAGAACTGAGATATTCTGAAAAACAACATTTTAAATCAACATTTTTTGTGCTCCACATGATAAAGAAAGTCATACAGGTTTGGAATGACATGAGGATGAGTAAATGGTGACAGATTTTTCAATTCTGGGGAACTTTTCTTTTAATGCACCTCCTAAATCAAAATATAATTAAAATAAGTGCAACGCCCAATATGGCGAATAAGCCCCGCCTTCTAAATGAAAGAGCCAATCGTTGATTAGTAAAGTCATCGCGTCACTGCAGCTCCGGTTGCTATAGAAACAGGCAGTGTCCTGAGATGGGTGTTTAGGTTTGCGCATGCGCATTAGCTTTGTCCAGGCTGAAAAATGCTGGGGGGTTTTTGTCATGATTCAAGCGTTTAGAAACACAATTTATGAGACAGTTATTGTCAGATTTCATTGGTGATTTCAAATATGAAATTTAATCGTAAGTTTGGCGAACAGTTTTGGAGAATTTGATGTTTCCCATTTCAAAGAGATAGGAGCTGCATTTGCATGCCTGAGAGTCTTTTCAAAGATGGTCGCCGAATGAAATGACTTGTCTTAAAGGGACTTTGGCACGGCTCACTTTTGGGGGGTTTTCCACTGTGTACAGTACCTAGTACCTGGTACTTTTTTTTGTACCACCTCCAAGTGAGCCGTACCGATACTAAAATGTGATGTGTAAATACTGCAGATCACTGATTGGTCAGAGAGAATCGTCACTACCAATGTCATTTGGATTTGCGACACAAGACATCAAACCTGCTAGATTTAAATAGTCAGCAACAGCCACCGCAGTATTATTTGTTCACATGACTTATTTAAACGACTTGCTTTAAATGACCGTTGCACGCAACTTGAAAAAATAAATGGCTGTATTGTGGTCAGTAGACGAAGTGGCGGCGCAACTATAACAATGTCTATAATCCCACCCACTTTGAAGCATTACTAAACTGCAGTGGAAAAGCAAACCGAGCCAAAGTAAAGCGAGCCAAGTCGTACCACACAGTGGAAAAGTGGCTTAATTGATGACAATTTTCTTCTTCTTCTTCTTCTTCTTCTTGAATTAGCAGAACACAAAAGAAGATATTTAGAAGAATATGGGTAACCAAACAGTTGATGGACCCCAATGACTTCCATATAGGCCTAGTATGGGAAAAAAAAAAATACTATGGAAGTCAATGGGGCACATCAACTGTTTCTTTTCCGACATTTTTCAAAATATCTTCTTTTGTGTTCAGCAGAAGAAAAAAAATCATACCGGTTTGGAACAACTTGAGGGTGAGTAAATGATGAACTATCCCTTTAAGACAGGTCTGTAAAAATAATTTAAAAGGATCATTAAAATGAATAATAAAATAATTAAGGTGCTTATTTTGCACAAACAAATTTGTTGTTACTTTCAGTATACTTGATTTTGGAACATTCTTCATTCTCACGAATGATGTCAGAATAATGTTTGAGCAGCACTTAAGAATTAAATTTAATTTAACATATAATAATAAAATCAATAAATAAGTTGTTAATAGCTAAATGAGTTGTTGCTTTAAATGTACTGGACTTCTGCACACATCCTTCATTCCCACTGCCTGGATGTTTGTGTGTATATTTTTAATCTCAGGCATTGGACAAGTGTTCTATTTCTGGGAAAATGACATTCTTGCATACATTGAGGTGAGTGCTACAATGCAGTTGCCCAGGTGAGAGGAAGAGATTGCTGGTCTCCTTCCCGTTAATTAACATGCTGTGTCCTAGACACAGTGAATGAAATAAACAAAGGTCATATCTGTGACTGTGACGCCTGGATAGAAAGATGATTACATAAAAAGCCCTTTATGTTCCAGTTTGCTGTAATGAGAGTCACTGGTTTCATTCAGAGATGGATTTAAAATGCCTCTTTTTTTGTTTTTGAGGATTTTGAATACTATTATAGCTAGGTATCTGACTGCCTCTATTCGCTTTGGCTAAATTCAGCAATACCTCTGCCTACACAAAATTGCTGGGATTCACATGGGATTTATGAGAGGTTACTTTGAATACTAAGATATGGGTCCTGTACTCTCCTCATTCATTGGCGTTTTGCTTTAACAGTGCATTTTTCTCCTGTTGAGAAAACCACGTTGTTCTCCAACTTGACCCAGACAGGGTACAAACTCTTGCCCCTGTGGGGTAAATAAGTGCGATGTTTGTGCCATTGAGGAACAAGGACTAAAAATCATTCCCACTGAGCCTGGTTGCCATGGACACAGAAGTGCCTCGATCCAAAAGGCACAGAAAACAGACCAGATGTTACGTAGGTTAGTGGAAATAATTTCACTTTTCTTTTCTTTTTTCAATGACTTAAGACAATAAATCATTGGATTCAGACTGTAAAAGGAGAACATTAAATCTCTAGATCCTGGGTCTGTCCGGGAAGAACAATATAAGAACAGTGTTGACGGAAGGTCATGTTTTAATAGCTATACCCTTAAGCATCCAATGCATAGCTACCATATGGTACAAAATATATACAAAAATCTATTTAATTATGAAATGATCATAGTAAATAATGGTTTCAATGTATTACAATAGCAGTCATATAAAGTTGAAGAATTTAAGTCGGCTGTTTCATCAAACTTCAACTGTAAAAAGCTTGCATTTGCCTGCCATCTAGTGTGAAGTGTTTGAAAATAATAGCCTACATTTTGTGATAATGAAGACAGCGATGAGGAAAAGTAATAGTAATAGAAGACCTTTTAACTCCGCTACAAAAACGCTTGATTTCCCTCATCAGACAGCTCAGTATCAAATGGTTGTGGCACTGTATTATATTTTTGAACGTATTGTTATTGGGGGAAAAAAAGTAAAAATGATAAACTCCTTCAATATCCACAAGAGGGCGACGTTCACCTTTTTGTCGGGAGCTGAAAGGCTACTTGTTTCTACCTCAATATCAGAACATTTTGGAAACGGTCAGTAACCTTTCATTATTAGCATTACCAAACGTTACATACCATTACATTGTAGCACTAGTATATTCAAATAGTTAAAATGTTAATTCATATATACGTTAATAGGCTATGTAACTTTTTGATTGCATTGAATGATTTTTTTAACGAATAATTTATGAAAATTATTATAAAGTAAAACATTTAGTAAATAAAATTGATTTATCAGGAATATTGTTTGTGTAAGAATAATGTGTAATAACCATAGACTGTAAAGGGTAATAACTAACAAAATGGGTGGAAAGCTGTAATTGGAGGAAAAGGTCTATTTTATTTATTTATCAAAAGTATCAGTCTTTTTTATAACAAATCAAATTGATCAATATAATTATAAATGTATGGATAATTAATTTGAAATACATTTGTACCCTCCGTTGAGATCCATTAAAATCTCAGGACGCTTTTTGTCTTATTGAAGATATTTGTGTACTAAAACGTAGGCCTAAAACTAAAACGTTATTGGTCCCGCATGAGCAGCTCCGGAGAAACAGATACCACGTGATAACGCCGACCGCTTACTGCTTCAGCAACAATAATTTAATTTAATTTAATAAATAAATAAAAACTTTGGATCGTTTATGGTTGTGATTGGTTGGACAGGCGCATGCGCATTCGAGCGCACAACTCTCAAGTCAAGTCCGAAAGTTCCACTTCTGTTTTCAGAGGAGAAGCGCGTTCAACTCATTTGAACACTTTAATATGAGGGACGCTGGGGAATATCTGTCGATTTCGGACACATACATCTGCTGAAGGAAGTTTATCATTTCAAATAACTTTAGGACCCTCATTACAGTAGAAGGTAAGTCATTTATGATATTTGAAAAAGCGATTAAATAATAATAATGCACGTTATCTGGATCGCACCTGAGAGTCGTTTGCTCGATTGTCAGAATGATGGGTTTTTTTTTTGTTTACTCAATCTTTATCTTCTTTTTTCTTACTTAATTATGCATTCCAAACATGTTAAATGCACGTATTTTATAAATGTATTTGTACAAAACAAAATATTTTTTTTTGCTGTCTGTTTACCTATTCATGCGTACTTCCACATTTTGTTAGGTAATGCTATCACTCTCAGGAAAATAAAATGTGTAAAAATTGTACCTTTATGGGTACAACATTGGGGCAATAGCCTACAACATTGTAAATTTTTCCCCTAAAAGATACATATTAGTACTTTAGAGTAGCAATATGCAAACCTTTTAGGGGTTCTTAGTAGTACCTTAAGAGCCTTACATTTTTTCTGAGAGTGAAGGACATGAGCCAGAGGAAGGTTTTTTAAAACTTGTGAAGATAGACATTCATTTACAGAGCAGAATTTGCTTGTGGGTGTGACTCTTGGTTGTGCACAGTAAAGTAAAGCGCTGTCTTACCCTGAGTGGAACTGTAAAGACTCTAAACCTGGAGTGTGTATGTATATATTCTGTTTACTGTGACTTCCAGGGTGGAACTGTGGCCTTTCACAGTGAGAAAAGATTAGCTGTGACATCAGGGACTTTTTTTATTCTTCAGATACAAGACCACAAATTTCTCCTATGCAGGCTTGAAATGTGGGTCAGATGTTTCCTACCTTGTCCTCCACATGTTTCCTTGTATTAATTTGAACAAACGACAGACCAGCTACAAAATGTCAGAATCAAAGCTGTTTGAAATCTTAATTGTGTTTATACTTTGTTGTGAGTGACTGAAAGAAAAGCTCTTTTGGCCATCATGATCACACATAATATGATCAGTTGATCACAGAAGCTGTGTGTGTGTGTACGTACATGTTTTTTTTTTCATCCCGGTGGGGACTTCAACCTGAATGCACACTGGGACTCATGTCACTGTGGGGGCCTAAATTGAGGTCCCCCTGAGGAAACAAGCTTATAAATCATACAGAATTAGTTTTTTTTGAAAATGTAAAAATGCAGAAAGTTTAAGGGGAAAGAATTAGTGAAAGATGAGAAAATATACGGTTTGTACAGTATAAAAACCATTACATCTATGGAGAGTCCCCACAAAGATAGTAAACCAGGCGTTTGTGTATGTGAAATTAAGAATAGTATAACTATTTTTTACTTTTGCTTTATTAAACATATAGTAGATTCAACCAACTAATATTTTCTATGATTTTTGGGATTTTTAAAATCAGAACATGTTTTATAAAACATGTTTTATTTTCACCCCCATTATCAATTGTAGTTTTAATAATATTAATGATAATGCTAAATGATCCCGAATTGAATAAGAATACATTTCTGTATCGATTAAGGTCTTTACTGATGGGACTGTGGGTTGGATAAGAGGTGTCTCTGCTCTTCATCAGCCGACAGCTCATTTCTCTAAGAGGGATGCTGCAAACATTCCTTGCCTTTAAAGTACTTTATCAAACCAAGTGATAAGAGATGAGGTATGATTTTACTTTAATTCAGGAACTTAAAGCGTAGGATTTTCTAGGTGGAAATCTAAACTCACACACTCCCACATCCAGTCGAATGATTAGCGAATGGGATCTCAACACTAGGAGCTTTTTTAATGCTGAAGGCCACATATGTGTCACATCTGTGTGTTTGTATGGCTCAGTAGCACGACACGTCTGAGGGGTTGGTTGTATTTAGGACAAGGCTCAGCCAGGATAACGGCACGGGCAGTGGGTTGTTTTTCTTTCAGACTACCCCCACTACCCCCTATCTCTACATCTGGCCAACGTCAGAGTATGTAAATAAATAAAAACGACTTCTAACTTTGTATGCGTAGGCCTGTCTGGGCACTGAGCCAATCAATACCGTCCCTCCTACAGTGCTTTGGTTAACAACCCTTTAAGGGAATATGTGGTCTGTTGATTTACTAGCAAAACATGTAAATTAATCTGTGTGAGGAGCTTGACAGTGATTTGGCCTGAGGGCGGGCTGTACGATATCTATGTTTAGAGGAAGCGCTGATTGTGAAGGTATGTGAGGGAGCGCACATCTGGAGGAGTTTTTCAGGAATCTGGGAGATGGGGGAGGGTTAGGGTCTCGATGGAGCTGGTCATCTGGGTCATGGAGCGATTGGTGCATGGTACTCATATAGAGAGTGGCGAACCCGATCTGTTAAGAAGCTGAAACAAAAAATTTATTGCTAGGGCCAATTAAGTCAATCTGACTGTTTTTTTTCCCCCCTTCTTTCCGTATGGAAATGTAATTCCTCACTCCATTTGTGCCTGATTAAAATCCGCTGCGTTCACTACTGGAAAGTATTGTTCAAAAGTTTGTTGGGAGCCAAAGATCACTCCACACTATCACGAGGGGCTCGCTTTTATCCATATGATTTTCCGTCCAAGCGTTGTAAAATGGAAAATCAAAATATCCATGAGCTGAACAGAATGGAGCTGGTTCTCATCGGAGATGGAAACACAATATGTGTGGTAATACTTGGGTCAGGGAAGGTAAAGAGGATACCTAACATAATTGTAGGTATAAATACTATACAATGCATCTGGGTTTCATGTAGTATTGAATTCTTATTGTGCATTTTTAAACTAGCCCAATAACATCCCTGAACTTCTAAAGTTGTAATCACAAAAGCAAATATTCAGTTTTTAGAGTTTCTCCTTGCACTATTTGGAGAAGCTGCCAGAAGTCCAGGGCTTCCCCATAGGAAGTGATGCAGGCAGCTGACTAAATACAGCTCCTTTTCCCTCCAGGGATGTGGAGAATGTTTTCCGTTTGCCAAAAGTAACTTGAAAAGCCGTGGATTTCAAGCCGGGGCGGACCTTCAGTTTGGCCAGTGTTTCCACAGGTGGTAATGGGTCTGGATGTCAGTTCAAATCCAGTAGATCATAACTCGCCTTAGCACTTTTTCATATTGATCAATGACATTTCGGTGAGGATTTAGTTGTTGTTGTTGTTGTTTTTGTGGTCATGTGGGCTCTAAAACAACTTTGATTAGAAAAAAGCTACTCGCCATATGGTGTATTTTGAACAAGCATTGTATACAAAGGACTCATTGACTTAATAAAATCTGATATCCATAAACAACGCCCTGGCCAGCTCCTCTTGCTAAATAAAAACTGTGAGTGACGCAGGCCAGTCTTGCCCTTTCTGCAGTCCTCGTTGATCAGATAAGTGCATAACTGAATAGATTCGTGTTAGAATGAGAATGTAGCTTGTATTCTTTCTCTGGGGGTCGGTGGTAAACAGACAAACAAAGACTTCTGTGTTTAGATTTTCAGCTCTGTCGCCCAGTCAGTAACCAAATTAAAAGGGTCATTTTTGGAGTCTTTTACCCTGCTGTTTTGGCTTGTAATTGTGACCAATAGCGTACAGCATCTTGTCCTATATAGGGATGGTTCAGTATGGTTTACTAGTGGCTGACAAGTTTCCTGAATTTTTTTTTTTCTTTTATATTGTTTTAGCATGCTAAGCTTTAGCTGTTTGCATGGTAAAACTCTCTCTGAACAGTTTATCCCCCTTTAAAGCACCATTGTAACCATTTTAGAAAGATGTCTTTGGCCATTGTGTTGCATCTCTCCACAAGATCATAAAAAAGCAAAGTTATGCAACTAATAAAATTGAAAAAAAAATTTATCTTAAGATCATGTAATCTGTTTTCACATCCCTTGTCCTATAAGCCTGAAGTTCACCTGTTCTTATGCCAATATTAATGTGATTTTATTCGTTTTTTTATGTATATATTTCTATTTAGATTTATTAGAGTAATTTTAGTACTTCAGCTTATTTTATTTGTTTATTTGCCAAGGCAACATTTCAAACTTTTAAAAAAGTTTTTTTTAAAGTTTGTCTAATATTTATATTCTATTTTAGCTGTAATTCAATTAACGAAAATGACTGAATAGTTTTAGACAACAATAACAACACTGTCCTGCATACCTTAAGGATTGTAGCATGATTTAGTACTTGTTATTACACAGCTCTGTGGAATGCTTGATTTTGATTGGTCAATCGCGCCATTCAACGGTATGTTATTCCCTGATAACAACCGGTAAAAACTGATAACACAAGCTCATCCGGGTAACTCAAGTCAGCTCTTTACGCTTGCTTGGAACGTCTTTTCTTTGTGCAAGTTTTGCATTTGGTGAGCTAATAAAATATTTAAATTCAAATCAATATTTTGTGTAGAATTATGTCATCCGGGTATCGCAAACTTGCTCTCTCTTGATTCATACAAACGCAGCAGCTTCCTTTTTGCAACGATTGTTTTGTACACTGACTGTAATGGATTATAAGATAACAAACAGGTAAGATTTTAAATCAGTTTCATCTCAAATCAATATCTCTTATCCCTATAATTATTTATGTGGCGAAATGCTGTGTAATAAGTGGTAGATTGTACTGTATCCCTTAAATGTCGGTCTAGTTTGAACTGCTTTCTTCACAGAAGCTTTGCGTTTTTGTGTTTAAAGACCTAATAAAATATTTAAACTCAAGTCAGTACTTCGTATCTAATTATGTTCCACACTATTTTGTGCCCTCCGCTTTGTGTTGGGGTCCTGATCACCCTGTCTGGGTTTATTCTGTGATAACAACCGTCTGGACATTATCCCTTAGCCCATGTGAGCAGCTGTACATGCATGTTTTGACATTTGTTACTACAAATTTTTAAATTCGTCATAGGTGAGGAATATCCATCTATCAGATTTAATTTGTCTTGCTAATATAAATTCATTTTGAAATGGTAATTCCAGGATTCATTCAGGGATCGAACCTCTTGGGCAGAGTAGGGAAGCTTCTCTTGAGCTGTGAGCCAATGGCACTAGCATGCTGGACAATGAGGCCTGTGGGACTTTGTTTTGAAGGTCTGGAATTCCAGGCATTCCAACGCACAGTGCAGAAAAGTCCTGGGAGAATCATGCCATTATCCCACACACGAGTCCTCACATTATGCGTAGTAAGAAAGAAACGCCTCATATTAGTGCCAGGGAGGAGCAAGGACATCAGATAGATGGATTTGTTCCCTTCTCTTTTATTAAAACACTTGTTATCAGATGTAGTATATACTGTGCAGGATTAGGGATCAACTTTTAATCAATTTTATATATATATATATATATATATATATATATACTGTATATACTGTATATAAAATTTCTGCACCACTAACGCCATTTGAAGAGTTATATCCTTGCTTACCTTTGAATGTCTCATATGCAGGTTTCAAAGAAGGTGATCATGATGTGTGATGCCAGTGAAATGTTGGCAGCTGCTCTGGAGCAGATGGATGGCATCATTGCAGGTACAACTAAATAAATGGAAAAAATACTACGCACAAAAAATATTCTTTCTTATGTGTATTATTTGCAGCTTTACGCAGTCATCAACAGTGTGATCATGCCTATAAAAAATAGACACAGAAACAAATTATTTGAAGGAATTTTTAAGAACAGTGCACAAACCCGCAACGGGAATGAATTTGCACTGTGTCTCTGCAGATTTGTAAGACTGAGAGTATATGGGTAGTGAGCTACATTACAAGCTTTTTCCACTATTTCAGCACTGATGAAATCTAATGCTTATTCAGTATGCGACCACAATACTGTCCATCTCTGGGAACATCAGGGACACATCAGAGAAAAATGAATGTCTTTGCTTGGAGCATGAGTGAGTCTCTTGAAGGTTATGCTTTTCCATTCACTCTATAATTATGGCAGTGGACGTCCCACTGTTACATCATCTTGCAATAAGCCATCCGAGTTGTGCGGTCACAGTCATCCAACCTGTGTTTTGTTTTGTTCTTTTTGGAAAGTGCTAAAAGTGGCTACAGCAAAACATACAGATTAAAAAGGGGAATTCACCCAAAAATTGCATTTAAAAATAAATAATTTCAGTTATTTATTAATTTTACTATTTATTTTGTTTTGTTTAAAAAAATGTGCAGATTTTCAGGTTTTATGTTTAATATTTGTACGCTTTATTGATTGATTGATTGATTGATTGAAATGTTAGATTTTTTTTTCTTTTAATTAAAATTGTAAATAAAAAATTACAATTAAAAAGTTCTTCCCATGATAAAGTAAGATGAGGGTTAGTAAATAATGACAGAATTTTTATTGCTGGGTAAAGATTCATTTTTATCATCATCAATCAACAACTGAAAATAGAGCCCAACAAATTTCACTCATCCCTAAATCCCTTCACTGATCCTCATTCTTTCACTTGCCTCAGGTTCTAAGGCCATGAACTACACCAACGGCCTGTTTGATTGTCAGTCTCCAACTTCACCATTCCTGGGCAGCCTTCGGGCACTGCATCTCCTGGAAGACCTGAGGGCTGCTTTGGACCTTATGGATCCTGAGGAAAAGGAGAGTCTGCGCAGTCAGGTTTCCGAAACCACAGCTGAGGGTCTGATGGAGTGGCTGCAAGGCAAACTGGTGGGTTTCCCTCAGATTTTGTTAAAAATACAACTGTTAAGTGCTACTCCAAAAATAAGCCTAAACAGGTATGTTTATTACTATGTTTATACAGGTATTTATATAACCCAGTGTTTCCCAACCAGGCTGCCAGATGTGCCATGGAAAATTATCAAATTCCAAAAAATAAGTAAAAATGTTTGCAATGCAAGGGTAAATAAAGCACTGATGTTTGATTAAGTACAGCATTTTCTTTACTCAAGAAACACTATGTCCATAAAGGCTAACGTTTTTTTTGTATTTAAAGAGCGGAGAATAGTCTTAGTCTTTGCCGACTAGTTGAAGCAAATATACTGTTTTAAATATCCTGTGCATAGCACTTCATTTTTTGTATCATGAGATTTTGATCATGAGATTTCAACAACAAGAAAACTGAACGCCCATATAGCTACAATAATATCTTAATATCCTGTATGTTGATGAAAACTTAATGTGATGCACTTGCTGCCTCAGACAAAATATATCTGTCATTTGCTGGTCAAAAACCTTTGTAACTCAATTTAAGCTTGATTTTCATAAAATGTTAGTATTATAATGGTCCGTGCAACTTCGACAACAGTGTTTAATTAAATATGAGTTTTCCGCCCAAATGCGACGATATGTAAATCACCAACAACATCATACTATGACCTTATTGTGTTCCTACTTGACTTAAGCTCAAGTTACTACTTTTAATATAATATCTAGTTTTTATATGCCATTTGAAGCAATGCATGTTTGTGCAATTTTGTTATATTTTTATAAAGTGGTGTGCTGTGGGATTTTTTTACTTATCAAAACTGTGCTGTGGCAAAAAAAAAAAAAAAGTTGGGAAATACTGATATAACCTGACCCAGAGATAACCTGTGTGGTACAAATTCAGTGTTGATTTATCAGCCTGAAGGTTTCATTGATCTGTTGTGAGTCTTGCTGACTGTTTTTTTTTTTTTTTTTTTTTTTTGTGTGTGTGTTTTTAGAATAAGGATTGCAATTTTGGCAATAGTTTTGTAAACTCTTACCCGTTTGATGCAAAACTTGCTCTGAAAAAAACAATACCAATGCAATGACTTTTTTTTTTTTAAATATAAAATGTATTCGTCTGTATGTCTGACGTTTTTCTCCCTTCGCATTTTCCGTCCTTTTACTCCAGCCATGATTCATCTGGATTAAGCACATTTCAGCTTCCCAGCCCTTTTTTCCATATTCAACCTGAAGCGTTCAGCTTTACAAAATTTCCACTCCTGGGCTTCAAAATCTTGCAATGTGAAAATCTTTTACATGCATCTCATATAGCATAGAATCATCCGTGTGAACCCCACATGACTCACAGATGGCAGAATGTGATTTATTTTCCAGGTCCCACTGGCATTTGCCTTTAAATGGTCATTTCAGTTCATTTCACTGCGTTTTGTTGACTGTTTAGAGCCTGCTAATTCGAGGAAGCACACCATTTTCAGACTACCAGTAAATCTGGTGTGCTTATTTGGAAGTGCGTTTCCATGTATGTTTTATGTAGAATGTGTAACACTCAAAGCATTTATGTTTCCAGACCAATGGCCATGGATCTGCAGCAGGGGATTTGGTCTACCAGGAGCGACTCTCTCGCTTGGAAAGCGACAAAGAATGTCTAGTGCTCCAGGTGTGTTGTCAAAACCAAGTCGAGAGAATTATGGGTTGTGTGGGATTTTCTTGTCAGATTTGAAATTGTGCGCTGCTGCCATTTTGGTTTCTAAATGTCACACATCACACAAACTCAATAAATGTGCACTCTTATCCCTCAGGTAAGTGTTCTGACAGACCAGGTGGAAGTTCAAGGAGAAAAAATAAGGGACCTAGACTCGAGCCTTGAGGAACACCGCATGAAACTGAGTGCTACAGAAGAGTTATTACAGCAGGTGTGTGGTTTTATAATTTTATGCAATAACAACCTATGTTTAATAACAAAAGTGCACAGCATTTAAGCCATATTGTTGTAGGGGAGGTCAGTATTAAAGGAATACATTTTCCAGAAAAACTAATATCTAACTTTTATTGTGTAGGAGCTGCTTAGCAGGAGTGCTTTAGAGACGGAAAAATTGGAACTGCTGACCGAGATATCGAGTCTGAAACTAAAGCTAGCCGCTGCAGAAGGGGATTGTAGAGAAAGTGAGGTAATGAGCACACATTTGTACCTTCGCCACTATGAAATTTCATAGGCTACAGAGTCCCACTGGCCTAATAAATTACAGTCTGCAGTAAATAATCAGAACCTTAAAAGTGCTCTCAATGCAGAACAGAGTGAACTGTACTGACAACCTTAACATTTAATGAAATTAAACCTGGCTATTATGGTTTGACCACCCTGTGGTTTCCATAGTGCCATTCATTGCTGCTTAAGCCTCCAGCTTCAGGGTGAGAGTGAAACTCTTAAGTGCCAGAGCCATTTCCTGTTATAAAACTTTTTTGCCATTTTGAGTCTAGACTACACTGGTCCCATTCAGCTTTCTCCAGAGTCCAGAGGGGAGTTTCAGTTTCAGAAACCAGAAATCCACAGTGGACCAAAAGATAGGCTTGGTTTCCTTCACGTTAGATGAAAATATAGATTTCATTTTAAGTATACTTTGTGAAGTTCTCAGTTTTAGTGTTTCCCACTTTGTTAGTGTCCTTGAGTTTTTGTTTTTTTTCTTCGTTCAAACAACTCAAAGTATTGCAAGTTGCAAGTCTTTTAGCTTGTCAGTTTGTATACAAAACTCTCTTGACTCTTTGACTTATAGAAACATGGTCTGTCTCTTCAGGGTCTTTATCGGGATGTGAAAGACATGCATCTTAAGCTGACTTCTATGGAGAACGAGAGACAAGAACATGAGAGAAGCCTTGACTGTACCAAAGTAAGAGTGCCTCATGGTCAGGTGATAATTACACAACACAAGATTAACAGCACTGTAGTGTAATGGTCCATGAATCACTTTACCACAAAGAGAAATCCTTGTGTAGTTCACCCTAACCTTGCAGACTAGCCACTGGAATGTGCCAAGCTAGTGAACTTTATCCTTGGGCTCAAAACTGGACAAATTCATATACCTGGACAGATTCATATAAAATCTTGTCTCTCTACTCAGCCTCTCAGTGTCTTTTTTTTTTTTTCTTTTTTAAATACTTTAAAATGGCATTTGTTTACATTATAGTTACCCATTGTTTTCTTGTTAGTTCTCTATTTAAAACGCAGCACAGAAAATGCATTGTCAATTTGGGTTTGGCACGTAGTGAGCTTATTTTTAGTTCTTGAATTGAATGCTGGGAGATGTTAATTTGGGTTTTGATTGGACAGGAGGAGCTGAAATCACTACAAAAGCAGTTGGAAGAGAAAGAGCAGGAACTTAGAAGACTTCAGGACCAGGCCATCCCAGAAAGCCCAAACACAGAGCAACTATCACAAAGCAGAGAAAAAGGTACAATACAAACATACTGCTATATCAACAATATGCCAACGTTCATTTGAAATGTCACTAGAGTGGATTCAAAATAAAATTTAAACCTAAATGTGAAGTAAGATGAATAATAAATATTCAATATCCATATACAGGCGAGAGTCCACCGGTATGAGTAATGCACTTTCTTACAGAGATGCATAAATACATATATACTTATATACACCGATCAAGCATAACAGGTGAAATGAATAACGCTGATTATCTCTTCATCACGGCACCTGTTAGTGGGTGGAATATATTAGGCAGCAAGTGCCACATTTTGTCCTCAAAGTTGATTTGTTAGAAGCAGGAAAAATGGGCAAGCATAAGGATTTGAGCGAGTTTGACGGGGCAAATTGGGATGGCTAGACGACTGGGTCAGAGCATCTCCAAAACTGCAGTTCTTGTGGGGTGTTCCCGATCTGCAGTGGTCAGTATCTATCAAAAGTAGTCCAAGGAAGGAACAGTGGTGAACCAGCAATCTGGTCATGGGCGGCCAAGGCTCATTGATGCACGTGGGGAGTTGGCCCATGTGGTCCGATCAAACAGACGAGCTACTGTAGCTCAAATTGCTCAAGAAGTTAATGCTGGTTCTGATAGAAAGGTGTCAGAATACAGAGTGTTTACAGTTTGTTGCGTATGGGGCTGCATAGCCGCAGACCAGTCAGGGTGCCCATTCTGACCCCTGTCCACCACCGAAAGCATCAGAACTGGACCACAGAGCAATGGAAGAAGGTGGCCTGGTCTAATGAATCACGTTTTCTTTTACATCACGTGGATGGTCGGGTGCGTGTGCGTCGCTTACCTGGGGAACACCATGGCACCAGGATGCACTATGGGAAGAACGCAAGCCGACAGTGGCAGTGTGATGCTTTGGGCAATGTTCTGCTGAGAAACCTTGGGTCCTGCCATCCATGTGGATGTTACTTTGACACCTACCTAAGCATTGTTGCAGACCATGTACACCCTTTCATGGAAACGGTATTCCCTGGTGGCTGTGGCCTCTTTCAGCAGGATAATGCACCCTGCCACAAAGCAAAAATGGTTCAGGAATGGTTTGAGGAGCACAGCAATGAGTTTGAGGTGTTGACTTGGCCTCCAAATTCCCCAGATCTCAATCCAATCGAGCATCTGTGGGATGTGCTGAACAAACAAGTCCGATCCATGGAGGCCCCACCTTGCAACTTACAGGACTTAAAGGATCTGCTGCTAACATCTTGGTACCAGATACCACAGCACACCCTCAGGGGTCTAGCGGAGTCCATGCCTCGACAGGTCTGGGCTTTTTTGGCAGCAAAAGGGGGACCAACACAATATTAGGTCATAATGTTATGCCTGATTGGTGTATATATGTATATGTTTGTATCTGTATGTATGTACAGTTGTGGTCAGAATTATTGGCACCCCTGGTAAATATGATCAAAGATGGCTGTAAAAATAAATCTGCATTGTTTATCGTTTTGATCTATCATTCAAAAAATTCGAAAAAATCTAACTTTTCATTGAAGTAAAAGAATTGAAAGTCAGGGGGAAATCACATTATGAAATAAATGCTTTTCTCCAAAATACATTGGCCACAATTATTGGCACCCCTAGAATTTTTTTATGAGTAAAATATCTCTGAAGTATATTCCCATTAATATATAATTTTTTTTTAGCACACTAGGGTGACTAGGAACATGAAATTGTCCAGCTATGATGTCTTGTTCCACAGCAGTATAAATATGAGGAAACACAAAGGCCAAATTCCCTTAATCATTCATCACAATGAGTAAAGCCAAAGAATATAGTTCTGATGTGCAGCAAAAGATTGTTGAGCTTCACAAAATAGAAAGTGGCTGTAGGAAAATAGCTAAAGCATTGAAAATTCCCATTTCCACCATCAGGGCAATAATTAAGAAGTTCCAATCAACTAAAGATGTTACGAATCTCCCTGAAAGAGGACGTGTGTCTATATCGTCCTAATGCACGATGACTCTCCAAGGCCTTAAAAAAAACAAACAAACAAAAAAACAACCGCTACATCACCACATGTTGTTTAGGAGGGTTTCAAGAAAAATCCTTCTTGCTCATCCAGAACAAACTCCAGCATATTCAGTTGTCAGACACGACTGGAAATTCAAAAGGGACCGGCTTCTATGATCAGATGAAACTATAAAAAGAGCTTTTTGGCAGCAAATCCACCAGATGTGTTTGGTGCAAACAGTGATAAAAAGTACCCCATGCCCACGGTTAAAAATACTGCTGGATCTTTAATGTTGTGGGCCTATTTTTTGCTGGAGGTCCTGGACATCTTGTTCAGATACATGGTATCATGGATTCTAGCAAATACCAACAGATACAAAATCAAAACCTGACGGCCTCTGCTAGAAATCTTATAATGGGCCGTGGTTGGATCTTCCATCAGAACAATGTTCCAAAACAAACATCAAAATCAACACACAGATGTGTCACTAAACACAAAATGAAGTTTCTGCCATGGCCTTCCCAGTCCCCTGACCTGAACCCTATAGAAAATGAGTGATGAACTGAAGAGAAGAAGCACCAACATGGATCTGGGAATCTGAAGGCTCTGGAGAGATTGTGTATGGAGGAATGGTCTCTGATCTCTTGTCAGGCGTTCTCCAAACTCATCAGGCGTTATAGAAGAAGACTCAGAGCTGTTATCTTGGCAAAAGGAGGTTGCAAAAATTATTTAATAAAAGGGTGCCAATAATTATGGCCAACATGTTTTGGAGAAAAGCATTTATTTCATAATGTGATTTACCCCCCACTTTCAATTCCTTTACTTCAATGAAAGGTTAGATTTTTGTGAATATATATATATATATATAAAATTTTTTTTTTTTTTTAATAAAAGATCAAAAGGATAAACGATGCAGATTTATTTTTACAGCCATATTTGATCATATTTACCAGGGGTGCCAATAATTCTGACCACAACTCTATATACAGTGGGGAGAACAAGTATTTGATACACTGCCGATTTTGCAGGTTTTCCTACTTACAAAGCATGTAGAAGTCTGTAATTTTTATCATAGGTACACTTCAACTGTGAGAGACGGAATCTAAAACAAAAATCCAGAAAATCACATTGTATGATTTTTAAATAATTAATTTGCATTTTATTGCATGACATAAGTATTTGATCACCTACCAACCAGTAAGAATTCCGGCTCTCACAGACCTGTTAGTTTTTCTTTAAGAAGCCCTCCTGTTCTCCACTCATTACCTGTATTAACTGCACCTGTTTGAACTCGTTACCTGTATAAAAGACACCTGTCCACACACTCAATCAAACAGACTCCAACCTCTCCACAATGGCCAAGACCAGAGAGCTGTGTAAGGACATCAGGGATAAAATTGTAGACCTGCACAAGGCTGGGATGGGCTACAGGACAATAGGCAAGCAGCTTGGTGAGAAGGCAACAACTGTTGGCGCAATTATTAGAAAATGGAAGAAGTTCAACATGACGGTCAATCTCCCTCGGTCTGGGGCACCATGCAAGATCTCACCTCGTGGGGCATCAATGATCATGAGGAAGGTGAGGGATCAGCCCAGAACTACACGGCAGGACCTGGTCAATGACCTGAAGAGAGCTGGGACCACAGTCTCAAAGAAAACCATTAGTAACACACTACACCGTCATGGATTAAAATCCTGCAGCGCACGCAAGGTCCCCCTGCTCAAGCCAGCGCATGTCCAGGCCCGTCTGAAGTTTGCCAAGTTTGCCATCATCTGGATGATCCAGAGGAGGAATGGGAGAAGGTCATGTGGTCTGATGAGACAAAAATAGAGCTTTTTGGTCTAAACTCCACTCGCCGTGTTTGGAGGAAGGAGGAGGATGAGTACAACCCCAAGAACACCATCCCAACCGTGAAGCATGGAGGTGGAAACATCATTCTTTGGGGATGCTTTTCTGCAATGGGGACAGGACGACTGCACCGTATTGAGGGGAGGATGGATGGGGCCATGTATCGCGAGATCTTGGCCAACAACCTCCTTCCCTCAGTAAGAGCATTGAAGATGGGTCGTGGCTGGGTCTTCCAGCATGACAACGACCCGAAACACACAGCCAGGGCAACTAAGGAGTGGCTCCGTAAGAAGCATCTCAAGGTCCTGGAGTGGCCTAGCCAGTCTCCAGACCTGAACCCAATAGAAAATCTTTGGAGGGAGCTGAAAGTCCGTATTGCCCAGCGACAGCCCCGAAACCTGAAGGATCTGGAGAAGGTCTGTGTGGAGGAGTGGGCCAAAATCCCTGCTGCAGTGTGTGCAAACCTGGTCAAGAACTACAGGAAACGTATGATCTCTGTAATTGCAAACAAAGGTTTCTGTACCAAATATTAAGTTCTGCTTTTCTGATGTATCAAATACTTATGTCATGCAATAAAATGCAAATTAATTACTTAAAAATCATACAATGTTATTTTCTGGATTTTTGTTTTAGATTCCGTCACTCACAGTTGAAGAGTACCTATGATAAAAATTACAGACTTCTACATGCTTTGTAAGTGGGCAAACCTGCAAAATCGGCAGTGTATCAAATACTTGTTCTCCCCACTGTATGTATGTGTCTGTGTGCTCAATTTAGATTGGTATGAATCAAATCTAATGATTGACCTTTTTTTTTTTATAGTGTCACTGTTCATGATTTTGTATTCATAATCATTATTTTGACCTGCTGATGGACCTATAGTGTATGTGCAAAAAAAGTCACATGACCAAAATGTATAGTAAATAAAAAGTGTGGTCTCAGACTTTTGGAGCCCATTGTGTACACTATCCAAAGGGAGCCCTGCACAGACACATTTTACAGCTAATAAATCCATTCGCAGCTGAGGCTATGCACTTTAAATGGATGACACGGGAACAAAAACATTTTAGTGTGATAAAGGAGAAACTATCCCGGCACACTGTAAGAAAAATGCTTGTGTTGGAATGCTTGAAGTATGAAGGTTTGTATTACACATGTCTAGACATGCTTTTTGATTGATGGTGACCTGATTTTGGGTGCAGACTCTCCTGCTCTTTAAACTGTGCTTGTATTGTCTCACAATATTTATATTACACTGCAAATCATCTTTACTTCCAGCAGGATGGGTATAATAACTGTGCAGTTTCTGAGGTATTTATTTTAGTGGTTAAAAATGTTGTCAAAGGCTTCAGTCTTGTTGTGAAACGTTTAGCATGTTGAATGCTATAAGATGTTTTTGTGTGTGTTCAGAAATGGAGGTGCAGAGAATGAGGAGCGCTGTCGAGTCTTTGAAGGCAGCTAATGAAGAGAAGGTATAAACAATAGGATGTCCTGCTATTTTGCTCTGACGATCACATCAACCACCTGCCACAGCCAGCACACGGATTACTTCGTTTCTAATTAAACCATGATCTTGCTAATTAAGCAGTCTTTGCATAGATGCATGTACAAGATTTTATATACACTTGTTCAATATATAGAATTTTGTAATATTTGATATTAAATTCCATGTTGTTTTAATCTAAATCTTTTTAGGATCTTAAGATAAAAGAGCTGCACCAGTCTCTGATCCGTCACAAGAGAGTTCAGGATATGGTGATGTGTGTGCAGGCATCGAAAGGTGAGCTTTCCATAGCTTTCTTTTGATTATACATGCTATAATGTAAAACCACTGATCTTCAGTAGGTGTAGCTCCTGTTACCATTTACAAGTTACTTGTCAGTAATATTTTAAAAATGTATGTCAGCTATATTTTCTTTGAAATGATCTTTAAAGTGTTATTGTACAGGGTTTCTCAGCCGTTGTCATGAAACAAACCACTTGTTGACAGAGAATATATGCAGTCTTCGAGTTCATCCACAACAATATTTAAAGCCCCTCTCACAATTTCCATCCAATAAAATATTTTAGAGCTTGCCATAACTAGAAAGATGTATAAAAACACCAAATAGTAAGAAACAGCATTTTCATACAGTATGTTTTGAAATTAATTGCATGCCATTTAGCATCACAAGCCATCCAGCATTTATTAAAATGATATTTTAATATCGATCTAGCTTACTGAAGTGTGCAACACTGCAAGTGTCTCATAGCAGCCATGGAGCAAACGCACAGAGTAGCATTATAACATCATTTTCAACACACTGAAATGTATGTAAAATGATAAACCAGCGCTGCGTTACCTCACATATGCATGACCGTGGCATAATAAAAGCTACGCTGCTGTCGAGCCATGTGTCATACTCGTCTCTCATTAGCAATCACTCCAGCGGCCTCGTTCAGCTCCCACAGCACTTGGCCCTGCTCTGCTTCATACTACAGTAACATTAATAATCTCATCCATGAACATGATTTCTGCCCGCGTCCCGTCCCGATTCTTTTCCACGCACTCAATCTCATTGTCATCAATCTACGCTGTTGTTTTGAATAGGCGAACTCTAGCGGCGAAAAACTAGTGTGCCTTTAATGCTTGTTTTGTCTTATGTCAAATCATTTACGTCATCTTGAGGCCCCCTGGTTAAGAACCCCGATCTAGAGTGATGTGATATTGCTCCGTTTGTATCACTCGTCTACTTTTCCTAGTGTCTTTATGACATTTAGGCAAAAGATTATTTAGATCTTCAGAATATTTCCCAGAAAGCTTTTGTCGGCATCCCAGTCTAATAGCTTGGCTGATTTATCCTGTCTCATGACTTGTTCTGTTTTCCCAGACAAACCCAAGGAAGAAGACACAGGAGAGTGTGACACCGAGACAGTCTCCACAGAGGAAACTGATGAAGTATGAAGGGTCTTACACACACACACACACACACACACAGTTATGATCACAGGATGTTCCTCAGACTTCCTTTTAGACCCCCTCCTTGCAGTACTTTCATTGTGATGGTCTGACAGAGAATAACAATTTAACCATAACCCCCTTTTTTGACGGGGGACGTCTCTGTTGTTTTTGTTTGGGAGCAGCATCCTGTGATTCCGGGCCATTGCAAAGCAGTCACTGCCTGCTCCTCTTGTTCATTGAAATGAGTCCTCAGGGAAAATACTCCACTGATATTCTCCTCACATGCATCAGTGTTGTTGTCTCTCACACAGCCTCAGCTCATTCCATGTTCAGAGCTGCTCCCTGAAGTCGACCTCACCAGAGGGACTGCACTCGGACCCACAGACAGGTCTGTTTACTTACTCTAGACATCTTTTATTCAAAGTGTGTTTATACAAAAATAAATTGATATATTAATATGTTGATTTAAACAGAAATATATATAAAAAATACATTTAAGGTAAGTATTTTAAAATTAACCAATTATAGAAAAAAAAAAAATCAATTCATCATCTTCAGGGAGAATTAGTGCCTTTATTTATAAAGTAATGGGATACCGTTTTATACCCGTTCTTATTTTAGTTTTTGTATTATATGACTTATAAAATGAGTGTTTGTGACAGATTTATTGTTTCCATTTTGCTTTTTCAGTGTCTCTACAGTACAGCAGCCTGAAGGTTCTTGTTTGACAAGCAATAATGAGGTACTCACTTCTATATTAGAAATGATGAATTGTGTATATATAGAGTGGTGCAGGTATGACATCACTTTGTAGGCCAACTGGCAGTTAGCATCACACTGGTTCCCTCGATTAAAAACCCAATAGGATTTTCCCATAGGCTTTTGGATTTTCGCAAATAATAAGATCTGTGATAAACAAAAGTTTATGATACTTACATTAGATGAACACAACTTTTATTAATTTTGAAGCAAAAATGCAGTCGCCAGAAGTAAAAAGCTAAAGGTAAGCTATAAACGAACTACACCACGGTTGCTCAACTTCAACGTCACCATCACTAAGCTTCCGACAATTCTTTCATTTTCCCAGAACGTTTGAGTTATAATTGTGCTCTTATAAACTATTCTAAGCATAATGAGGCTGTAAAAGCAGACTGCGCTTACCTTTTCGGTGTGATGATGTTTAATCTCCTAGACAGCCTCTGTAGTCCCATTTAGCCACTTGTTAGCAACCGCCTTTTTCAAGACACATAACCATTTCCAAATCACGAGTGGGGTAATACAGATGTATTTTATGCTGTAGAATAAAACGTGAAAGTGTCTTGAGCTCGTGTTCATCACAGACCTTATTTCAGCCATTTAACCAAAACCCCATTCAAAAAACCCTTTGACTTCGGAAAGATGGAACGGGAAGTGCTAAAATGCTAACTCGCTTCTGCGTTTTGGCCGACAAAGTGATGTCATACCTGCAACCACTCTATTAAGAGATTCTGTAAAAATGTTGTAGACTGCATATTCAGCTTTCTGGTGCCCCTTGTTGTTTAAAACTCTATTTTGCACACAAAAGTGTCACTGTCCTCATGTTGAGCACAATGGCTCAAATATGCCTGACAAAAACAGATATTTCCAATAAATCAGCCACATGACTGCACTGGACACTTTTTATGAATGATGAATAAATTAAGTTACTAAGCATTTAATTTGTTTTTAATTAGAATAATCACACAGGAGATTTTTAGAGGCAATCGTTTATCAAAACAAAATGTGCAGCCTATTAACCAAGACTTTCAAACTTTTGCTTGTAATATTTTAGGATGAAGGCAGTAAAAATGGAGGCTCTCCATCCATCTCCCCCACTCAGCCCAGCTCAGCGGGGAGTGAGAGATTTGGCTCTAAAAAAACACGTTCCTCTTTTGGACGGGGCTTTTTCAAGATCAGAGGAAACAAGATGACAAGCAGCGCCCCCAGTCTGGGTGAGTTATAAAGTGTTATATAAAGTTTTACTTGAGTAATTTAAATAATATAGCAATTATTTTCACATTACAGTAAACTTGTGAGCATCTTCATTGGCACTGTTTTTGGCAAGACAATAGCAATCCATCAATTATGTTTGGTAAGATTAACCCTATTAATGCATTATTGGCAGTGGAAGGAGAGCGTAAGGGGACGGAGCACTTGGATTTGGCTGGAGCTCAAACTCAGAAGCCGAAAACGTTGGAGACACTCTCTCCTGAAGGGAAGAAGAAATCAAAGGGGATCATGAAGTTACTTGGAAGGTCTTTTTAATGTCTTTGTTAATATGCTAACAATAAGCTGCACTGGTTATTAAGATGAAGATATTGATTCTTATGTACATGCTTTAACCCTGCATCAGGATGAAGAGAAGCCAGTCCACGTCCTCTGACCTGGACGATTCCCCAGAGTCAGAGTTTAAGAGAGGTGGAGTCCGAGCTACAGCAGGACCCAGGCTGGGGTGGTCACGTGATCTGCAGAGAAGCAATAACAAGTATATACAGTTTGTTTGTTAAGGAGGTTATTATTAGAGGTTTTTTTTTTTTTTTTGCATGGTAACATGTATTGTTGACGTCTCCCTCAGTGAGCTGGACAGCCCATTTTCACGCTGGAGTAAAGAGCAGGTGTGCGAGTGGCTGCAGGAACAGGGACTGGGCTTGTATATAAATCAAGCTCAGCAATGGATCAGCTCTGGACAGACCTTACTCAAGGCGTCTCAGCATGATTTGGAAAAGGTCTCCTGAACAGCCCTACGTTTTTACATTTGCACATACTTGACTTCTTGTCAATATTTATTTATATGTAACTAGGTTATTCTGTGTGCTGTATGATATTTGTCTCTGTGCTTCAGGAACTGGCCATCAGACATCCTCTACACAGAAAGAAACTGCAACTAGCTCTTCAGTCGCTGGGCTCAGAGGAGGAAGATGCCATGGGTAAACTGGACTACAACTGGGTTACGCGTAAGTAACAACAATCAGTCATTTGTTTCAACTAAAAAGATTAAACCAGATGTCTGTTATTGCAGTTGATTACAAATGTTATTTAGGACTGATAGTAGGGATGCACCAATAACATTTTATTTACTAATATTATTGTAATTGTTTTTATAAAAGGATGGCTGGATGACATCGGCCTGCCTCAGTATAAATCTCAGTTTGATGAGGGCAGAGTGGATGGGCGCATGCTTCACTATATGACTGTGGTAGGTGTCAGAGAGATATATATATATATATATATATATATGTATGTATATGTGTGTGTGTGTGTGTGTGTGCGTGTATGTTTGGAATTTTTAGCAGACATTACTTTAGTCTTCAGTGTCATGATCAGAAATCATTTATATATTCTGATTTGGTCCATCAAGAATTTTTTTTTTTCTTAGTAAAAGTTTTCAACATTAACAATACTACATTGTGGAAACCGCAATTCTAAGGTTCTCATCATTTCTTTGGTTAGGATGACCTGCTGGGTCTGAAAGTGGGCAGTGTGCTTCACCATCTCAGTATGAAGAGGGCCATCCAGGTGCTACGCATCAACTGCTACGAACCCAACTGTCTCCGTCGCAGACCGACAGAGGTAGCACACCCTGACATCATGCTACCATGCACACGTGGCTCCATTGGCTAACAATATTTCTTTGACTTTTGCTCTATTTATTTCCTTTTGATTAGAATAATGCCACGCCAGCAGAAATCTGTCAGTGGACCAATCACAGAGTGATGGAGTGGCTTCGTTCAGTGGATCTGGCAGAGTACGCACCTAACCTGAGAGGAAGCGGAGTCCACGGAGGCCTAATGGTACATACAGTGGGGAAGTAAACAAGCAGGAAGTTTCCATCCAAGTTCCTTTATTACCTATTTTTTTTACTTGCATTTATCAGGTTTTAGAGCCACGTTTCAATGTTGAGACAATGGCTCTGCTCCTTAACATCCCACCAAATAAGACACTGCTGAGACGTCACCTTGCGACTCACTTCCATCTTCTGATCGGCTCAGAGGCACAAAGGCTGAAACAGGAGTATCTCGAAAACCCAGATTATGCTGTCCTCACGGCCACAGCCAAAGTTAAGGCAAGTAGCCGTAAGCGAGGTTGCCTCTGAACGTCCCTTATATATGGAATATAACACTAAATATCTGTTTGATAACTTATGAAGTTTTAACTGTCCTTTCCTCTTTTAGCCAAGACGTCTGTCATTTGGAGGTTTCGGGACATTGAGGCGGAAGCGACAGGAGGAGACAGAGGAGTATCTTTGCCCCATGGATGTGCAGATGCCTCAGAGCAGCAGTTTCCATAAAGGCCTCTGCATATATGAGGACAGCTTGGAGCAGGTATATGCAATTCCACAGATAAAACTGCTAATCATAGTGCAAATCTGTTTAATTGGCAGCTTTAATAACTTTTCTGGACATAGTTGGATGTTGTTAGATTGTTTAAATGATGTTGTGCATCTCTGTGCAGATGGAGGACTCTGAGGGCACAGTGCGACAGATCGGCGCCTTCTCAGAAGGAATCAACAACCTGACTGTAAGATAATCACAATAATACTTCAGCTTACTGTATCTGCTGTGGTCGCTCTTGTCCTTACCTCAGTTCCTCCTAACACTCATGTCCTGTGTTCTCCAGAGCATGCTAAAAGAGGATGAATTCTTCAGGGAAGCATCCCCTCGTTCACCTGAAACCAGCACCAACGATGAAGACTAAGAATGTTTGAACATGACAATCATCACTCAAGTCTGTAGCTGTGAAATTTTCCAACAAGCTCAAACCCTCCAGCAAGACACTGTGATTTTACAATGAAAGCAATAAGCTCCACTCGGAGTGAAACTCCAAAGGATTACACCATAAATGCAGTAGTATATTAAGTCAATGGAATGTTATTTATTGATTTAGGATCTGCAGTATATACCGTTACTCAAACAATATTTATAAGTGTTTCACCAAGCTAAGACCAAAGACTACATATAAAATCAGCTGTTAGTTCTTAAAGATTTTTGTCTTTTATACTCTAGGCTATTATTATGTGACCATTTGCTGCATGTTTTCATCATTTTTCTATTTGGTTACATCATTTTATTGGGAGGGAAAATGTGTTTATTATGCCTGCAAACTCTTGATATTGTTATGCTATAACCATATCAGTGAATACCATGTACTATGTACTGTTTTATGCATGTGTGTGTTTGTGTATGAGTGTCAAAGAAATTCAATTAAAATTATTTTTTTCCAAATCCAATCTCTGTTTTTAGTTAATACAAATTAGTTTGGCTTAAGTGCACTCAAATGGAAGAATATTATCCATGAATCTATGCATCTGCTCACCATCCTGCCATTTACACTGATTATGTGCCAAAAAATGATTCAAATAAAAAACAAAAAGCTTGTCATACATAAAAGCTTCAAATACCACAGTCTCTTAAGTTTTCATGTTAAAAACAGAACACTTCCAAAACAAGTTTCAGGCTTAGTGGCTTAAGTTGCCACATGTAAAACACTTATGTTAACATATGTGCATATGTGGGGTAGAATGGAAAAATATGCGAAACTGTTATACCTGTCTTAAGAGTTAAGCCAGGATGTAAGTGAGACATCCATCCATCACTCCATTCTTCAAACTGCTTTTCCACTGTAGGGTCAAGGCGATGCAGACCTGAAAAAAAATGGTCGCGCAGAGAATATAGGGACCAGATGCTGTAAATAAATTAAACATTAACATGTTTAAAATAGCACTGCCATCTCTAGCTCAGGGGGTCAAGAATTTCCCCCCCATTATTTATATGCAAAATACAAAGTTATTCCATGTAGATTAAATTATTAGGAGATCCATGTTCTTTAACCTGTAAGTTGTTAGACTAATAGACAAGAAAAAAATCATTCAAAAAAGTGATCATTCAAATACCTCACTAACTGTGGGTCAGCGTAGAATTGTTTGCCTTTTATAAATGAAAATTTTGGTTTAGATCCTACAACTGCTAAGGTTTATCATAGCATAAAGCTATCATTAAAACCCCGTCCAAAATATTGGCCAGATCTCTGCGATACGAGTGAATGGTGTATGTGTGAAGGGGCGGGGATGATTCGGATCCCCCCCCGAACCCCATCACAATGTCCAGCAGCGGTTATGCTTCTTGATACAATGGAACATTTTTTAGCTGTATAAAAATTTTGGCCCACCATCCCTTCCCCACCTATTTAGGTTCCCATCATTTGCTTTTTGAAGGAGTGACTCTCCTAAAAGAAAATGATGGTAACCTACATGTTTAACACCAAACAACACACATTCACACGTCATAAGTCTCACCTGTCCATGAGCAGAAGTCCATCATTACAGTGACCGTCTGTCCACACGTCCCACAGCTCTGCTTCTGATGACGGTACGCTCCAAACACATCCCGAATTCTGTAGAGGAAACACATAAATACAGTCATTACTTCATATATTATATCTACATTATAAACATCACAATTTTAACGTTAGTCTAAGTAACAGTTGATAAATATAAGATGACATGTATGTTAATACTGCCTACTAGACATATTTAAACATTGTGCACAGAGCAACTCTACAAAACCATGAAACAGCAGGAACATCACAGATATATATTTCATAATATGAACATCAGAAAGTGATTATTTGAAAACTTATAAAGGTAAAGCAACAGCTCATTGGTTCTTCTAAAGCTGTCAGAGAGTTCGGCAAGTAAACAAAGTCTGTGATCAAACTTTATAGAAGACGCGACTGCCTTCAAACATGCTCAGCTGTCATTCAGCAAACAGCCTTTAAACACGATTGCAGGTTAAAAACACCATCAGCATTCTCTCGAAATCTGGCCTTTAGTCCATGTTTGTGTTTTAATAACACATTCAATTTGTCATAATATGAATAAACGCACAGAGGCCTCCTATAAAATATCACAAGACAGAATGACGTAGCAATAACTAATTACTATCTAAAATTAAATAGCAAGTGCAAAGAATAAGGACTTAATAAGAGACATGCACTGTGCAGTTACTTACAGGTGAGTCGAGTCACTCGATTCCTGCACTTTACCGCAGCGAGTGTCGGTTTTATTTGTTGACGGGCTGGAATATGTGCTGGTTATTGACATTAAAATACTGTCATAAAGCTGTCATCCTCAGGATATGAATTTAAAACGCTCTACTACACGTGTTGTTGCAACAAAACAAACGCACCCGAAGCTGAACGTGAACGTGAAGCCGCTTGCGACGCCTAGTGGAGCGGATGAAAAACTGCACTTCAGTTTCTACCACACAAATCATAATATAATTATAATGCCTGCAAATTTCAAATTTGGTCAATAGCTATATTTTAAAAATTCATACATAATTTAACATAATTCATACTCAAGCAAAAGTCCCTATTTATTGTTAAACGTGTATAAGGCAAATCACCAAAAACTCCCTCTTGTGGTCAACAAGTGTATCAACATTAATAAATCAAACGAGTCGATAATCAAGGTGGCCAGTTGAAGGTGAGAGTGAGATTTAAATGTCATGTATTTTTCAACAAATGTATCGGTTGGTCAGGCTTCGACCAGCAGAGAATCATGGATCTGTGAGTTTCAGTAAATGAACCAGATCGGCTCTCAACTGAAGGGGAAAACTTGTGTTGTGTTGAACTCAAAAGCACATGCTCAAAGCTAAACACACATCAAATACAGGACAAAAGATCTTCCAAAACTCTTTTAAAGTTGGGAAAAGTAGATGTGAATTTGTTTTATGTAAATGGATGTGCATCAAACTGACTGTTAAATGACATATGTGACATCAAATTGCACAAAACAATATTATCATAATATAATGCTAATGTTTTAGTTGCTGATTATCATAGTAGGCAGCTTCAGAAGATCAGATGGATTCACCGGCTCCTCCCGGAGGAGCATCTGATACTGAGCGGTTCTCAATCCACGTCCTGCTCTGAGTCTCTATCTGAAGCTCTGGCATATGATGGAGGAGGGCGACAGTGAGCAGGGAATATATTCAACACTCAGATGTTTGTTTGGGGGAACAGCCTGTAAAGTCAGCCTAACTGACCTACACAGACACAGAAAGACAAATGTCACTTTTTTTAATACAGGTTAAACCATGGCTGGTCAGAGGGATTGATCACTCTTAATGCATTTATTGGCTATTTGAATAAATAAATATACTTGTATGAAGCCTGTATCAAAATGACAGTTGACATGCATTATATGCAATCTACAAACTAATCACTGCTATAACAACTAAAACTAATTTTTCTATTGATTAATATTACAGGCACAGGAGTGAGATCTGATCGGTGTGTCACCTCCCCCTTGTGGAGATTATGTGTATCTGCATTTACATTTAAAAATAGCAGAAGGTGCAAAGAGACTCAAATAAAGCTGTGATGTGTAATCCTGATCCTGATGAGACACTTTCCTGAGTTTAGCTCCAACCTGATCAAAAACACCTGAAGCAGCGAATCAAGGCCTTCAGGATTACTAGAAACTTCCAGGCAGGTGTGATGGACTCTTTATCTAAATTAAATAAAAACTATTTGAATAAGCAAACAATGTTATTTACATGTTGTGTGTTTGAGTTGGAAGAATTAATAAAGTTCTTAATGACAATTATTTCCACTGACTTTCTGATAAAACTCATTGATATCAGCACCTAGTTTAGAATATTCTTTCTTCTTGAAATCAAAGCAATAAATCTGTTTAATCTGTTTCCATGAGAAGGACAGAACAATGTTAAAGCTTTTAAACATGAATTTAAGTTAAACTGAACGTCTAAGAGACACAAAACATCATCACACTACTACAAACTCAGTGGATAATCATTCATTCATTAAAGCCTCGATTCAATTCCCACAATTGTTAATTTTCCTCATAAACCAAAGCTCTCAATAAAACCATCCAAACACTCCACAGACTCAGTGGCTCAGGAGTTAACGTGTTACATTTTCATCTTGGAGACCTGAGTTCGAGTCCCACTATTGCTTACGTTAAATTGCTGTCATTAAATCAGACAAAGAGTCCCAAAAGCCATCCTTCAGTGTGAGAGCCTCAGTGGTGCAGTGGCTAAACACACATCAGTTGCAGACAAGGCTGCGATGGAGGCGTGGGTTCAAGCCCCATTGTTGTTTACATTAAATTAATGTCATTATAACCAACAAAGAGCCCCAAATGCCTTTCTTCAGTGTGAAAGCTGCAGTGGTGCAGTGGCTAAACACACATTCTCTGGTGATGAGACTGTGATAGAGGCGAGGGTTCAAACCCCACCCTGGTGTGTTGAGAAGACAATCAACCAACAGAGAGTCTGTCAAAGCTTTAGCTGGGTTATTGTTAAAATCACACAGGTGAATAGTGAAATATAAGTTCCTTAACATATTCAGACAAGAGATCTGTGGCTCACAGGTAAGAGAGCTACCTCACGGGTTCAGAGGTTGCTGGTTCGTGCCCAGCCAGATCTCTGCGATACGAGTGAATGGTGTATGTGTGAAGGGGCGGGGATGATTCGGATCCCCCCCCGAACCCCATCACAATGTCCAGCAGTGGTTATGCTTCTTGATACAATGGAAAATTTTTTAGCTGTATAAAAATTTTGGCCCACCATCCCTTCCCCACCTATTTAGGTTCCCATCATTTGCTTTTTGAAGGAGTGACTCTCCTAAAAGAAAATGATGGTAACCTACATGTTTAACACCAAACAACACACGTCATAAGTCTCACCTGTCCATGAGCAGAAGTCCATCATTACAGTGACCGTCTGTCCACACGTCCCACAGCTCTGCTTCTGATGACGGTACGCTCCAAACACATCCCGAATTCTGTAGAGGAAACACATAAATACAGTCATTACTTTATATATTATATCTACATTACAAACATCACAATTTTAACGTTAGTCTAAGTAACAGTTGATAAATATAAGATGACATGTATGTTAATACTGCCTACTAGACATATTTAAACATTGTGCACAGAGCAACTCTACAAAACCATGAAACAGCAGGAACATCACAGATCTATTTCATAATATGAACATCAGAAAGTGATTATTTGAAAACTTATAAAGGTAAAGCAACAGCTCATTGGTTCTTCTAAAGCTGTCAGAGAGTTCGGCAAGTAAACAAAGTCTGTGATCAAACTTTATAGAAGACGCGACTGCCTTCAAACATGCTCAGCTGTCATTCAGCAAACAGCCTTTAAACACGATTGCAGGTTAAAAACACCATCAGCATTCTCTCGAAATCTGGCCTTTAGTCCATGTTTGTGTTTTAATAACACATTCAATTTGTCATAATATGAATAAACGCACAGAGGCCTCCTATAAAATATCACAAGACAGAATGACGTAGCAATAACTAATTACTATCTAAAATTAAATAGCAAGTGCAAAGAATAAGGACTTAATAAGAGACATGCACTGTGCAGTTACTTACAGGTGAGTCGAGTCACTCGATTCCTGCACTTTACCGCAGCGAGTGTCGGTTTTATTTGTTGACGGGCTGGAATATGTGCTGGTTATTGACATTAAAATACTGTCATAAAGCTGTCATCCTCAGGATATGAATTTAAAACGCTCTACTACACGTGTTGTTGCAACAAAACAAACGCACCCGAAGCTGAACGTGAACGTGAAGCCGCTTGCGACGCCTAGTGGAGCGGATGAAAAACTGCACTTCAGTTTCTACCACACAAATCATAATATAATTATAATGCCTGCAAATTTCAAATTTGGTCAATAGCTATATTTTAAAAATTCATACATAATTTAACATAATTCATACTCAAGCAAAAGTCCCTATTTATTGTTAAACGTGTATAAGGCAAATCACCAAAAACTCCCTCTTGTGGTCAACAAGTGTATCAACATTAATAAATCAAACGAGTCGATAATCAAGGTGGCCAGTTGAAGGTGAGAGTGAGATTTAAATGTCATGTATTTTTCAACAAATGTATCGGTTGGTCAGGCTTCGACCAGCAGAGAATCATGGATCTGTGAGTTTCAGTAAATGAACCAGATCGGCTCTCAACTGAAGGGGAAAACTTGTGTTGTGTTGAACTCAAAAGCACATGCTCAAAGCTAAACACACATCAAATACAGGACAAAAGATCTTCCAAAACTCTTTTAAAGTTGGGAAAAGTAGATGTGAATTTGTTTTATGTAAATGGATGTGCATCAAACTGACTGTTAAATGACATATGTGACATCAAATTGCACAAAACAATATTATCATAATATAATGCTAATGTTTTAGTTGCTGATTATCATAGTAGGCAGCTTCAGAAGATCAGATGGATTCACCGGCTCCTCCCGGAGGAGCATCTGATACTGAGCGGTTCTCAATCCACGTCCTGCTCTGAGTCTCTATCTGAAGCTCTGGCATATGATGGAGGAGGGCGACAGTGAGCAGGGAATATATTCAACACTCAGATGTTTGTTTGGGGGAACAGCCTGTAAAGTCAGCCTAACTGACCTACACAGACACAGAAAGACAAATGTCACTTTTTTTAATACAGGTTAAACCATGGCTGGTCAGAGGGATTGATCACTCTTAATGCATTTATTGGCTATTTGAATAAATAAATATACTTGTATGAAGCCTGTATCAAAATGACAGTTGACATGCATTATATGCAATCTACAAACTAATCACTGCTATAACAACTAAAACTAATTTTTCTATTGATTAATATTACAGGCACAGGAGTGAGATCTGATCGGTGTGTCACCTCCCCCTTGTGGAGATTATGTGTATCTGCATTTACATTTAAAAATAGCAGAAGGTGCAAAGAGACTCAAATAAAGCTGTGATGTGTAATCCTGATCCTGATGAGACACTTTCCTGAGTTTAGCTCCAACCTGATCAAAAACACCTGAAGCAGCGAATCAAGGTCTTCAGGATTACTAGAAACTTCCAGGCAGGTGTGATGGACTCTTTATCTAAATTAAATAAAAACTATTTGAATAAGCAAATAATGTTATTTACATGTTGTGTGTTTGAGTTGGAAGAATTAATAAAGTTCTTAATGACAATTATTTCCACTGACTTTCTGATAAAACTCATTGATATCAGCAACTAGTTTAGAATATTCTTTCTTCTTGAAATCAAAGCAATAAATCTGTTTAATCTGTTTCCATGAGAAAGACAGAACAATGTTAAAGCTTTTAAACATGAATTTAAGTTAAACTGAACATCTAAGAGACACAAAACATCATCACACTACTACAAACTCAGTGGATAATCATTCATTCACTAAAGCCTCGATTCAAATCTCACAATTGTTAATTTTCCTCATAAACCAAAGCTCTCAATAAAACCATCCAAACACTCTACAGACTCAGTGGCTCAGGAGTTAACGTGTTACATTTTCATCTTGGAGAACTGAGTTCGAGTCCCACTATTGCTTACGTTAAATTGCTGTCATTAAATCAGACAAAGAGTCCCAAAAGCCATCCTTCAGTGTGAGAGCCTCAGTGGTGCAGTGGCTAAACACACATCAGTTGCAGACAAGGCTGCGATGGAGGTGTGGGTTCAAGCCCCATTGTTGTTTACATTAAATTAATGTCATTATAACCAACAAAAAGTTCCTAATGCCTTTCTTCAGTGTGAAAGGTGCAGTGGCTAAACACACATTCTCTGGTGATGAGACTGTGATAGCGGCGAGGGTTCAAACCCCACCCTGGTGTGTTGAGAAGACAATCAACCAACAGAGAGTCTGTCAAAGCTTTAGCTGGGTTATTGTAAAATCACACAGGTGAATAGTGAAATATAAGTTTCTTAACATGTTCAGACAAGAGATCTGTGGCTCACAGGTAAGAGAGCTACCTCACGGGTTCAGAGGTTGCTGGTTCGTGCCCAGCCAGATCTCCGCGATACGAGTGAATGGTGTATGTGTGAAGGGGCGGGGATGATTCGGATCCCCCCCCGAACCCCATCACAATGTCCAGCAGCGGTTATGCTTCTTGATACAATGAAAAAATTTTTAGCTGTATAAAATTTTGGCCCACCATCCCTTCCCCACCTATTTAGGTTCCCATCATTTGCTTTTTGAAGGAGTGACTCTCCTAAAAGAAAATGATGGTAACCTACATGTTTAACACCAAACAACACACATTCACACGTCATAAGTCTCACCTGTCCATGAGCAGAAGTCCATCATTACAGTGACCGTCTGTCCACACGTCCCACAGCTCTGCTTCTGATGACGGTACGCTCCAAACACATCCCGAATTCTGTAGAGGAAACACATAAATAAACACAGGCATGAATTTTTACAGGCATGTGTTATTCCATATGTACAGAAAAAAAAAAAAACTAATTTACATTAAATAAATGTATATAATTTAGATGCAAAAAAATTAGGCACTATATATGTTAAAGACAGATTTAAAACCAGTGACATTTATTTCAATGACATGATACTCGTTATGCATATACAGACAATAACTTGAATACAACTCTTTGAACTAAAAGTCAATTATAATTTGTCCTGTGGTGCGTGAAGTAAAAAAATGGTGGAACAAAAGCTTAAATTCTCAAATTAAAGCGGTAGTAATTTGACAATATTTACTTTTTTATACTTTTGTTTGTTTACACAAAAATTGCATACCAAATCAAAGTCTGTGTGCCATAACTAACATGCAAGAAGCCAATTTGTTGACAAGCGACAAGAAAACTATAAAACAGGATTCTGAAAGCACATTATATGGTTTATCTAAATGTATACATTTAAACAAATATGCTTTTCTCATGTGTTCAAATAACAGGGTTCCTACACATTTTCCATTTCAAAATTCCATACTTTTCCAGACTCAAATTTCAGACCATATTTTATAGTGGAAAAACAAATGATTTAGCGTGTAGCGATTAAAGGTTCAAATTCACAATATTAAATTCACAATCTGATACTCTCACAATACTACAAATATTGTTGTCACAGTACCAAAATTTCAATAGTCCATAACAATACAAGTAAAATCTCACGGTTCTCTGTACCATAGCAAAAACTACTGGAACTATTTAACTATATGGCTCTGGGGGAAATAAATCAATCCAGAACGAGAGGCGTTGCCATTCTCAACTCTCATTGGTCAAATTTGCAATCGATCGCATAGTTTGACACCACGTAAACACACCCACCAAAACCAGCTTTTTCATCGCTTAAGTCATGGGTTTTCAAAATTTATGATGCCAAGGCTTACATTTAAGCTCACCTTACAATAATATGTAAAGTCTGACTCTGCTTAATGGGTACATGTTTGTACCCTTTAAGCACACCCGTTGCCATTAAGCTCACAACATGTTTTTTTGGGAAAATTCTTGTTTATTTTAAACAACATTTTTAAAGAATAATTTTATAAAGATTAACTTGAAGTGACAACCATCAGTTAATATTTAAAGTCTGTTTATGAAGTATTTACATAGACGTTCAATGTGGATGAGCTTAAAGGGAGCACACTGAGCTTAACTGGAACAGCAAACCATTTTTTAATTAATAAATATTACATTTATAAATTTAAAAGGACAATTGTGCTAAATAAATAATCTAGGTCATGTATTAAAAAGTTCATACATATTTTAATATGAACAGCTATTATAGAAAATATCTATGAAATTATACGTTTTCTTATTGAAATCACACTGAAGCTGTGATTTTCATAGTAGTGCACCCTTTAAGCTCACCTTACAATAATATGAAATTTAAAAAAAAAAAAATTATAGAAGTGTAAAACAACAGAACATCAATAAACTGTAAATTTATAATATAATTGATTTAAAAGTACAAGCCAGTAATGCCTGTGAAGTAATATATTAGTGTAGCACACAATCATACAGCTAGTAAGCTAACAATGTTCTGCAGCATCTGCGCTATGTTGCTTAAACTATCTTTTGGATCTAACTGTAATTATTTCCCACATCCAGGTTTCAGGTTATAATATAAAAAAGTCTAAATATTAATCTCTTAATTTTGCAGTAAGAAGTTATACTTATCGAAAATAAAGGCTTAAACATCTAAAAAAAAAAATGCACATTTAAGCAGGTTAAAAAATTACAGGAGGTATATAGTAACAAACACATCATTTGGTTAAGACATCAAGCAGGATGATAAATTATTTTTTTCTTTTTATAGTCTGAGCTCAAAGATAGTAGTGTGCTTAATGGGTACTTGAGCTTAATAGGTACGTTTACCCTACAATTCTGGAAAATATGTATACAGCAAGAAAGGAAAGACACGTTTAGAAATGAAACAGTTAGAATGTTCAGTAGACTTTATCCATTTTTGCTTTGTCTTTTTATTCTCTGAAATTTTATGGGGACCCCTTAGAACCTTCTGAGGACCCCAGTTTGAATATATATATACTTTGCGTTTTGTGCTTACTTTTTAGATAATAACAAGTTTTCTCCGCATGCCAATATATATATTGATTTTTCATCTTGTTTACGAAGCTTTGTATTTATAATTTTATAAATATTTGAGACAGAATTTCTTTCACTACGAGTTGAAACAGCCTTTATTCAACATTTTCTAGAAAGTCAAAGCGAGGAACTGCTGCTGTAATTCATGGCTGAGTACAGTTTGGTTGCTAACGAGGGTGAAACCACATTCCGATTAACTGCCACCCTAATCATTAATGTCTTCAACACATCACATTTTCGATAAACGTGTGTTATGGGGAGGCGTCACGGAAAAGCCACAGATGCAAATGTAGTGTTTTCATGACTCACTTGGACATGAACTGTGTGTGGCGTCTGAAGGCTGATCTGTTGACAGTTTGATGTTGTCAATAGACTCTGGGTTAAAGTGAAGCCAGCTTCTGCCATCTAGTGGAGCGGATGATAAACTGCACTTCAGTTTCTAAAATGAGTCGTATATATTATAGTGCCAACCAGAGGCGAACCAACATTGAGTGGGGGCCCCAGGCAAAATCAATGAGGCCCTTATAATTTTTTGATAATATATCTTCGTTATCTAGAGATATCATTTTACAACATACAAAAAGTAGTCAAAACACATCTAACAGAACCTAAATTGTTTAATTTTTATAACATTAAACTGCTTATTTTTTTATATTTTTATCTTCATCTTTATAATTTATAATATAACAATACAATATCTTCAAAATACAGTACAAACTTCATATTTATAACGAATTGTCACCTTAAAAACGGTGCTTTGTGTGGTGGTGACAGGAACAAGCAATTCATATATGGTTATCATTTTAATTTAATATTTATTTCATTAGTTTATCAACTAATTATGTTAACTAATTTAATGTAGAAGAGCTGGATTTACTAATTAGCCTACTAATTAAATAATGTCAACTAAGTAAATGTATTGATTAGGGCTGCCCCCGACTAAAGATTTTTCTAGTGGACTAGTCATTCATTTAAGCAATTAGCAGAGTAATCGCACATTTATATCATTTAATTAGGCTGCTTAAATACACTCACCTAAAGGATTATTAGGAACACCATACTAATACTGTGTTTGACCCCCTTTCGCCTTCAGAACTGCCTTAATTCTACGTGGCATTGATTCAACAAGGTGCTGAAAGCATTCTTTAGAAATGTTGGCCCATATTGATAGGATAGCATCTTGCAGTTGATGGAGATCTGTGGGATGCACATCCAGGGCACGAAGCTCCCGTTCCACCACATCCCAAAGATGCTCTATTGGGTTGAGATCTGGTGACTGTGGGGGCCATTTTAGTACAGTGAACTCATTGTCATGTTCAAGAAACCAATTTGAAATGATTCGAGCTTTGTGACATGGTGCATTATCCTGCTGGAAGTAGCCATCAGAGGATGGGTACATGGTGGTCATAAAGGGATGGACATGGTCAGAAACAATGCTCAGGTAGGCCGTGGCATTTAAACGATGCCCAATTGGCACTAAGGGGCCTAAAGTGTGCCAAGAAAACATCCCCCACACCATTACACCACCACCACCAGCCTGCACAGTGGTAACAAGGCATGATGGATCCATGTTCTCATTCTGTTTACGCCAAATTCTGACTCTACCATCTGAATGTCTCAACAGAAATCGAGACTCATCAGACCAGGCAACATTTTTCCAGTCTTCAACTGTCCAATTTTGGTGAGCTCGTGCAAATTGTAGCCTCTTTTTCCTATTTGTAGTGGAGATGAGTGGTACCCGGTGGGGTCTTCTGCTGTTGTAGCCCATCCGCCTCAAGGTTGTGCGTGTTGTGGCTTCACAAATGCTTTGCTGCATACCTCGGTTGTAACGAGTGGTTATTTCAGTCAAAGTTGCTCTTCTATCAGCTTGAATCAGTCGGCCCATTCTCCTCTGACCTCTAGCATCAACAAGGCATTTTCGCCCACAGGACTGCCGCATACTGGATGTTTTTCCCTTTTCACACCATTCTTTGTAAACTCTAGAAATGGTTGTGCGTGAAAATCCCAGTAACTGAGCAGATTGTGAAATACACAGACCGGCCCGTCTGGCACCAACAACCATGCCACGCTCAAAATTGCTTAAATCACCTTTCTTTCCCATTCTGACATTCAGTTTGGAGTTCAGGAGATTGTCTTGACCAGGACCACACCCCTAAATGCATTGAAGCAACTGCCATGTGATTGGTTGATTAGATAATTGCATTAATGAGAAATTGAACAGGTGTTCCTAATAATCCTTTAGGTGAGTGTATATACTGGGTGCGTGGAAGCGGCGCGCACGCATAAAGCTTGTGCAAAGCACCGGCAAAAGTAGGCTAATGATTATAAATGTGTCAGAAAAAAATAACAAGGTGAAATTTTATTTGTTTATTATTAAACTAGTATTTTCTGAGTCAGTCTCGGCTGCAAAGATGAAGTTGACGATGCTGCCTCTCCGCAGTGGACGCGCCTTTAGAGAGAAATGCACTTTTCATAACCAGAGAATATTTGTTTTCGATTTGAATTTGTTCGTTTAAAAGTAGACATTTAAAGTTTTCTATAGACTAGATATATTTCTCATATATGTGAGGTAAGTAGCCTGATACGCTTAGTTTCGGTTCATTTATGAGATGCGCTGCAGTTCAGAGACTAGGACGAAAGAAAGCACGCGTCCTGTTTGTTTTCTTTATTTTACAAAAGCACAACTATTTGTTGTTATTGTGAGTTTACACAAATACAAATAAATGATGTATTACTCTTATCTGTATGACCATAAATTATGGAGTATTTTAAGTTGTTTTCGCTGTTGTCAGGAAAAAATGCCAGTGATCACGCCGGCGCCTTCATGTCATGTAAGCGCTATACTTCAGTTTCCACACTCCACACAAACCACACAAACTCCAGTTTTTTTTTTTTTGTTTGTTTGTTTTTTTTTGAACATTGTATTTATTGGGTTTTAAAATATCAGTACAAAATACAAATTAGACTATACAGATATTTCCCTATTACACTTGGATATGTGCCTAATAATAGCGCATATTTTTCTAGGTTAACATTAGAGTGAGCGGCCAAGCCGGACGGATAAGTTCTCTTCATGCTTAAATCAAATCATGCATTTTTTCCAGTTTGAAGAAGGCGGCCGAGGCGAGGTGGCGAAAGCATTACCAGCGTAACGAGAGATGGGGGCCCACTAAGGGGGCTGCAGAGATGTCGCTGCATGTTTATATTAACATTTCTGATTGTTTAAATGATCAGCCCTTGGGGGCCCCCTCAAAATGCGTGCCTTGCCTGCCCTATTGCGACGCCTCTGGTGCCAACAGACTCAAAGTTGCTTCAAATGGGCTCATTGACTATATTCCAAAACGACACATACGTTTTCATACTAAAGCTAAATGTGTCAGTCTGGGGGGTATTCCAGAAAGCAAGGTTAACTTACCGTCACATATACCTTGAAGGGAGGGTTGATTAACCCAAACCTTGCTTACTCAAGGTATGCTGGTTCCAAAAACGAGTCCCGGAGTAAGTTCAGACAACTCAGAGTATGTTCCCGGTTAACACACAAGACATTGTCAACAGAGCGACGAATCGATGATTCACCATGGAAACAGACGCTAAGAAAAAGCGCGCCATTCTAATTCCTTCTTCTTCTTTTGTTTAATGGCGATTTACATAACCTACTTAATGCACATCGCCACCTATTTGGTGGTTGTGCAATCATTTTTTCGACCTTTTCGTTTAATAAATATTCTTTATTCACTGAGAATAAGGATTATATTGTTTGTTTGATGCTAATTAATTGAATGCAGATCCATGTGTGAGATGACAATAAAATAAATAATAAATATATTTGAATTGAATTAACATTTAAACATTACCTTGTTGTAATAGTGCTTTAGAATTAATATATAATATTGTATATTATATAACTGTAACTATATAACAAATTTAGTTATATTAATATAACTATATTAATTATATAAGATGCATCTGAATACCTCTTAAGCAAACTAACCCTGGAACATAGCCTGCTCCGGAGCAGGTTATGTTCAGAGAGTGAGTTGCTATGGCTACTTACATACCCTCAAAGTTACCTCCGTTTTTGGAACCGAAAGTTGAGGTTATCCGCTTACTTACTCTTAAACATACCCGGGTATGTCACATAACCTGCTTTCTGGAATACCCCCCAGGTGAGAGGACTGAGATTTAAATTTATATATTTGAAAACAAAAATATGATTTTTGGCAAGGTCTCGACCAGCTAACAGCATAGTTTCAGTAAATTATACAGATCAGCTCGCAGCTGGTAGGTTAAGAAGACAAATAAAATGTCTGATACGTGTTCAACTCAGTCACATGCCCAAAGTATAAACTTGTATATTGATTTTTTTTTTTTTTTTTTTTTGTATCCCTTTAAGCATTTTGAGAAAGAGAAGAGAGTGTAAGGAGAGAGGGCACACTGTCATAAAAGGAAAGGTAAAAACACCATTTGCACACCAAATCAAGCATTGACCAGGGTTTCAACAGACAATCTTTACACAGTTCTTAATAAAGAATGTACTCTTACCTTTATCCAAGGTTTCTGGTTCAAATTCCAAAAGGCAATGAGTTTGAGATTTTTATTATTGTAATATGCATTTTTTTAAGTGTACAACTTTTATAACGAGTGCAAACTGAACAAACTTTTCACATAGGCAAAAGCATGTGAGTTCTTCACATTTTACTTAACCGAAAATGATTTTCAGGTGCATGTACTTTAAGGTGCTTTGGATAATTAAGCATGTGTCATATGTGTCAAAGATTGTAACCCCAAAATACTTATGCAAATAGTAAATAGACAGAACCCGGAACCTTCACACTTTTTGTTTTATTTCCCAAATATTCTTTTTTTTTCTTCACATTGTGTGTTGGACATTATTAATGCCTGTAGTACAACAGAATTTAGAGACTGCTGGTAAACAAGTTCAAAACATTTACACATTTAATTACTCTCTCTCATCCAAAACATAAAAAATGCATATACAGCCTCAGTAGATTCAGATTGATTTCTCAGTCTACGTTAGCATTCGCCTGTCCCATCACTTCACAGTGTTCTCAAAGAGAACTGCACCAGAATGTCCGACTGCTTTGTTGCTGGAGATTTAAATAATTACATAGCATATGCTTGACTTTGTGATTTCAGCTGTCCTGGAGAAGGTCATAGGATCCACTGGAAATCACTTGATGCTTGTCTTCACCCTTTTACAAAATACAAAACAGATCCATTTTAATGAACATCACATGTGAACACATTTATTTAAGGAAAGATTATAGTCTTGTAAGACATGATACAAATTCCCAGCATTTAACCAACCATAAACTTATAGCCAGCTAACAATTTTTTGGTTCCCAAAATGTTCAGAGAACATTAGTTTCAACCTTAAAATAACCACTAGAGAACATTATGTATAGGTTTCCTTTAGAAAAACCACAAAAATTACAAAAATTAAACCTAAAAATAACCATTATAGAATGTTCTGTATAGATTATTTTGAGTTTTTTACAAAAAAAAAAAAGAAAAAAACGATTCTAGGAAGGTTAGTTTATGAAATAAAATAAAACCTTGAACATGCTTATATTGTCCCCAAAAACACGTGAACCATATGGGAACTTTAGGGGAAGGTTCTGTGTTTGCTGGGTAAAAAGCTGCTTTACTTACGTTTGAATCACTGACCGGTGGAGTTTGTTCTTTTGTGGCTTTTGAGTCATATAAAGGATTACTGATGTTTGGACTGGATTCTGATGGGTTCACATCTTCCCCTTCATCCTCCTAACATAATAATAATTCAAATAATTATACATAAACTCACACCACATATAGACAAAAAGGATGTGTATGTAATAGGGCTGTCAATCAATTAAAATATTTAATCGCAATTAATCTAATACACAAAATCATTTGTTGGTGTTCAGTAGAATAATTTTGTTGAACCTTCCGATTTATAAATACATTATTGATAAATAATAAACTGTTTTATCCGTAAATAGTGAACTTTGACAGCCCTAATATATAAATGTGAACACAAACAAGATTACCTTAAAGTAGTGGAACTGGAATGGCTTTGTTTTATGTGTGTAGAAATTGTATCCTACAAATCCAGTTGCTACAATGAGGATAATGAGCCCCAGGATGCCAATGCCCATCCCAGCCTTATGAGCCGGGTGGATGGATGGAGGTGGAGGGGGAGGCGCTTTTAATGGGCCCTGGAGAACATGGATGACCCCATTGGATGCAAAAATGTCTGAGTCTATGACATAACGGTCATTGATGTATCCAGAGGAGGTCTAAAGAAGACAAGAGAGTGACGACAAGCAGATCGAAAAGAGTTTGTCTGTATAACTCAAAATAAGTAATGAAGCAACTTATATCCTCACCATTACTTGAGGGTTCTGGAGATCCGGGATGCTGGTGATGGTCAGGCTTTGTCCCAGTCGTGTTCGGACATGAGTGATGTTAATAAGTGCCTGCAGTACCAAAGCCCTCCCATCTAGTAGATGGTGCTCTATGTCTCTGCCACTCAAAGTCTGTTGAACACATAAAGGACATTAACCAAGAGCGTCCACAGAAAATTTTAGAGTTGACATTTTTACATTTACATTACATTTTTTGTACAAAGTTTTTTTTTTAAGTGCTGTCAAAGTTAATGTGTTAACCTTACAATATTTCTGTCATGACTCTGGGAGTATTTAGCATGGTAATGGATATGACAATACGCTACTGCCAATACATACACGACACGCTGCTGTGAGCAAGTAAGACATGCTGCTGCTGTGTTATTTAGCATACATGAATTACCCCGTAGCAGATCTATACAGGTAGAGCTGGGGAAGGGGGAGGGTTTCTGAAAGTGCGCTGCAACTGCTACAGCAAATGCTGACCAAGAATTTAAAGGTTGAGCAGCAAGCCCATTGGCTACTGATACAACAGGAACCAATCAGCTGTGCCCTATAGAGAATGATGTGATTGCAAGCAGATCAAGTTAAGGACCTATCAGCCTGCGCCATTTAGTTTCATGAAAGAACTTTGTGAAAAAAAATAAAAAAATAAAAAATAAAAAAGTGATTAATGCAATATTTTTTTTAATATGCTGCTTTGGGATGATATTTATTGTGAAAAGTGCTTCACAAATAAATCTGAATTAATTTGAATCGTTCAAAATTTTGAATCAGTAATTTTTTTTTAAAAGAAATTAAGACTTTTATTCAGCAAGGATGCATTAAACTGATGAAAAGTGACAGTAAGACTTTTACATTGTTACAACAATTTCATATAAACAGTTCTTTTGATCTCTGTGTTCATCAAAGAATCTTTGCTTTCAAAAAAATATTAAGGAGCACAACTGTTTTGATAACATTAACAATAATGAAAAATGTTTTTTGAGCACCAAATCAGCATATTATAAGTTATTTTAAATTATAATATTTCACAATATTACAGTTTTTACTGTATTCATTCAAAGTTCAAACACATTAAAAAACCTTACCAAGTATGTGTCTAACGTTACTCTAATTGGTGATAGAAAGAAGATATGCTATAAACTTAATACAAATCAAATATTTTAAAGATAATATTTTAATAAATTGCTTTGGCTTTAATTAGTGACAGTATAAAAGCCAATTATTTAATTTTGATAATCTTTATAATATCACACCTAATGTTTTCCTCTTTAAAACATAATTATGGGCTAAAAGAGTTTTTAAAATCTGTCCACTGTAGTGCAAGTCATGCATCAATGGAGATGTTAATGTGAGAATATAAGTGAAATAACATTTTACTTTGAATTTACAACAAATGGCAACAAAAATTAAAAGTATAAAAGGTGGATGTGGGAGTCACCTGGTTACTATAGAGGCCATCGTTATCAGGAACAAACAGAGTGGACTGGATAGTGATATTGCTTAGGCGATTCACAAACTTTTTTCCTGATGCAGAAGTTGAATAATTCAGGATTTGCTGAAAAAGAAAGAGCAGTCAGATATCTACATCCTAGAAGATTCACCATGCCCATAAATAAATCATTTCTATGCTTTAAGATAAAAAGCATTTTAAACCCTTGAGAATGCCTTGCCCCATCGACTTCCATTTTAAGTCCATTACAGCACAGTTTTTGTTTGTTTTTACATACTGAGGGACGAGTCAAAATGATTAATTCTGTCAATAGCTGAAGCTCTACTCACAGACAGGAAGTTAGACAGGGTTGGTCTGGCTGAGAGAACCTGCAGCAAGTTTCCTGTACAGGAGTATCCGTCACCAATGTAGCCAGTTTTACACTCACACTTCAAATCTGAAATAGACACAGTCCGTCTAAACCCAAACTTGCCCCTGCCTTTATACTGATAGAACAGCTTCACATATATCCCAGAGGACTTTTACCTTTCACTCTATAGCAGAACGTGTCCCACGTCTCAGTCAGGTTATTGCGAATGCCATAGTCCACAATACCCACATGTCCAAAGCCACATTTTGGGTTAGAGAAGCTCATGGGATACGCTACCCTCGCTTTGTCAAGCCAGCCTGCTGCGCACAAGTTATAACCTGCCTGCAGGACAAACGTAAGAGAAAAGTAACATTCAGACAATGAGCCCTAATGGTACAGCAGCCTAAAATTATTGTGTTACTTTAAGAGCGGCACCTGCTGGGCATATGACAGCTGCGTGTAGGTAGCGATAGTTCCTCCTTCCTCCTTGCAGGCCTCCTGCGCCATTGTGTAGTTGAGTTTGTATATTCCCTTTGAGGAACGATAATGGAAAACTCCTAATGTTTTATCTAATAGAAGGGGAAAAAATCATTAACTTTGTTTCAAAACCTAGTGAGCTGCCAAGGTATCCTCGTCATGGCACGCCGTGGTTACTGTAATGGGAACCTGGGCCCCCAGGACATGCTGGAGAACAGGATAATGTTTTTCAACTGGCAAAATAACTTTTTCTAAATACAGTGGCTAGAAAAAGTCTACACACCCAGGCTATTCCACAAACATAAGATACTTTGTTTTGGCTTATTTCTAAGAAATCACTGCATATTATTTGTCGAGATGACAATGGATTGCAAAAAGCTCAGTGAGAAAAAAAAATCCAATGTGGTATACAATATTTCATTCAGTACTGAAAAAGCATTTATTAAAAATTATTATTTTTTAAATGTAAAATAATTCAAATTTAATTACATTTAATTTTAAGTAATGTATCAATTAATTAATTTAAATACATTCAGAAATCATTCTAACGTGTTGATTTGGTACTCATTTATTATCAATTATTATTGGTGTTTAATTATTAATAATGGTAATTATTATTATTATCTATGTTGAAAAGTTTTTGCTGCTTAATATTTTTTGTACACACCATGATTTATTACACATTTATTTATATTATACATTATTATACATTTATACTTTTGTGACATTATAAATATCTTTACAGTCACTTTTGATCAATTTAAAACATCATTGTTGAATAAAAGAAAAAAAATACCCCACACTTTTGAATGGTAGTGTAACACAGGTTCCACAAAAAAATTAAGCAGCAAAAACAACATTGATAAAACTAAGAAATGTTTCTTTGTGTTACTAAATCAGCATATAAGAATGATTTCTGAAGGATCATGTGACACTTAAAACTGGAGTAATGATACTGAAAATAAAGCTTTGCCATCACATGAATAAATTACTTTTTAAAAAATATATTAAAATAGAAAATGTAGTTTTTTTAAATTATAAATAAATGAACTTTTATAAAAATAGGAGTTGGCAATAGTGCATATGAAGAATACATACCCTCATAGTGCAGGTCCGTGCACTGAGCATCTGAATCGCACTGTCCATTATCTTGTAGACAACGATTAACTGGCAACAGTTTTGCTTGGCAATCAATCCCATCGCCAATGTAGTTGTCTTTACACTCACATTTCCTCTTGCCCTGGTGACCAACACACATTACATATGGATGTGTAAACCCCCATATAAAGACCATATTTAGTTTAAATAATGAAAGAGAAAGTTCTGCTTACAGCTCCGGTCATGGTGCAGGTAGCGTGCTCGTGACACCCGCCATTTTCACCATCCGCACAGGGGTCGACGGGTGTGCACACAAACCCATCGCCGGAGTAACCTTTGAGACACGTGCAGCTGACCTTCTCCCCCTTCTGACTGCACTTAGCATCCTTAGAACAGCCGCCGTTCCAGTACTTGCACATATTGGCCGCTGCAGAAGAGATAGAGGTGAGTGGACAGTTTCTATTCTTGTTTTTTATCACTATTAATATTATTATTGCTATTGAAATCTTCATGTATGTACCTGTACAGGTGATACCATCTCCTTCATAGAAGGGTTTACAGATACAGGTATTATTCTCCATGCAGACGGCCTTCTCATGGCAAGCCGGATTGCAAACAGGACCATCAGCTGAAATATCAGAAATACATGCAGTGAACTGGACTTGCACGTATAAAGCAATGCTTGTCTTTCTCTGGTCTGTTATATAACCCCAAAACAAAAAGAATAATGAGAAGGTCTATACCTAATTTGTTCTCACATTGTGGACCAGTCCAGCCCTCTTCACAAAAACATGAACCGGTACCTTTAGGACCCTCATCACATGACCCATGTTCTGTGCAGTTGCAGGCTTAGGAAGAGAGGAAATAAACCAACTATACATACATACATACATACATACATATACACACACATATACATACAATTGTTTTGAAAAATCTTACCTTTGCAATACGGTCCAAAATGGCCATCCACACACAGTTCACAGGCTACACCTGTAAATCCAGCATCGCAAGTGCAGGTGCCATTGCCTAAATGATCCTCGTCACACTTGCCATGGTTACTGCAAGGGGATTCTGGACCCCCAGGACATGCTGGAGAACAGGATAATGTTCTTCAATTGGCAAAATAACTGTTTTTCTAAATACTATGGCTAGAAAAAGTCTACAAACCTAGTTAAAATTAGGTTTTTGATATGTAAAATCTGCATATAGCAATAGTTTGAACTGGGATATATAGTATGTCAACAGTTTACTGTGAATAGTACAGCTGCTTACCAAGACAGTCCCTGCCGTAGTACCCTGAACAGCACTTGGGCTTCCATATGACCACTGTACATGTTGACTGACATCCTGGAGACCTAGTCATAAATGACTCTGGAAGGACACACTTTTGTTCTGCCTAGATTGAAAGCACAATTGAATTGGATTAAAAAAAATCATTATATAATTAACTGAATTTTAACAGTGCATGTCCATTAGCTTTGAGGGAATCCATATCTATCCTTATGTAATATTGTGAAATATTATTACAATTAATTGTATTATTACAATTAAAATGAACTGCTTTTTATTTTAATATATTTTTAAAAAGTAATTTATTCATGTGATGGCAAAGCTGAATTTTCAGCATCATTACTCCAGTCTTCAGTGTCACATGATCCTTCAGAAATCATTCTAATATGCTGATTTGCTGCTCAAGAAACATTTCATATTATCACGTCATATACAGAAAGTTGTGCTTAATATTTTTGTGGGATTTTTTTAGGATTCTTTGATGACTAGAAAGTTCAAAATAACAGCATTTATCTGAAGCAAAAATCTTTTGTGACATTATAAATATATTTACTGTCACTTTTGATCAATTGAATGCATCCTTTGCTGAATAGAAGTATTGTTTCTTGCTAATCCCAAACTTTTAACCGGTAGTGTTTATCCATTTAAAATTTGCAGTCTTATGAGACACAAATATTGACATATTGACATCCCTCCCCCAGTCATGCCAATAGTAGCAAATCATGGTTCATAGTTGTGACAAAACTAAGGCTGTTGGCTATTTAAAAACAAGGGATTAGCCCTTCATTATGTCCTGCTCTAAATTCCTAAATAGGAAATATATTAAGGGAGGGAAAAAATGCTATTTTACACTATTTTAGTACAGAGTTTTACAATAAATCCATGACATCTAATAAGAGCTGACTAGATACAGTCAAACATATTCTTCATATTCTTTCCATAATATAATACTTTAAGGTTTAGCTTCAGATAAAGATGAAAATTACCTTTGGCTTGCTTCCAAGCGGGCAATCCGAAATAATGCGACCACAAAACCTGCAAGCCAACTATTACAACAACAAAAAAAATTGCAAAATGTTTTTCAAGATACCACAAAGAAGAACGGTAGATTGATTCGATCTGATCACTTTAGCGTTGATGCAAATTGCACAAGTACATACTATGCAAATCATACAATGCACTACAATGGCTGCATTTAAGTCCATTTTTTATGCTCTCTCTCACTAACTTCCCTTTATCTTGATCACTGCCCACTATTGGCAGAACCCTTGCAATGTGCTTAAATGGAAGCCCTTGATCACTTGGAATCCAATATGAAGCTTAGTTTTTTTCCTTTTGAGTTTGTTTTATGCACCATTCTATAGGCCTGTATGTATGCTTGGGCTGTTGGACAAATGAAAATGATAACAATACAATAAACTATAACTGTGTAAATAAAAGTCAGCTTAAGGTAGGGGATGCAGTTAAATGTCAAAATAACTCCAATATCATACACTAGAGTTGTGTGGGGTGGGTCTAAATTAAGCGCAATCAGACATTACAATTGTGTTGCATTGTGTGTGGTCTTTGGATGACTTGTAAGTGTACATTTTGAGTAGACTCGCTCAGAATCGAGGGTCAGTCCAAATAAACTTCCCTTCCCATTTGACGAAGTTGAATGCACTTTAAAATGGCGGCGGGGATTCCCCCAAAGGGAAGTGCTTAGGGTAGTTTGCAAGTGTATGTCTAAAAGTGGAGTTAAACGCAGCCAATGTTGTTTGAAGTAAAAAGTGAAAATAATTTGAACTTTGTTAGGACTCACAGTGAAATCAATGGTGTGCTTATAATCACAGCGCCCCCCAAGGCTCGGAGGATTCAGCAGACAGTCAATGCCATAAATCATGCCTCCATTGAAATCAAGGTTTCTCTTTACAATCCGACAGCTTTTGTGGTTCACATAAAGCTCCCCCTGAAAGATAAATATGCATAACACAATGCATGGTTAATTAAAAAAAAAAAAAAATAGATGTGATATGTGAATACCCAATGCAAATCTTTTTATCTTAAAAAGTACTCACTATATGCTCTTCCCCCACGCAGGCCACTGACAGATCTGAGCCCTGTTGAGTTTTTAAAGAGCTGGCATGGATGAGCGCTGCAGGCAGGAGCTAGTGGACACACAATAAATTGAAATACATTTAAATGATGCATTAGGGAGTCAACACTGAATTTCATGTCATGCTGAATTAGTCTTATACCGCCATGCCCTTGCCAAAAAAAATAAATACACTGGATAGAGACCAACCTTGGTGTCACGCAGGATGTGGTATTTAAGATACTCAGCAAGCTGATCACGGTTATGCATCGCATACAGGAAGTCTTTCTGCTCTTGGGCCAGGGCGGCCATTACAGTGTCCGTGGGCATGAACAGGGTGACAGGCTGATGAACTGGGTCCATCACCAACTTCAACGTATCTGTGTCCTTTAATCAAACAAGGTAATATAAATTTTGGTGGATTTCAATAGAAAATAGAGGGTTCTTCTAAAAAATAACAATTCATTTAATGTAATATTCCAACAAAGGCATAAGAAGAATAAGAACTTTTGTGTGGAAAGGATTTTAGTAGAAAAAAGGATGTCATTTTGCTTACCTCAAGAAGTTTGTAGAATGTCTTGAAGCCATGGATATTGACCACTTCTGAGAGGTTACGCTTTCAGAAAAAAGGAAAATGACAATAAAAATCTATCAGTGTTATTTCATAATTACATGGCATGAATCATAAAATAAATGATGAATATTGTCAGAGTTATTCTGTGGGGACATACCGGTGTGCTGTCTTGTTCCCTGTCTTTCTGAATCTGGAAACCGGGAGGCAGTAGGACAGTGTCAATCTCATGGAAAATCCCATTGCTACTTTCCAGATCACTGAACACCACCTTGGCTTTGTTATTGATGTATATAGTATCCTGGAAACAAATTATGAGGTAAATACATATCTTATACAGTCATGCATCAGTGTGCATCAGGTACTGTACCTCTGAGTACGTAATGGTGAGGATGTCACCAGTAAGTGTGGTCAGGTTACGAGGCTGCATGAGATCTTCTGGCAGGAGGGCACGGCAGGCCACTATGTGGTACCTCATGATTTTGGCGTTTTTAGAATGTTTCCACTTTATAATGTCCTTCAACTAAATATAAAAGCAGGAGTAATCAGTAACATTAAAGAAACCCACTATCACAATATCCTCTTACTATTCATGACACTTATTAAGAGACAGATATCATGTATAGTAGATCAAAGACCATTTAGATTAATCACATTTCCAGGTCATATTTTAGTTTAAATTCTGAAGAATATTTAAGAGCACTGAGACTTTGTTTTTAAATGACAACTAGCCATATTTTCCTTTTCTATTCACAAATTTGGCTCATATTCTTTGGAGGCTTTGTTTTCATTAAACTTCATGAAAGTTCAATCACATGGCACTTGATGTATAATCTTCCAGCCAGTCATGGCACAAGCTGATAGGTCATCTACTTGTAATCTATCAGCCAATCAGCTTGCATCCTGTGCAAACGATTTAATAGGCATGTAATTTGTCAGCAAATGAGCTTGCATGCTCCTAATACCACTTACATTTAAATAGCCAGCTTCAATCATTTGCTGTAAGATGGTTTAGTGCAGTGTGTGAGTACTTTTCTTGCTCATGGACCTGGTCAAGTAAGTGGATTTTTTTTCTCATTTTAAAATGGTAAATCCATCAATGAAGCTCTTTTTCTATTACTGTTTTATAGGAGGTAATTTTTCTTTTCTCTTTCAGCTAGCTGTGTGATCTCCTGCATTTGCTAATGGTAAGCTTTGGCCTTTTTAGTGTTTCTTACTAGTTAAGTCAGATACATTGGATGTTCTTTCCTTTGTGGATAAAAAAGATTGACATGTCTCAGCTTTCCTTTTCCTCCATACATTGGAAGTCACTGGGCTCCAAAGATGTTTTGTTCCCAATATTCTTCAAAATATGTTGCTTTGAAGTCATACAGGTTTGGAGTGACATGAGGGTGAGTAAATGATTGAAATTTTTTGGTGGGGTAGGTGAACTATCCTTTAATTCACTAAGCTCTTGGTCAAGTGGCTAGACACATAGCAAGTAAATTAGTTAGTTATGCTAGCGTCAAGCTTCAACCTGCTCCAACACACTTAATCCAGTAGACCTTGATGATCTCTTTCTGGTGTTTAATTAGGTTTGGAGAAACACTGCAGGATTACACCCCTGAAGTATGTGAACTCTGGGATTTAGTGACTTGTAAATCTCCTTTAAACTGCAAAACCTAGACTACCATTTTTGTAGCAGCTTAAGAGATTCAACCAGTTTTGGACCATCCCTCCCCACAAGTGTTTTAGTTATCAATATTTCTCAGCTGTCTAATGGCACAACTCTCTTTAGGTTATGCCACATCTCAGTTGGCTTAAGGTCAGGATGTGCATCTTTTTCAGACATCCTTTAGTTGATTTACATGTGTGCTTTGGGTCACTTGTCCTGTTGCATCACCCAACCTCTAAAGATCTAGAGATCCTGTGAAAGCATTTGTGATCAATGTATGATTCTCTCTAACCAATCTTTAAGAACATATCTGCCAGTAACCAGGCTTTGTGTGCCTTTATTTAAAGGGCAGGGTAACCCACGTGCTCATCTCCTTAATTGACTCATTTATCTTTTGGAAAAGTAACTTTCCTGCCCTGTCAATGTCCTCAATAGAGTACAACTGTTTGTTTTTGTGCAAGTTAAGACTGTCTAAAATTGACTTTGAGCAGACCACATTTGAGAACCATGCAGAAGTCAGATTTTCAAAGGGTTCACAAACTTTCTTGCCATTTGTATTGCAACCCTCAAAGTCTTACCTCTGATGAGTTGTAAGCATCTGCATTAGGTACAAAGACCGTGTAAGGGCCACGACTTCCGAGTTCAGGAATTTTATTCCTCTATAAAAAAAAAAAAAACATTCCTCAGTCAGATCACAATCTCAGAATTTCAGGTTTAAAAACAAGATTGTGTAATTTATGAAGATTAAGCGTACCACCAGTCCCATGTAAAATTCCCTTAAATTTCTCTTTTGAATCTCCTAAAAAGAAAAAGGGGTTGCACTGTTAAGGTATTGTTTCACTTGTGTGCCTGTTTACATTTTTGCTGTACTTCTAACCTTCAGCAAGGTGCCTTTGCAGGTCTCTCCATCGCCAATAAAGCCAGGCCTACAAGTGCAGTTCCTCTCCAGGGGTCCTGTCATGGTACAGTCAGCATACCTGTGGCATCCTCCATTTCTCTGACAAAACAAGTACTTGTGACTTTGTGCCATGTTATTCATGCTATTCTGTGAGTTGATTGCTGCAATGTCAAGTTTATGTAATACAGTTATTGTCAGCTGGTGGGCTCTGACTCAGAAATGAATGTTCTAGCCAAACCATTGGTGTTCTAAACATTTTAATAACCAATGATTAAATCATTTGACTTAAGGGCAATTGAGGTTTAAGGCTGGGCAGTAAAACCAGTTGAGAACTAATGTAGTCATTTGAATACAATTATCAAAAGCATGTACTACCTCAATACAGACGTTGATGGCTTCACATTGCTTTCCATTCCCAGAAAAGCCTAGTTTGCAGTAACATGCTGACTGGGAGAGGAAAAACAAACGTTGCATTAATTTAACGTTATTCTAAGGGTGAGAAAATTAAATGTAATTGTTGGTAATGGTCTTGTCATGTTTAATTTTCTATAACTTTCATACAAATGCAGACTTTGTCCAGCTCACTTCACTAATGCAATACAGTAATGTATTTATACACTATGGTAGTATTAGTACAGCAATTACTTTAAGCTGAATTAAATCAAACCATGAAGGTTTTTGTTTAATTCCCTGTGGAACACAAGCTATTTAGTGCTGGTGACCCTCTTGTGCCCATTGACTTCTGTTGTGTATATACAAAACTCTCAATCGTGTCATCCACAGAAAGTCATGCTGTTTTGGAACGAGTGTAAATTTCCTATCTGTCAATTATATATATATTTTTTTTTTTAAACTTAAAATATTTGTACAGTATTTGTGCTGCCTTTATGCTGATTTAAAATCTTTGTAGTTGTGTTGTCATTGAACACTTGAAAAACATAGCTCCTGGAAGGCTACACCTGCTCAGTTTTTTTTTCTTTTGTATTTGAGTGAAGTGTGATGTGGATTTTTTTATTTATTTTTTTTTGGTGAGATTCATTTATAAAATTGTATTTGGTTTACTGGCTTTGTGGATGGTCTGCATATTAGGTTCCTACCTTATTAGGACTTGTATGAATGCAGTCAGCATCTGCATGGCATCCTCCATTCCCATCCAGGCATGGATTGATGGCTTCAGAGACACATTAACACATTACAAATACAATTGTTTACCTTGCTTTTGAAATGCACAACAGTACATTAACAATATACATTGTTTCCTGATGTTTAAACCTAGGGCAGTGGTGTTGTGAGGGCCATGTATTACCAGTTGAGTACATTACCCTACAAATTGAATATTAAACACTTACAAACGCATACTTTTCCATCGCCTTCATAACCTGGGTGGCACACACACATTCGCCGTCCTGGGACAGTACGCTTGCACACGGCATGGACAGAGCAACCACCGTTTTTCTCTGCACATGCATCCACCGCTTGGGTTGGAGATAACACCATATATTAAATCACCCTTTAAAATCATTGGCTACAACAGATATTTAAGTGTTCTTGAGATGCTTACCTGTACAATATGTGCCATTGCCCTGAAATCCTGCAGCACAACTACAATAATTTGTGCTGTCCACTACGTTCAGCAAGCAGCTACAATGCACATCAAACACAAGTCAACTCAAAGCTCAATGCAATATGTAAAAACCATAGTGTGTATGGATGTCACAAATACATCATTTCACAAAACATTAAAAAGTACTCTAACTGTAGATGAAGACAATTAGCAACAGGTGTAAGACTCTTTTGAAAGAGGTCTAGAAAAACTTTTTAGTTTTTTTTTTTTAGATACATTGTACCCAAGGGGCCTCAATCAAGAAATAGACTCTTTTATGTATCAATTTGACTAATTTCAAACCACTCCCTCAATTAGAGGGCACACCTGTTGCTAATTGTAAGATTCCTCTAAAAGACATTGTTTGCCTAAGGAGCTCTTGATGTCTGATTAAGACCTTGAAGGTGGCTGAAACCATTAACCAAAAAGAAATAATCCTCAAATTTATATCTGCAGAGTGAGTATTGTTTTTTTTTTTTTTAAAGATCAAATTGCACTACCATTCAAAAGTTTGGTGACAAAAAAAAAATCATGAAAAGTTAAAATGCAAAAAATATTTACTCTTAAAAATAGGCATTATTGTGAAATATTTAAATTTAAAATAACTTTTATATTTGAATGTTTTAAAATGTAACTTATTCCTGTGATATCAAAGTTATATGCTGATTTTTCTTATGTATTATCATTTATTTGAAATGGGAATCTTTTGTAACAATGTAAAAGTCTTTACTCTCAATTTTATGTCGATAAAAGTTATTTTAAAATTAAATATTTCACAATAATGCCTATTTTTAAGAGTAAATATTTTTTGCATTGACTGACAATTTTTTTTTTTTCTCAAATTCTTAGAGAAATATAATGCTTTGGTTTTTTTTTGAGGTGTAATATGACATGTTCACCATAGATTTTTCACCCAAGAATGCTTTGGGACTGTGGCATTTCAGTGATTCAGATGCTAGTACTTTGATTTAAACTATGGTACTGAATGATTACCATATTCCTACACTATGTACATGTTATTCCAAGGTACTTCAAAATAATATGCTTTTAACGTGCTACCTCTTTGGTAGTGGGTATTTTGAAAGCAAACTTACTTGGCACTGCTGTGGCACTTTCCTCCGCACATATCTGATGTAATAGCTGAAAATGAACATCTTCATTTTTATTTACAGATTACAGTTTATTTATATATACTGTATATACTCTAATGGTGAAAGGCATCCAAATACTTTGAGCCAGTGAATGTATGAGTGCGACAGGTGAGAATCATACCAATGGCACAGTTAATTCCTCTCCAGCCCAGATCACAGGTACAGCTGCCGTCTCCATCCACGTCGTCTTTGCAGCGTCCATTGACACACTTGCACTCTAAACAGAAAGATATTGCATATTGTATGAGAGAACTGTTCACAAAGTATGCAGTATGTGCAAGTATGAGCTTTTAAATATCCGATACCTTGATCACAGTGAATTCCATATTTGCCAGCTTGGCAAGATTCGCATGCAGTGCCATTAAAACCCTGGTTGCACTGACAGACCCCTGTGCCGTTGATCCCGTCTATACACACACCATTGCCAAAACAGGGCTGGTCTTCTGACCCTGGACACTTCTCACAGTTGATACCATAATACCCCGCACAACACTTTCTTTCCTGCAAATAGAGAGAAACGGTGATATCATTCTGAACTGCAGAAAGCTCCTGTCGCTATTGAATATGGAAGAATAAATGTGAAAAGAGAACGTATAATGTACATACAATGTTGACTTTCTTGCAAAAACCCATACATCCAATGTTCACCAATGTCTCTTCATTATATACTCGACTGTACATGCATTTTCTCTTTGGCCTCATCTGAGAATAAACAATGAATAGAAAACATTATTTTTACCCAACCCAGTTATTGCACCACAAAGAGGAACGTGGAAAGATTTCTACCGCTTTGCTAAATCTATAAAACAGAAGTTACTTAATTTTCATTTTTAAAATAATCGATATTTCACATAAAAATTACAATTTATAAAATTAAATTCATTTATTAGAGAAAGAAATCAAAATGTGTAAATTACCATTTTGTATAAATGTCTGTCAATCAAACTGATATCAGACAATATAAATGCATTTTTAAAAATAACAGATTTGATATTTTTAAAGTGTGTGTTAGAGTTGCACGATTCTGGATAAATTGAGAATCACGATTTTTTTTTTTTTTTTTGTTCAAAATAAAGATCACGATTCTCCCATGATTCTGAAAAACACAACTAAACAAAATAACGTAATTAACTAAAGGTTCTGACAAAATGTTAATTGCTGCAAAATATTTAATTAATTTGAATAAATTATTTAAAAAAAATGGGTTTGAACAAATGATTAAATGACTCCTAAAGACTTGCCTTGTTTCATTACTGGATGAATCAGTGTTTTTGAACAAATCTCTTGAATGAATGATTCAATGACAAATACATTTTTTTAACATTCACTTGTCGCCACCTACTGGTGAAATAATGTAATTGATACAATCTTTATTTGAAGCATCAAATTACTTTCAAAAGGTGATTTTGATCACTACCGTAGACATCAGTGTTTATATCCGAAATATACAATTTTATCCCAGTACTTCTGTGATCATTTAAATTATTGTGTAACAGAAATAATGATACTGTGTGGTTGAAAAGACTGTTGCTGTTTCATATCTATACATGACAGCTTCTCTTTCTGGGTCAGCATGAACACAGATTTGAATGATAGTACTTGGAATAAGATCACGTGGGGGTTTTAAATCGAAATTGCGATCTTTTAACGGTTAATCGTGCAGCTCTAGTTTGAGTATAAGCATTTTGGGAACACTTTGTGCACACACCAGTCTTTTTGTTCCTGAAGGGCAAGGGTTCTCAGTCGGGAATACACAGTCCATGCAGCGTCCCTACAGACACAATGTGCATATTTAAAATGGATATTTAACAGAAAAAGAAGAAAATGACAAGGTTAAATAGAATATTGCACCTGGATAATTGAGGAGGTAGCTCTGTCACAGCGGTTGTTGGGGATGCTCAGGACAGCAGACACTGTGTGGATTACCCCTTTACTGGTCTCTATATCGGTCACGTTCACTTCAGCCTCATTTACAAGCAACTATGACAGAAATCCCATATATATCCATGACTGAGCATTTTATTTACTGTACCATGCTGACTTAAAATAATTTATCCATTACTTACTTTATCTTGCCGGAAAATTCCCAGTTGGTACGAGAAGCCAAGCATAGTATCTTTATACAGTCCATCCACCAAATCTCCATCTTTTAGAGCCTCATTCAGTATAATGTGATACCGGGTCACGTTTAACTCCTGGAACAAACACACACACACAAAATCCATGACACAAGAATGAGATACTATATACTTAAAGTCCCCCTGAAGTCAATCATTTTATCCCTTAAAACTCATCTTTGATAACCAAAGTGACATATTTACCCTTTTTTTTTCCTGTGAAAACATTTCTTCATGCCTTAAAATAGCTTGAATGTAACTCTACACCCTTGCTTCATTTAGAATATGCAAATTAGCCCCACCTCCACTCTCTCACACCATCTCAGAGATCCATTTGGTCGGGTCAACTTTACTGTAGTAAACGCTGCACAATGGTATCGCTCTTTACAAAGTCGGACACATAACGGTAATTGATATGATTAGCCTTTTGCTTGACTATGTTATCAAACAGCTAATAATGTGTTGCTAATGTTAAACAAACCATGTTCCCATTCGCCATCTCAGTCTACCTTCTAAAATCAGTATCCTTAGAAACGCTTTGAACAACTTAGAACGTCAGTGGAGAAAGGCATATAGTTCATCATAACATCGTAATATACATCATATACATAGCTCACCCGCTGTATTGCTAAATGTACCCGATTTTTCATATCAACAGAAAAATATACCGGGATAACCTGGCTTCTCTTGAGACTTCCTGCTTCAGAGTGGTCATAGTTAATGATATGCTAAAGCCCGCCCTCATGATGACGTGATTGGTTACAAGGTAGTTTGTGACGTCAGAAACACAAGCGATTTCAAACCACATTTTTGAAAGTCTTTTTTTTCACTGCAGTTTTAAAGAGACTTACCAGTGACTCCTTGCCCGTTCTTCTGAGGTATTCTCGGATTGCGCTGTCTGTCGGAGCAAACACAGTAAAGCCCGTAGACTCCTCCATTTCGCTAGTCAGGTTGTGTTTCTGGCAAAATAAGTACAATCCAAAAACACAATTCACTACAGTCCAAGCCATATGCAGAGGATGATAATTGTCATTTGAGGTGCGGCAGACCTACAAGACTGGACACTCACCACGAGAGCGCTGCGGAAGAGAGAGAGATCAGACCTCTGACTCAACACCTCTAGTAAACCTTCACTCATCTGTTGCTCAGGGATCAACACCTGGAGAGAACAACAGTCACATATTTTCTCAATCTGTGCATATGTATTTGTTCTGCATTTGTGTGGGCATATTCAATATGCACTCAATAAGTTGCACTTTATTTTAAATTTAGGATAAAAATGTGAAACCACACAATTTTTGCATAACAACATAATTAGACAACTTGTAGTAAATGAGACCCAGAGTTGTACTTGTTTTTATTTGAGAGCAATACTGAAAGACTCTAGTGGCTTACTTTGTCAATAAGATGTATAACTCCATTCTTTGCTGCCATATCTCCAAAAGTTATGTTTCCTCCTGCAACATTGGTTGTCTGGATAAAAAGAGAGAGAAACACAGAATGATAAACAAAATATCATAGCAAAGTTCAAAGACAGACAAAATTGCACTGGGACTAATGGTAAAGATAAGATGTTTCCTTCTCACTTCATTGGCTGTGTAAACAGGAAGTGTCCTTTTTAAAAGGGAAACCAGTCGTGGGGATGGGGAGGTACAAAGATTGTCGAGAGCAAATATCCCAGGAACTATGTGATTTCTGTGAGAAAAAAAAAACAGCAAGTTGTATTAAAGTAAAGGAGTGAAACAAGGATTAATTGTTACCAAAAATATTGCAATATGACAAATTAGCTGATGTGGTTGCATGACCGCACTTACTTTACAAGACTTGGAAGATTACTGCGGGTCATCCAGAAGTCTTTGTCTTCTTTATTTAGTTTCTCTATGGCTTGAGCTGAAGGCACGAAGAGCGTGAAATTTTCTGCCTCTGACAGTAGCTGAGAAAGATCCGCTCGCTATGGAATATTCCAGAACTTATTAGGAACTCAAACAACATTTATACATTTTTACTCTATTTTGGCTCCAAAATGAAGCCACAGCAGAACTGTTGCAATGTAGTGACATTACTGAATGAATCAGTGAACGAACTGAAGGAGTGAATGATTCAATGACTCACTCATTTAGGTTGCCTCCAAAATCGCATACTTCACTACTATATAGTAGGCGAAAAACAGCATAAAAGAGTAGGCAAAAAGTACCTGGATGACCTTCTACTTCCGGTGAGATTCTAAAGTGTGCAAATATGATGGACAATTCACTATCCCATGAGGCCGGGAGAAGCGGTAACGTGACGCAACTGACGCTGATAGGTCACATGACAATGACAACATGGCAAATGTAATACGTCCAGATTACATTCATACTATATAGAACATACTTTTTTAGCACTAGCGAAGTACCTACTCCAGAGAGTATGCGATTTCAGATGCAGCCAGTGTTTGAGCAAATAGCTTGAGTGAATGATTCATTGACTCACTAATAAAGAGTCAATTGTCGCCACCTGCTGGTGTACGATGTAACCTGCAGAAAGAGTCAATAAAAACTCAAACTCCCCACCACTAAATGTAGACAGTCTGTCAGGAATGTGCAAACACCGACAAGTGGAATGAAACAGTAAAAATTTGGTGGAATAAATATCAGCGGTCCCTGCTTGACCAAATAAATTCAAACTAGCTGTAGCTTTAAAGCTAGTTTTAACACTAAAATTTAAAACTTACAGCAATCCAGAGGTTGAATTCTTGAAGATTTGGGTTTGTTGCCACCTCCTACAAAAACAAAATTAAACAACTTTAAGAATACTTATGATATCAGGTTATACAAATATCGTTTTGAAGTATTAGCAGTTCAAAAATTGCATACGTTTCATTTAGTTGTGCCTGACCTCTGCATAACCACATCAAAAAGTATCCAACTATAGCATAGTCATACAATAGCATACAGTCATATTTGGTACCTGTGCTAGTGTACCGTAACAAATTTTTCCGTCACCATCGTAGCCGTCCTCACACACACACTGCCATCCACCTGGGTTCAGGAACTTGCAGGCACCCTGTGAGAAAACGGGAAAATTAAAGGAAGCAGCTGATGTGCATACATGTATACATTGTATGTAAAGATCTGTGCAGGTGTGTGATGATCTGTTCAAACACTGACCAGGAAATGGCATCCACCCTTCTGTTCCACACACTGATTGACAGGTTCACATTGTTTCCCGTTTCCATGGTAACCATTTTTGCAAGCACAATCACTCTAGAGAGAATATTAATCATCAAAAATACTGTAAATCTAGGTAGATGGGGTTTGGGAATCACAACAACCCCTCTCACCTGTCCTGGGCCCACATAGATACAGGTGGCATTCGGATGACACCCTCCTCTTGATGGATCCAGACAGTTATTGATGGCCTGGCACTCATCTCCATCCTCCCTCCACCCACTCAGACACTGGCATGTGTGTGTGCCTGGACCGGTCTTTATGCATTTGGCCTGAGGGTAAATGAGAATAAACATGTTATCATGACATGCTTACATAAAACACAAGCACACAGATGCATTTGACTTACATTGATGCTGCAGCCTCCGCGATGTGGTAAAGCACACGGATCACTTTCAATGCACATGTATCCATCCCCTTGGTAACCAGGCTTACATACACACCTAAAATAAAACAATGCAACAAGAACAAGCCATTTACCACTGACGTTCTCCTTTCTTAATTTTTTTGATGCCAAAAACCCCTAAATATGACTCCCTTCCTACAATTATAAAACAACTACTATACATGTAAGACTCATTTGTAATGTATGATAATAAAAATTAAATAATTAAGTCTGGACATAATAATAATAATAATAATAATAATAATAATAATAATAATAATAAACATTTATTTGTATAGAACTTTTCACAATAAATGTTGGTCTAAAGCAACTTTTTGTTTTACATTTTTTAATATTTGTTTTATTTGTGTTAGAAAAACAGTGTGATATTAAAAATGAAATATTGAAATCTCAATATAATAATAATAATAATAATTATTATTATTATTATTATTATTATTAATATTTAACAATAATAATAATAATTCTATGCAAATAAATTTGAATTATTATTATTATTGTTGTTGAGATTTCAATATTTCATTTTTAATATCACACTGTTTTTCTAACACAAATAAAACAAATATTAAAAAATGTAAAACAAAAAAAGTTGCTTTAGACCAACATTTATTGTGAAAAGTTCTATACAAATAAATTTGAAGTTTTCACAATAAATGTTGGTCTTCTTTGTTTTACATTTTTAAATATTTTTCTCATAATGAAAAAAAAACAATGTGTTAAAAAAAAATGTGAAATTAATATTGAAATAATTAAATCTGGACATAGCAATACTACTACTACTACTACTAATAATAAATAAATTAATAAATAATTTATTTGTATATCACCTTTTTACAATAAATATCGGTCTAAAGCAATTTCTTTTTTTACATTTTTAAATATTTTTTTTCTGAAATTTTGGTCCCCTTTGACCCCAGGGGTCTCCAAACCCCAGTTTGAAATCCCTATGCCTAAAGTATATAACTTAATAAATAAATGTAGCATAGGTGATTTCTGTCTCAGTCTCTCTCTTAAACATGAAAGGACGTAGAACACTCACATGAACGCTTCCTTATTGGACACACAGTTGGCGTGGGCATGGCAGGGCTGGTTGGGTCCGCACAACTGGGTCTGCTGCTCACATAACTCTCCGGTATAACCGTCTTTACAGGAGCCCTGCTTACATTTACCGCTGGCCTCTGGACGGTTATCACACACTCCATGTATGCATCCACAAGCTGGTGTAAGGGAGGGATGCAAAGAAAATATTGTTACTAAACATCTGAAGTATTCACAAACATTGTGCTGTAAAATAAATTCATACTTTTGTCACAAAACGGGCCGTATTTGTTGGAGCCGGCACAGTATTGGCAGCGTGATCCTTTGAAGTTGGGCTCACACTGGCACGTGCCGTTTCCATCTATGCCTTCTGAGCACTACAACAAAAGAAAATACAGTTATGACGCCTGAAAATGCTGAACTGTACAGTATGGGTGTATGTGTGTGTGGTTTACCTTCCCATGAGAGGAACATGGGGCGGTAAAACCACCTGGGCATGGGGAACAGTCTGGTCCAAAAAAACCTTTACAGCAGTGAGGGGTCTGGTCAAGACAAATAATGACCGGATTAGATTGACCGGATCAGATTCACCAGCAAAACTAGATGCAGTTGCAAATTATGTCACATACTGTGGTTTAAATGTATTAAATATGGTGAAACAAACACTCACAGTCTTTGTTTTATTGCAGAAGAGGGCACAGCCATGGGTGGGTATGGTCATGCCAAAAGCACTCTTTTTGAACACACAGCCTCTGGAGAATATATCCTGAGTATGAGAAGTCCAAAAAAAGCAGCAACAAAAACAAAAAAATCAGTGTACAATTTCACTCCAATTTAATGCAAGCCTGATACAAAGCTCTACTCAGACTAAAAGGTAGGTTTTAGTATTTATTAACTGAAGCTTTACTGTATTAAATTATAGCATGCACTAATGGTTATTGCTGAACAGGTTACCAGTGATTCACCAGTTGGACAGGTAGATTTGGAGACAAACGTACAGCTAACGCATGGACCCTGTGACAAAAAGAAGAGAAGACACCCTCTCGTGTCAGTTTGGTAACTAAGGCTGCGTCCGAAATTCAATACTCTTGAGTAGGTACTTATTTTGAATAAGTAATTACTCTGACTGTTAAAAAGTATGTTCTATATAGTATAAATGTATGTAGTATGAATGTAATTCCGACATACTACATTCGCCATGTTGTCATTGTCATGTGATCTACCAGCGTCAGTTACGTCACTTCACTGCCATTCACAATCTCTCCCGTGGCCTCGAGGGATAGTAAATAGTGTCAATTGTATGCGCACTTCAGAATCTCCCAGGAAGAAGTACAGTGGGGAGAACAAGTATTTGATACACTGCCGATTTTGCAGGTTTGCCCACTTACAAAGCATGTAGAAGTCTGTAATTTTTATCAAAGGTACACTTCAACTGTGAGTGATGGAATCTAAAACAAAAATCCAGAAAATCACATTGTATGATTTTTAAGTAATTAATTTGCATTTTATTGCATGACATAAGTATTTGATACATCAGAAAAGCAGAACATAATATTTGGTACAGAAACCTTTATTTGCAATTACAGAGATCATACGTTTCCTGTAGTTCTTGACCAGGTTTGCACACACTGCAGCAGTGATTTTGGCCCACTCCTCCATACAGACCTTCTCCAGATCCTTCAGGTTTCGGGGCTGTCACTGGGCAATACGGACTTTCAGCTCCCTCCAAAGATTTTCTATTGGGTTCAGGTCTGGAGACTGGCTAGGCCACTCCAGGACCTTGAGATGCTTCTTACGGAGCCACTCCTTAGTTGCCCTGGCTGTGTGTTTCGGGTCGTCATGCTGGAAGACCCAGCCACGACCCATCTTCAATGCTCTTACTGAGGGAAGGAGGTTGTTGGCCAAGATCTCCAGATACATGGCCCCATCCATCCTCCCCTCAATACGGTGCAGTCGTCCTGTCCCCTTTGCAGAAAAGCATCCCCAAAGAATGATGTTTCCACCTCCATGCTTCACGGTTGGGATGGTGTTCTTGGGGTTGTACTCATCCTTCTTCTTCCTCCAAACATGGCGAGTGGAGTTTAGACCAAAAAGCTCTATTTTTGTCTCATCAGACCACATGACCTTCTCCCATTCCTCCTCTGGATCATCCAGATGGTCATTGGCAAACTTCAGACGGGCCTGGACATGCGCTGGCTTGAGCAAGGGGACCTTTGAATGCGCTGCAGGATTTTAATCCATGACGGCGTAGTGTGTTACTAATGGTTTTCTTTGAGACTGTGGTCCCAGCTCTCTTCAGGTCATTGACCAGGTCCTGCCGTGTAGTTCTGGGATGATCCCTCACCTTCCTCATGTTCATTGATGCCCCACGAGGTGAGATCTTACATGGTGCCCCAGACCGAGGGAGATTGACCGTCATCTTGAACTTCTTCCATTTTCTAATAATTGCGCCAACAGTTGTTGCCTTCTCACCAAGCTGCTTGCCTATTGTCCTGTAGCCCATCCCAGCCTTGTGCAGGTCTACAATTTTATCCCCGATGTCCTTACACAGCTCTCTGGTCTTGGCCATTGTGGAGAGGTTGGAGTCTGTTTGATTGAGTGTGTGGACAGGTGTCTTTTATACAGGTAACGAGTTCAAACAGGTGCAGTTAATACAGGTAATGAGTGGAGAACAGGAGGGCTTCTTAAAGAAAAACTAACAGGTCTGTGAGAGCTGGAATTCTTACTGGTTGGTAGGTGATCAAATACTTATGTCATGCAATAAAATGCAAATTAATTATTTAAAAATCATACAATGTGATTTTCTGGATTTCTGTTTTAGATTCCGTCACTCACAGTTGAAGAGTACCTATGATAAAAATTACAGACTTCTACAGGCTTTGTAAGTAGGAAAACCTGCAAAATCGGCAGTGTATCAAATACTTGTTCTCCCCACTGTAGGTCATCTGGGTACTTTTTGCCTACTCTTATGAGTACTGTGAATTCGTACATACTACTCGTGTCACTATATACTATATAGTGAGGAAATATGTGATTTCGGATGCAGCCAATCACACGTTTCCTAACAGGTTTCTTGAACACTCTCTTCAAGTAGCACCACAGTGTTTACAGCAAGTCAACCTTTGAATGGCTTATTTGTAGTTGTCTTTATATATAAAATTGGGACAATAGGTGGATTTTTGACATAAGAAATACATTTAAGACAGAAAGGTGTATCTGTATCTACAGCTAAACAGTAAACACAAGTGGAGATACGGCTTACCTTATAAATACTGGTTTCTTTGGTGTCACACCTGTGAGGTAGGATGGGCTCTATGGACGGAGGGATCAGTAGCCCCTCCAGTGAATGAAGACGGCCGTTTTTTGCTTCAACATCCAGTTCCAGCACCGTTTCCCCATTGACCAGGATCTGCCCCTATTTGTGACATAATCAGTGGTTTAATATTACAAGCATTTTGACCCTTAAATCACAATTAAAATGTCTGAATTGCATTGTTTTCAGTAACATCATTTTTAGTGGCTGTATGGTGTAATTTACTCTCAAATTCACACAGGTGTCCTAGTAGAGTAACCACAGGTGTAGTTCATCACATTAACTATGAACATTAACTAATAAACACTAATGTTTGATCACTATAATTTGTACAAATAGGAATAATTTTTGTGTTATCTTTAGTAATAGAACAGTACAATTTTTTTTGCTTGAATAGTGTGTCTGTCTTCCAAATTATTCTCGCTTTGATTCACATTTTATTATCTAATGCAATGGCATTCATGCAGTGTTTCTTAAATGCACAAATACTTTGGCCACTGAAATAAATTTGCTGAAATATTACTTCATTTAAGTGTATGTCTGAGCAATGCACATGTGAGTGAAATATTTTCTGTTTAATGAATGATTATTACTCACAGCAGCCGTCACATTAAATGTCAGGACCTGGTCGGCCATGGTCACAGCACGAGGGTTCGACACAATGAAGGTGGCACTCAGCTGTACACAGATATGTCAGTTAGTACCTAATCAATGATGATCTAGAAATGGATTTGAACATGCATATATTTGCACACATCCACACACAAACCTGAGAAGTGGACACTATGTGATTGCGCATCAGTTCAAGTAATTTTGTCTTACCCTAAATTGGGAGAAATTAAAAGAAAATGTAAAGTGATGGTTATGTGACTGGACAGAACACAATTAAACAGCTGATATATTTGCACTGTACCTCCTCAGAAGTAAGAAAGTCTAAATAGCCAGGCTTTAGGAAGGTAAAGGCTATATTTGTTGGAGCAAATAGTGTATAAGGTCCATCTTCTTCTAAAACTTTTGCCACATTGGTTTTCTAAGAAACAGAAATATCAAAGGGGTCAGAAAAAAAGGAATCCTGAAAAAAATATCACAGTTTTCACAAAAAGATTAAGCAGTACAACTGTTTTCAACACTGATAATAAGAAGAAATGTTATAAAGGATCATGAGTAATGGCTTCTAAATATTCCTCTTTGCCATCAAAGGAATCTATTACATTTTAAAATATATTCAAATAGAAAATACTAATATTTCACAACATTACTGTTTTTACTGTATTTTTGATCAAATAAATTCAACCTTGGCTATTTTAAGAGATGAAAAATCTTGAAAAAATCTTGTGAGCAAATATTTGCCCTATAATAAAAGGTAATAAAAAATCATTTATAGAACAGGTCAGATGTCTTAAAGTGCACGAATTTAGGGTTTAATCAACTTAAAAACTCTGTTACCTCAAGCAGAGACTTAAACTGAGAGAACTTTCCATTTTTTGTGAGAATCTGCAACAAGTTTTCCTGAAAATAAAAGATAAACAAATTGGCCAAAAAATAAATGAAAACAACTCCCATTTGCATGTAATATCAATGTATGACATTTATATAGCACAAATTTCCAAGAAATCCTTCATCTTCACAAACCTCTTTCTCGCTTATCACAGTAGAAGGAACTGCATCCATCAGCTTATCAACCAAATGAATTATTCCATTTGAGGCAAAGATGTCTTGCTCCACAAGTGTTCCTTTCTTACGGCTACCATGGAGACGAATTTTTACCTGTTCTGCCTTTAAAATAAAAGTTTGCCAGTTTCAGATACAATCTAATGATTCTCTGTCATCATTATACACACACACACACACACACACACAGTGAAACATAAACAGATCTGAGCAGGAAAGAGTTTCGGAAAGAAACAGGATATGATGATTCTGCTCTTGTATCCTGCATTTGCACATCCTTGAAAACAAATGTGACTCGCACACACAACCTGCATTCAATCACCTACATCTGTCATTGATTCGGCAGCCATGCCAGTCAGAGTATAGAAGAGGATTCCCTTCTTCAGAGAGTCAGAGTTCACCTCTCCCGCAACCATGTGCAGCTTAGCAAGATAGTGAGCTCTCATTTCGTTAGCCAGCAGGGTTCTCACCTGGAACAAAAGCGTGCTTTTAGCATTTGTTTGAATGTATTAGATGGATGTATCATATGTTTTCTAACTCACAGATGTGCCCTTAAAAGCCTTGTTCACTGGCACAAACACAGTAAATGGTCCAAGGGAGGTCAGGGGCCATGACATGACTTTATCTGAAACAGCAGAAATAATATTAGCACTTTACTGTATGTCTACCTCATTTGTTTCTAGTTGTATTTACCCTAAGGAACATCTCAGGTAATGTACTCTAGGGCCTGGTTTCACAGAAAGGGCTTAGATTAAGCCAGGATTAAGCCTTAGTTCAATTAGGGCATTTAAGTAGCTTTTATAAACATGCCTTAGAAAAAAAAAAAAACATTACGGGTGTGCATATTGGGAAAAAACAATGGGACGCAGTGCAAGTTACTTTCAGTTCAAAACAGCTCAAACATGCATTTTAGTCTGAGACTAGCTTAAGCCTTTTCTGTGATACCGAAGGTAGGTGTGTTCAACTTTAGCTGGATTTATTCGATCTGCAAGATTTGGGTTAGGATTTGTCAAGTCAGATACTTCCTGCTCATGCAGTGTTTGCATACTTTATCACAGATGAAGTGGATTAGATGCTTAAACAGTGTGTTTTTTTCGCTATCTGTCTTCCAAATTAATCCCACTTTGATTCATATTTCATTATCTAATGCAATGGCGTTCATGCAGTGTTTCTTAAATGCCCTACACTATATTGCCAAAAGTTTTGGGACGCCTGCCTTTACATGCACATTAACTTTAATGACATCCCATTCTTAATCCATAGGGTTTAATATGGAGTTGGCCCACCCTTTGCAGCTATAACAGCTTCAACTCTTCTGGGAAGGCTTTCCACAAGATTTAGGAGTGTGTTTATGGGAGTTTTCTTCTAGAAGCGCATTTGTAAGGTCAGGCACTGAGTTTGGACGAGAAGGCCTGGCTCGCAGTCTCCGCTCTAATTCATCCTAAAGTTTTTCTGTCAGGTTGAGGTCAGGACTCTGTGCAGGCCAGTCAAGTTCCTCCACACCAAACCTGCTCTTCCATGTCTTTATGGACCTTGCTTTGTGCACTGGTGCGCACTCATGTTGGAACAGGAAGGGGCCATCCCCAAACTGTTCCCACAAAGTTGGGAGCATGAAATTGTCCAAAATGTCTTGGTATGCTGAAGCATTAAGAGTTCCTTTCACTGGAACTAAGGGGCCAAGCCCAACCCCTGAAAAACAACCCCACACCATAATCCCCCCTCCACCAAACTTTACACTTGGCACAATGCAGTCAGACAAGTACCGTTCTCCTGGCAACCGCCAAACCCAGACTCGTCCATCGGATTGCCAGACAGAGAAGCGTGATTCGTCACTCCAGAGAACATATCTCCACTGCTCTAGAGTCCATTGGTGGCATGCTTTATGATTGTACTTGGTGATGTAAGGCTTGGATGCAGCTGCTCGGCCATGGAAACCCATTCCATAAAGCTCTCTACACACTATTCTTGAGCTAACCTGAAGGCCATACAAAGTTTGGAGGTCTGTAGCTATTGACTCTGCAGGAAGTTGCCGACTTCTGCGCACTGTGTGCCTCAGCATGCGCTGACCCCGCTCTGTGATTTTACGTGGCCTACCACTTTGTGGCTGAGTTGCTGTTGTTCCCAATTGCTTCCACTTTGTTATAATAGCACTAACAGTTGACCGTGGAATATTTAGTAGTGAGGACATTTCACGAATGGACTTATAGCACAGATGGCAACCTATCACGGTACCACACTTGAATTCACTGAGCTCCTGAGAGCGACCCATTCTTTCACAAATGTTTGTAGAAGCAGTCTGCATGCCTAGGTGCTTGATTTTATACACCTTTGGCCATGGAAGTGATTGGAACACCTGAATTCAATGATTTAGAGGGGTGTCCCAATACTTTTGTCAATATAGTGTATGTATACACAAAAATAAAGTTCAACATAAGCCTATATTATTTAAATACCAATAAAGTGGGTATATATTTTTTATTTCGATGACACAATATACCATGACACAATGTAACATTAGGATTGTCACATGTCTGTCTTGTCTTGTGTAGCACATGTTGGGTTTTGGTCATTTCTGTGCATGTGCTTGTGTTTGTCATGTTTGGTGTGAGCACATGGCTAGTCACATGTTCCTTGTGTCATGTGCTCTCCTGTCTATTGTCTTGACCCCACCCCTCTTGTTATCTGATTATTGGTTAATTTGCCCCACCTGTTCTCCCTCATCACCTGCCTTGTTTGTTCTCCTTATATCCTTGTGTTTGCAGTCCTGTGCTGGATCGTTGTTTGATGTCGTCGGTTTCCTGTATGTTTCATGTTCCTGCTCCTTGTGTTAAGTTTATTTCAAGTTTGGTTTTCCCCCTCGTGGGTGTTTTGTTTGTTTTATTTTATTGTTAATAAATCACCTTCACCTTCCTGCAATTGAGTCCTCGCTCCTTTTCTCCCAACCGTCCCTGACAAGGATTAAGAGTTTTTACTGTTATAAAAGCATGGATTTGTGTGCATTAGCGGGACTGACGGTGTCAGAATAAACATGAAACACACGTCATTGTTTCTCATTAGTGAATCCAGGCAATCGTGAAACAGCTGTTGACAGCGGAGCTCATCCAGCCACTCTGAAGAATCTGAGACAGAAACAGCTGACTGCTCTTCATTTGCACTTGCGATACGTTGATCGCATACGTCCTAGTGACATAGCATCAGTGACATCTCAAGTTGGACAAAAATGTCTAATCGGCATGCACCGCTTCAAGTCAGACGCTGATTGGTCTGTGCAATGCCGCATGAAGTCAAACATACCTAATATCTTTAAAGATGGTGAAAAACCAATAAGTCACTCACTGAACAGTGTGAGGGCACTGGAGAGCTGACCCGTCCACTCCCCTCCTGGCTTTGAATTCAAGTCTTGCAACTGCTGAATTATGTTCCCAAAGCATATTTTTCCATTTCCAAGGTAACCTTCACGGCACTTACATCTGAAATGTTTGGAATTAAAGGCGTAGTTTTGTAAATGTGAGAAAGAGTTTCAATCAAACAATTGAAAATGTTCACCTACTCGACTGTTCCTGGTTCCACTGTGGCACAGGTGGCATATTTATGGCAGGAGTCTGGTTTGCACATATCTCTTATGCTGCAGCCCTCCCCTTCAACAAACTTCTCAAATCCCTCCAAACACTCACAGTGAGCCTGTGGAAAATAACAGGGCTGTGAAGATGGCAAACCATAATCAAAGCAATCGGAACATTTAAGTTGCTCAGATAAGTGCAAAGTGTGTTACAGTGTTTGCACACACACAAACACACCTTTCCAGGGCTGTCATACACACAGCGAGTAGAGCCAGATGTGCAGTTGCCCAGGTTAGTCTGGCAGGGGTCGATGGGCATGCAGACACGGCCGTCGCCACTGTAGCCTTCTGTACACGTGCAGACATGCTGGTTCGGCCCAGTATGCACACACACTGCGTTTGCATGGCACACGCCTCTCAAGCAGGGGTTAATTGCTGCATAGACAATGTGACAAAGGAAAACAATAGATTTTGTGAGATCACAAAGCCTCCTCTGCTGAAAAAATTAACAGATTAAACCAGTACAGAATACATTTATATGCTGGTCTGAGATGGTTTATAGTGTTTATTGCTGGTTTAATGCAAAATGTAAAGTTTTAGAGTTTTGTTGCTTTTAGTAGTCTGTTAACTAATAAAAGTTGACAAAATAAACTTTATTGTGTGTGTGTATACATATTAAAAGTGACAGTGAAGACTTTTACATTCTTACAAATAAATTCTATTTTAAATTAATGCTGTTCTTTTGAACATTCTTTTTATCAAAGACCACTGAAAAAATGCATCATGGTTTCCACAAAAATATTAAGCAACATTGATAATAATAAGAAATGTTTCTTGAGCACCAAATCAGCATATTAGAATTATTTCTGAAGGATGTGACACTGTTCAGCTTTGCCATCACATGAATCAATTACATTTGAAAATAAATTAAAATAGTATTTCACAATAGTACTGTTTTACTTTATTTTTTGATCAAATAAATGCAGCCTTGGTAAGCATAAGAGACTTTTGAAAACATACAAATCTTTCTGACCACTTTTGAAACTATATATTGTATATCATAATATTGTAAAACACAAATTTCAAATGGCCTTTACAGATAACTAACTATCGATGAAATGTCCCATCTAACACAATCATCAATAAAGCTTAGCTTTAACAAACCTTTGTTTGCCTGTGCATTACTCACATGTACATTGGACTCCATCACCTTGATAACCAGGTTTGCACCTGCACATAAGCTGCCCTGTGGACATGTCCTCAATACAACGTGAATCTGGCCCACACCGTAAAGCAGCACATGCTGGGAGCTCTAAAGAGAAAAAAATACATTCACTCATGCTGTTTTAATATCCAATGTCACATGCATAGTATACACACAGAATAATAATCCAAAGTCTTACCTTGGTCGCAGTCTATGCCAGTGTACCCAGACAGACACGTGCACTCTCCTGTGCCTTTCATGCCGCTGTCACATATGCCATTCTTGCAGCTACACACTGAATAGCACATGAGGCAGTCAGAGCACAGTATCAACACCAACTAAACCCAAATGAATTAATCCTGCTAAAGAATAAAAGGAGCTTCTTTCTTACCATTACTGCAAGTGGGTCCATATAAGTTCTCTTTACACTTCTCGCAAGCTGTTCCTTTAAACCCTGGCTGCAAAAACGCCCAAAAAGTCTCAGTGGATGCTCAATAACTGTGTGCTTGATTCAGACAGAGCAAGAGAAGGAAATGAAACTTACTGCACATGTGCAAGTCCCATTGCCCCCTATACCATCAGAGCAGACACCATTATTGTTGCATGGGTTCGCCGCTGATCCTGGACACTCTATTGAAAGAATAAAGAATGCTTCTAATTAGATTTCATGACGTTTAAAGTGACGATATCTCCGTTTCAATCAGATAAAATGGCCAACTTTGAGATATCAATCACACATTGAACAGCTGAGCATGGCATTAACAACTCATAGATCATGGATTAGATTTCCAAGGAATGCATGAAAAAAAGGGTAAAACTTATGTCAATAAGGTCTCATTTGTTAACATTAGTTAACATGAACGAACTATGAAAAGTATTTATCTAATGTAGTTCATCTTAGTTTTGAGCTTAGTTGAGGCTGATTTGAGATCAGCGAGTTTGCGTGAGGGCAAATGTTGCTATGACTGTTCTGTGTTCAGTTTGAGTGAGACTGATCTGAGATCATTCTGTTTTCTAGAACTGGTCTGGGGTCAGTGGGTTTGGGGTGGTAGGGTCTCTGCGAGAGGATATGAGTTAGCAGAGTTCCTCTGTTCTTCAAACAGCCCCTCGTCTATTCCACTGACACTCACTCTTCTTTTCCTTCCCGCCATTGTCAGTTTGACCACTTAGTACTTTAACAAAATCCCTTCATCGGATCAGATCCTTCCCGGCAAATCACACACACATAGACACACTGTGCACAGACGTGTGAACACAAATAAAAAAAACCACACTAGCAGCATATTCAGACAGTTACTCATGAGCAGGCTCACTTTCTGCAAATTCTTCACATTTTCTGCACTTACTCTGAAGAAAAACTCAACACTTTACAATAAGGCCCCATTTGTTAACAGGAATTTTGAGGAATTGTGGGTGGATCCAACGCAATCTCACAGGAAAACCTAACTATTTTACGAGGTGGTGATTTAGTATGAGTTCTTTTTTTTTGTTGAGAAAAATCAAGCATGGCGTCCTCCCCTAACCTCACCCCTAAATCGAACTGCCACTAAGGAGTAAGCAAATCAAACAAAAAAGTACAAATGAGCTTGTACAAATTCATATGAGTTAGCGGTAAAACTTTACAATACGGGTGCACTAATATGCATTAATTCATGCTTAACTTATGCACAGATAATCATGAGTTAATGTATGACTCATGAAGAACTAAACCATTTATTAATGATTACTGCATCAGCAACTAATGAACATTCTATATGATTAATAGATTAAGTAATCATTAAATTGTTATTAGTTAAATGTGTCATATTGTATTAATTCCCTAATAACATTATATTAACTAATAGTGTAAATTCATATGTTAATTACCACAATGGATCAAAGCCATGCAGTTCAACTTCCAGTTGTCTGCTTTAATTAATCATTAGCTAACGATTTGCAAAGGTATCTTAATGTTATGACTTTACTTGTTAAGGCACATGACTATTAACTAATTCAAAATTAATTCAAAAGCCATAACCACAATGACATATTACTTAACAATTAGTTAATAGTCATGTGCCTCAACAAGTAAAGTCATAACATAAAGATACCTTTGCAAATCGTTAGCTAATGATTAATTAAAGCAGACAACTGGAAGTTGAACTGCATGTCTTTGACCCATTGTGGTAATTAACACATGAATTTACATGATTAGTTAATATAATATGTTATTAGGGAATTAATACATGATGTCATATTTAATTAATAGCAATTAATATATTACTTAATCTATTAATCATATAGAATGTTCATTAGTTGCTGATGCAGTAATCATTAATAAATGGTTTAGTTCTTCATGAGTCATACATTAACTCATGATTATCTGTGCATTAGTTAAGCATGAATTAATGCATATTAGTGCACCCGTATTGTAAAGTGTTAGCTACCAATTCGCCAAAAACATAATACAGTAACGAATTGCCATGAGATTGTGCTGGTAGAATTACCAATCTTCAAATAAACAGGTTCAATATAAATCTCCAGAATTCAGATTGTTGGACAATCAAGTTCTGGATTTGTTAAATATGAAATCAGATACAGGAAAAAATGCATTTCCTATCATAATGCTTCACTAAGCTTTCATAATGCTGACCGTCTAATAGGTGCAAAGGTCAAATCATTTAACTCTTAAAGAACAATGCAGGAAGTTCTGCTGATAAGAGACCAAAGAAACCAAGACAACGCATGGTGCTTGACTCAGCGAACTCATTGTAGGATCTGTGTGAGTGCTGACAGGCAGAGGAAATACTGGAAATGAGACCTCCACAGTCTGTTGGTCAGCACATTCCCGTAGTACGGAGGCACAGATCTGCCATATCCCTATCGGAGGGAAGGAAGTACACGAATCCCTTGTTCCACAACGGCTCAAAACTTCCTCTCATAGAGTGTGACAAGACGCACAATAATATGTCAGTTTAAATGTATTGATTGTACAGCTCCCAAAGGAAAAACAAGTGTGAGAAACAAGACCGTCATGGTCTCATAATCACATAAAATGTTAAAAACGGATAAAGTGTGCCTCCAAAATATCAACAACTGTGGAAGGTCACATTCATGCATATAGGATTTATATCCCTAGTCAAAAATTCCAAAAAGAATGCTAATAGAATTCCTATCATAATTTGGAAGCAATCCTAAAGGATCTTAATTGGGATCAAATAAGAATTATTCAAGATTCACATAAGATCCTGCTGGATAAACTAAAATTCCTACTCCCTAGTTTATTTCTTCTGGAAGTTCAGTTTATCGAGTAGGATCATATATTATTTTAGAGGATGGTCACTTTTAATGGTAATATCATCTCATTACAATCCATTGGGATTTGTTTTGACAGAATTATGATGAATCGTCATAAAAAATATGAATGATAGAAATTCTATTAGGATTCTTTTAGGATTTTTTGAACTAGGAATTATAATATTAAAGTTATGTTTTTCTACTTCTTTTTCCAAGAGGAGCCATGCTTCCCCTCATTTGCGTTTCAGACTTTGAGATAGTTCCTGTCCAACTCTTCCGATAAAAATATTCCCTCAGTGTATCTTCCCTCACAGAATGACGGAAATGACAAATGCCATTTAAAATGTGTTAGATAATCAGACAAGAACACAACAATCGCTTGGACCACATGTATCTGGTTTAAGAGGTTATTGATTTCATAGGTCTTCTATGGATCTGAATTCAAACACAATTCTACACAAACAAGCACAGAATTCAATTCCTCTTCAATGACCTGAAACTCACCAATGCAGTCATTGCCCCAGTAACCTGGACAGCACTGGGGTTCCACCGTGTCTTTGTAGCACTCATACGAACAGCCCGCAACAGACAAATCTGATGTGATTTTATACCTAGACACAAATAGAGTAATTAATTGCCTCTGTAGTCATGCTATATAGCATAACTTTTGTTTATGCACAAGGAAAACACCTAATCTTGTCATGAAAACTGCTAATGTTTTTTTTTTTTTTTTAATTCAGGATAATTCTAAGAGCTTTTGAACAAATTGCAGACTGTTCTTTCTCTGGATCTCTGATGGGAATAAATGTTTTTTAAATGTATTTTGTATGTATTTTTGCATTTTAAATGTATAAGAGACATATTAAAAATCTTTAAAATCACAGATTAATTACATTTAAAAATTCAGGATAACTCAAAGACTTTTTACTTTTTACTCCTTTACAATCCAATCAGTTCCCAATGCACAAAATCAAGACCCGCCCTACATTTTTTTCTTCGAGAAGCCGTTTCACTCAGATATATGTTATAATAGGGAAAAAAGACTATCGGCACTTCTGTTTCATGTTGACTTTAAGAAGTCAAAACTTTCCATTGGCTCTATACTGAGATAATGACATTATTTAATTATTTGTTTATAGTGTGTTTTTCCTCATAGGGACTGGCTGGTCCCCCACAATGTAGCTGATTTCAGGTTTTACTGCCCTTGTGGACACATTTAGTTTGCAAAATGTAAGCAAAACCTGCCAGACACACACAAGTCATGAAACTCTAACTGAGTGCTGATTGGTTCAGCGTTAACATTGTGGCATTAGCCAACCAGATGTATGTTATTTTTAACTAAGCTGAACAAATTCTTGTATTTGCTCAGCAGCAGCAGCATAACAGATCTGGTCCGCCAAAATCACGCATATGCACAATCCATGCCCCATATAATGCTGGTTAAATCATTTACTACAAGAGTTGTCATGATTGAAACACATGTATACTGTACCTGCAGTCTTTTGTGCTTTTCCCTGGTGGTTTCTTGGTGTAGCCACTGGGACAATTCACCAAATACGTTATCGAGCAGGAATGACACTTCGATTTAGTCACCACCTGGATGTTCTTATCACAACGGTTCTGACCACAGACACCAACACAAACACACACACACACACACATCCATAGCATATTAGTTTTCACAACAAAAAGAGTGTGTTCAGTGCTGACTCTTACAGAAAGGCAAATGTTCTCTTTCATATGGCATATCATGCATTTTTTTAAAAAAAAAACTAAGTTGGAAAACACGCTGGATCTTAACACCTGTCACTGATTTTCCAAGGAGATTTACCTGATTCGTTCATGACTTTACAGCTGGCCAATGACATTCTCAGGATTATTTTACCCAGCATGCCACGGGGCATGTCAAACGATACATGTCAAATCAGGGAATTTCAAACTGAGGAATTGCTTATATAATTCATGTATCTTAAAGCACTACATTTACCACATTTTTCAACTGAAATGTAAACATCCTCTTACTAAATATAGAGAAAATATCCCTGGAAACGGATATGAACATGAATATCAAAGCAAACTGCATGTTTATGTTGTTCTATGCCAGCTTGAATATATATGTATATATGTGTGTGTGTGTGTGTGTGTGTGTGTGTGTGTGTGTGTGTGTGTGTGTGTGTGTGTGTGTGTGTGTGTGTGTGTGTGTGTGTGTGTGTGTGTGTGTGTGTAAACAGGAAATGGAAATAAAGCGAGCTGTGATATTCCCTACTGAGACAGATTTCTACTGATTAACCTTGGAAAGCATATGTATCAGTACAAATTGCCCAATAGGAAGTAGTCCAAAACAAACAGCTCTCTCTACTAACTGCAAATTATATTTCCTATTTAAAATACTTGATTTTTAAATATATTTGTTTCACTAAAACCTTTACAAGCTTCTAATGTCACATATGAACACCCATATAGTATATGCATGTTGCATGAGTAGGCTGTGTGTGTGAATCTCACCTGTGATGTTGCACCAGCCACCCAGAGAATCTCAGTCGCCAGCAGTAGGATCAAACCTCCACAGATTGAGTTTAAGATGAACTTCATGTTAATAATATTTTTATTTCTCTCTCACCCTCTCTTTCTGGCTCTCTGAGGTCCTTCACCAGACTGTGGCCACACAAGTTGGTCTTCTGCCTTTTCAACAATCCCTCCCTCTCTCTCTTTCCTGTAACAAACCAACATGAGAGTCAGAGGGCGACACCTTCCCCTAAAATTTCGGCCATATACCTAAATCCATTTCACATTACACATAAACCCTTCACTCTTCCATTAACCTGTACATCAGACAAAGATAAAGACATTAAATAGAAAAATACTTTACATGATGCTGTGTTGTGATGACAAGTGCACACTGGAGATGCACTGCAAAAAAAAAAAAAAAAAGAAGAAGAAGAAAAGCATATTTCAGTTATTTTTATTGTTTTTCAGAACAATTATCTACACATTCTTAACCATACTCTCCTCATTTCCAGGTTACAAAGCATCTCCTCCAGGGTCAAAGTGACCTGAAGCAAATTGCCCTTTTTAGTTTTTTTTTGTCCAGAAATCTTATATCAGTTAATTATAAAAAAATATTTTAATTTAAACTAAGCAACTTTACTTTTTAAGCAATATGGAAAGAATGTGTTGGTCTTAATATATACTTAAGTTTATTTTGAATGGTTTATTGTTTGTTTTAAAGGCACAATATGTAAGATTTTTGGATTGAAATATCCAAAAACCACTAGAACAGTGTTATATATTTTGTTAACTTGCGTACTTACATTATCCCAAATGTTTCCAAGAATGTTTAAATCCAGAGAAATAAGCAATTTTAACCAGGACACGGACCGTGTCCGTGCGTCACCTATCAATGACATTATACCCGCGTTATCCTCCGTTTCTGGTTTTATTTTGTAGAAACCATGGAAACACCAAATATGCTTTAATATATCATGTTTTTTATTAGAGAGTTTAGATACATTCATCAACAGAAAACTAATGATTGTTATATAGCTCAACACAGTCTTATTGTTTAAATCTCATTTTCTTGATTTACCGCGAGTACCATGTTTTACCATGCCTAATATCGATCTAGCTCACTGCAGTGTGCAACAAGTGTCTCATAGTAACCGCCGAGCGAACGCACAGAGTAGCATTATAACATAACTTTCAACACACTCAAATGTATCTAATATGATAAAACAGCGCTGTGTTACCCCACATACGCATGAGCAGAAGAAGCAGAAGCACATTTTTGATTTTGAAATAAATGTATATAATTTCAAAGATGTCTACGTTACTGGAAAACCAGATTATGAAAATTATTTTTGCAGCATGAAATCTTGGTGAGAGAAAATTCATGATTTTGGCATTGGTGCAACATATTTACGATTATGAATACAAAACGACAAATATTTGCTGAACAGTTATACCCAGTAGATGCTGGGAAGAAGCTGGTCGATTTTCAGAAGCAATGAAACCGGTGTGTGTGTGTGTGTGTGTGTGTGTGTGTGTGTGTGTGTGTGTATGAACAGAAAAAATAGAACTTAAGGCAGAAGAATCACAGGATGTCCTCACTCATAAATAAGCCAAATGGTCAGGTGAAAATACCCTGTCACACACACACACTTCCTGTATGTCTTGCTGCATCATGACTTTCCTTTCATAGTTCCAGAACTTTCATAGTAAGGAATTCCTTTACATGTGTGTGCATATATTTGTATATAGGGAGGTTAGTATGTTTTGTAATCATGAGTGTGCATATACAATGCATTTTATTTTTGCTTGTTGTTTTTCTAAACTGCTTATGAAAACAAATTAAAACCTTCCATGACCACCCACTCAATTGTCTCTAGTAGCCTACCAAAGGCTGTTTAAAATGGTTCTCTGGAAACTGCCCTGAATGGACTCCCAACCAGCTGTAAAAAAATCTAACACGTTTTTTATCCCATTTAAACTGTAATTGACACCCCAACCACAAGAACACAAAGTGCTATACAATATGGTAACAATGAACCTAGGCCAGGCCTAGCTACTCACCACAAGAAATATTAAGTCAGTTTCTTTCTGTTCAGAAAGACGCTTGCAAGAGCCAACAGTGATAGCGGGAGTGCACAATGCCAGGTTTATTAGAAAGCTAGAAAACTAAATTTGGAGATATGATACTTACCTTGTACAAACGCAGGGACCTTCTGACCTCCATTTTTTGTTGTTTCCAAATTCTTTGTGTTGTTTTTGGTGGCAAAATGTGCTACAGTGCTACAGTGTGTTTGAAGTCCGGATGAAGTCCGGCCGTTGTCTGAGAATATTTTGGAAAATTACTGTATTTTGTATTAAAAAACATGAAGCCCCATCTGCGTGTGATGAAAGTAAGCAAATGTAATAGGCTACATTTTTACAAGAATTTTTATGTAAAAAAAAAATGTTGTGTGTGAATACTAAATATAATACTTATATTTGCTAAATAATTATATATATATATATATATATATATATATATATATATATATATACATACACAGTGGGGAGAACAAGTTTTTGATACACTGCCGATTTTGCAGGTTTTCCTACTTACAAAGCATGTAGAAGTCTGTAATTTTTATCATAGGTACACTTCAACGGTGAGAGACGGAATCTAAAACAAAAATCCAGAAAATCACATTGTATGATTTTTAAATAATTAATTTTAATTTTATTGCATGACATAAGTATTTGATCACCTACCAACCAGTAAGAATTCCGGCTCTCACAGACCTGTTAGTTTTTCTTTAAGAAGCCCTCCTGTTCTCCACTCATTACCTGTATTAACTGCACCTGTTTGAACTCGTTACCTGTATAAAAGACACCTGTCCACACACTCAATCAAACAGACTCCAACCTCTCCACAATGGCCAAGACGAGAGAGCTGTGTAAGGACATCAGGGATAAAATTGTAGACCTGCACAAGGCTGGGATGGGCTACAGGACAATAGGCAAGCAGCTTGGTGAGAAGGCAACAACTGTTGGCGCAATTATTAGAAAATGGAAGAAGTTCAAGATGACGGTCAATCTCCCTCGGTCTGGGGCACCATGCAAGATCTCACCTCGTGGGGCATCAATGATCATGAGGAAGGTGAGGGATCAGCCCAGAACTGCACGGCAGGACCTGGTCAATGACCTGAAGAGAGCTGGGACCACAGTCTCAAAGAAAATAATTAGTAACACACTACGCCGTCATGGATTAAAATCCTGCAGCGCACGCAAGGTCCCCCTGCTCAAGCCAGCGCATGTCCAGGCCTGTCTGAAGTTTGCCAATGACCATCTGGATGATCCAGAGGAGGAATGGGAGAAGGTCATGTGGTCTGATGAGACAAAAATAGAGCTTTTTGGTCTAAACTCCACTCGCCGTGTTTGGAGGAAGAAGAAGGATGAGTACAACCCCGAGAACACCATCCCAACCGTGAAGCATGGAGGTGGAAACATCATTCTTTGGGGATGCTTTTCTGCAAAGGGGACAGGACGACTGCACCGTACTGAGGGGAGGATGGATGGGGCCATGTATCGCAAGATCTTGGCCAACAACCTCCTTCCCTCAGTAAGAGCATTGAAGATGGGTCGTGGCTGGGTCTTCCAGCATGACAACGACTCGAAACACACAGCCAGGGCAACTAAGGAGTGGCTCCGTATGAAGCATCTCAAGGTCCTGGAGTGGCCTAGCCAGTCCCCAGACCTGAACCCAATAGAAAATCTTTGGAGGGAGCTGAAAGTCCCTATTGCTCAGCGACAGCCCCGAAACCTGAAGGATCTGGAGAAGGTCTGTATGGAGCAGTGGGCCAAAATCCCTGCTGCAGTGTGTGCAAACCTGGTCAAGAACTACAGGAAACGTATGATCTCTGTAATTGCAAACAAAGGTTTCTGTACCAAATATTAAGTTTTGCTTTTCTGATGTATCAAATACTTATGTCATGCAATAAAATGCAAATTAATTACTTAAAAATCATACAATGTGATTTTCTGGATTTTTCCAGAACTCACAGTTGAAGAGTACCTATGATAAAAATTACAGACTTCTACATGCTTTGTAAGTGGGCAAACCTGCAAAATCGGCAGTGTATCAAATACTTGTTCTCCCCACTGTGTATATATATATATATATATATATATATATATATAATTATAATTAATTAATGCTGGGGAAAAATTAATCGTGATTAATCGCATCCAAAATAAAAGTTTGTGTTTACATAATATATGTGTGTGTACTGTGTACAATTATTATGTATATATAAATACACACACATGCATGTATATATTTAAGAAAAATGTTATATTTTTATTAAAAAAATATGTATGATAAATTATATATACAGTATATACATGCACATATTTCTTAAATATATACATGCATGTGTGTGTATTTATATATACATAATAATTATACACAGTACACACACATATATTATGTAAACACAAACTTTTATTTTGGATGCGATTAATCACGATTAATTTTTCCCCAGCACTACTATATATATATATATATATATATTATAATTGTGTGTTTTGCATGTTTTCATTAACTTTTTGCCTAATCTATTTAAGACAGTTTTCTGAAAAAAAAAAAAAAAATCCAAAACAAAAGTTAAATTGAATTGATTATGACCTAAATTTATTTTCTAAGAGTGTTGGTGCTGAAATAATGATCTTCATCTCCCTCTTGTGGTCTTCTCTGGCAAGACTCTGTGACTCCACCAGATGGAGGCAGATACCATCATGCCATTGTTGGATGGATCCATTCTGTTCATATTACCCCCATACATAAGACAACAAAAGCTAGCCCATTTCATATTATGATCAGAAAGACTGAGGAATTGCTTTAAGCAATCATTTCATAGCAGTATGGTGAGATATAGTGAGAAAAAAATAAACAAAGAAAACATACAGAATGAATTAAGGCAGAGCAAGCACGAAAGGACGTGTGTAGAATCTTAACATTGACTACAGCAGTTGGTGTGGGAATTGTCGACATTTAAGCAACAGTTATTGGCAGGAAAACAGTACCGCCAATCCAAAACCCCTCAGGCCTTAACCAACACAACCAGACACAGCCACGAGCCCCTACAGACTTCTGGGAAGGCGTATAGAGCATGGCACCACCCATAGAGCGTGCAGGAATGGGCCAGTGAAAAAAGCGTGACTCTTCGCTTCGGATGTAATGCTATGCTTGGATGGACATAACTGATCATTCACATACTGAGACAAATGATGAACGATGATCATGAAGCAAGCAATGACCCCGGTCTCCACAGGGCAGCGTGGATCAAACTTACATCCAAAACATATTGTGCGTGTGTGCATGTGGTCGCGCCACCCACTGTGATGCTTTCAGTCTCGACTCAACAGCACACACACAGAAAAATTTTATAATTTCAGAAAAAAATTCCATTCATTTTACATTAAAGGAATGTAAAATATTGCATGGGCATGCCTCAGCAAACACTATAAGTAAAAAAGGCTGAATAATTATATTAAAGTATATTCTTCAATTACTGATTATTACTGAATTTCATCTGCAGAAATATTTGTCTTTGTTTTAACAGTTGTGGAGCTGCTTTTTCCTCACCAAACTACACTTCCAGAACATTAAGAAACAGTTTCAGCTCATTAGCAATGGCGGAACAAAACCTAAAAAGGCAATTTTGAAGTACAGCAGATTTAATTTGACAAATCATCACATTTTGCTTATGATTTAACCATTAAACACGTACTAAAGAGAATGAGAGGGGTGAAAGAAGGCACCGAAAGTCTGGCAGCCACCTGAGTTGTTGGCTACTGTACGTCAGAGAGAACAGATGCGTACACGTGGACTCCTTTCGCCCCGCATGGTGTCTCTTTCCAGAGTGGGTTGCCACCAAGTTTCCAGGGCTGAAGGTCTGAAATGTACCTGGAGAGTTGCAGTGATTAGTGCAAGATTTCAATGGATTTGATTTGGGCACTGCTTTTCTTATTTAATATTTTTGTCTTGTTTCCAGTCTAAATATCTAAAAATTCTTAAATCAAGATGCATTTACTAGATAAGTAAAATGACATAAGCCATTTTTCTTGTTTTCTGGAAAATAAAATCTAAATGAAGAGAGTTTTTGCTTAAAACAAGCTAAATTATCTGCCAATGGGGTAAGAAAAATCCTGGCCAAATTTGCCCATTGGCCTCTGTCCATCATGGCCTCCTAATAATCCCCATATACTGATTGGCTTCATCACTCTGTCTCCTCTCCACCATAAGCTGGTGTGTGGTGGGCGTTCTGGCGCAATATGGCTGCCGTCGCATCATCCAGGTGGATGCTGCACATTGGTGGTGGTGGTTGAGGAGATTCCCTCCTTCTATATGTAAAGCACTTTGAGTACCCAGAAAAGCGCTATATAAATGTAACTAATTATTATTATTATTATTATTATTTATAATTATTATTAATTAATCTTGTTTCTGTTTGAAATCTTGTTTTAATCGCCATTGAAATCTAAATTATTTTTCTTACCCCATTGGCAGATCATTTTAAAAAAAAGCACCTTGATTTAAGAATTGTTTGATATTTGGACTGGAAACAAGACAAAAATATTAAGTAAGAAAAGCATTTTTTTCAGTGGGCTACAAGATGCTGTCTGTGATTGGTCAACGTGTTGCCCACAAAGCAAAGAATTAACCTAAATGATGACAAGATTCGTAACTAGAACTTACAGAGAACGACGTGTTTTCTCTTGGATAGAACAATATGCAGATATCATGAAAGATATGCATGTTAAAACAGTATGTGAAAAGGCAACATTTCCAAAAGGGATTCATTTATTGGATGGAATTGGGTTGAGAGTCTTTATGCGAGTCGATATAGAGAATAATCTGAAGTGATTTTACACAGACAGCTTGATGCAACTTCCACTCAGCGGTAAATACAACCACATGAGGATGAACAAGCAGGCATTCAGAGTGAAATCACAAAATGCAACGTGAGCGAGATTTTCCAACTACTTTAATAGATTTGCCAGCATGTGCAAGAACTCGCAGGAATTTTTCCTTCTTGTCACTGGACAGAAGATCTCTGATATGTTCTGTGTGTGCTGCTGTACATTGTCACCGTCCTGTTGCTTGGAATGTGGCTACATAAAAGGGCCATTTGCATTAGCATTTAAAGGCCTTTTAAGAGAATGCGGCCATGGTATTTGGCACAACTCTGTTACTTCTAGCAAAGCACTACTCTTTCAGAGATGTGTGTGTGTGTGTGTGAGATTACAGTTTAAGAGGAAACGAATAAGACACAAACATCAGTCACAACATGAAATAAGAATTAGAAAGACAACAACCGGGATTTCTCATTTGAAATATTCATTTAAATTGTAAATCGATAAAGCTGCAACTGCAGAACACGTCTGTTATCTACTCTTTTGGGAATTATTTGCGTTTATTTGTTTAGGATTGAAGGAGCAGACGGAGAAACATCAGTAGTCACAGGCAAAAAGAATGTTCAGGGTCTCTAAAAAACTTTATTTAAGTATAATTACGTTTTTCAGAGTCAAAAACGAGGTGTTCATAATTTAATATGTACATTTAAATGCAGAAAACAAAGCTAAAATTGCAGAATACATCCTTTGGGAATTATTTATATAAGGGATTCTCAATTGGAACCTATACTTCAAAAATATCTTGGCATATTATCTACATAATTCCCACTATAATTCATCATTAACTGAAGGAACCCTCAATATAAACCCAAACAAAAGCATCTATTTACACTTTTCTCAGCAGTTCCCAGTATTTTAGTTCCCTTTATGCTCCAGTTATATTCCACAGTCATTATATACAAAATGGCTTGATCCCCATTTGAAGCCCATGGGAAGAGTTATGCATGTGTAGTTAAAGGGGATTATACCTTTTCTCCCTGGTTTTCACTGTGGATTGCTGGTTGCCATGGATATTTTGTCAACATACTTGTTTGTAGGCCCAACGGCGCAAAGAAGGTCCACTTCCTCTCAACAAGTAGTTGCTCTACTTGCAAGTGTGCATGTCGTTCATCGTCTCACAGCGCCGACACCGAACGTAACAGCACCAGACGAACTTACACTCGCAGCGCTCTACGTGCCGTACCACGTGTGTGTTGTAGCCCCGCCCACAGCACAGCAGGTTGCAGCCGTCCGGCCCGGCTGAAGTTCTGTTACACCTGCGGCCCCTGGTCCCCGTCACACCCAACCGTCGGTCCTCCAAGCAGTAATTTGGAGATTTGTTGAGGAATATTAACTCCTCTTTGGGGATAGGCATGTGGCGTTGGTCTTTGTCCTTACGTCGCACCTTATGTTTGGAACGGTCCACCACCTGAACGCTGGTCTCGTAGCGCTCCTTCAGGTAGGCACCCACACGCTCAAACGCGGCCATTGAGCGCCAACACGTCTTTACCGCACACGAACCCGACACGCCATGACAGCGGCAGTCTGTCAACATTGTTTTGGCCACCGCCTGTAAAGGAACAGGATAAGGAGAGCGTTAAATATCCGCTCGACAACAGATAGAAGCTTAGATCAGGAGAGCAGCTTGTTTTTCTAGACAGTGTAAGCATGCAGGCATGTGAACTGATTCAATTTCAGCCTTCCAACATTTTCGCAATTTATTTTGACAGACTTCCTGGATTTCAGGCAAAAACGCGGAACTAATGTAAATCGCCGGGAGAGTTAACCCTGGTTCGCTATAAACCACATTTCCAAGGACTATATAATTTTTTACGGATCAAGATTTTATGTCCTTCCTTCCCTTCATGTTCTGTATTTTGTGAGCTGATGACCTTCATAAAATAGGAGTATTCGTTTGGGTAAAGGATTATGGGGGCCCTTCTCTGACTTGAGGGGAATTTTGTCTCGCTTAAACGCTCCTTGGTGGTTTCCAACCAGAGCTGTGGTTTAAGGTCTCCAAACACTTACAAGTGTTCTTCAGTCAAGGCTGTGGAATTCAGTGCAAATCATCAGCTTTTTAGATTAATCAAGAACATATGGGGAGATGTAACTCATTTGAATGCCAGAGACAAATTGCCAGAGCTGAAGAAGCCCGTTACTAATTCTGTTCTTATTTGGTTGTTTTGAAATGGTTTCTATTGTCAGTTAGAACAAGTCAAAGATTCATTTGCTGGAGAAAACTGTCATACTTTAAATGGTAAACATACAGAGAGTATGCAAGTTTTGCTTAAAACCTTGAGGTGATTGAGGAAACCTTGTGCTGGACCATCAATATTCAATTTTAGAGATGAGACAAGGCCGTTTATAAACGAGGCCGTAAGATGACAAGAACTTGAATGCTTTATGAATGTTGCAAGAATGCTGTCTGAGTGAATGGGTCAGGGTGGACATTTTCTTCACTGTCACACTTTTCATATTTTCTCCAATTAGAGTGAGTTAGCATCTATATAGGGAAGCACAGCATTGAATTAAGAGAGCTCGCTAGTTCTTTTGCTGTCTTTTTGCAGGTAAGCAAATGCAAACTGATGCTTTAGCTTGACATATTTCACTCAAAATGTGAATGAAAAGGCAAAAAATTCCCTCTCGGTATGTCCCCATTTTCTCCACAGAAAAACATGATTAACATTTTATGATAATGAAAAACAATAAACTATATAAAGCAATGACATGCTTCTGTAAAAGCTGCAAGTCAGTGAGATTTCAACTTAAAAATCTGAAAAGAGATCAAAGAAGTCCTGATGGAAACCGAAATTGCAGCAAAAGAGCTCAGCAATGACCACACACTCCCATGAAGCATAGTGAATTGATTACCTCATTTGCAATACTTCTAGGGATTTTAGTTTATGCCTTCATAAAAGACGTTAAGTCCAAAGTCTTGTACCTTTGTCTATTTGTTAAATGATTATACTTTTTTGTTACAAATAAAGTTTGGAATGTTATTATTTATCTTAGAGCTGGTTGGTTTAAGTCCATGACTTCTTATTACAACCTTTATTAAAGTATTTTTGGAGAATATTAAGGGAAAACATACGTGAGCAGTCACTGTTGTGCATCTCATTTCTTTCAACATAATTCTAACTAGTAAACAATGCACATTAGGGGCTCTATCATACACCCGGCGCAATGCGGCACCAGGCGCGATGCAAGTGTTTTTTGCTAGTTTCAGCCCGACGCAGTTATCATTTTCACGTCCAGTGCCTCGTTGTTTAAATAGCAAATGCACTCGAGCCCATCTGTTCGCCCATGGGCGTGCTGGTCTGAAAACGAGGTGTGTTCAGGGGCATTGTTGGCGCGTTGCTATTTTGAGGCAACTGAAAACGACTGCAGTAATTTTTTTGTTATTTAAAGGGCGCATTAGTAATATGCACCCATAGGCGGGTGCACACACTCTGCTTATTACACACACAGGGCAGCAGCACACAAACATTTTTAAATATTAAAAATAAAAGGATTCCTCTCTAGGATTTGTGTTGTCTTTCCACACACAAATTTCCGCTAGCAAATCCGCCATGGTGCAAGCGCAACTGGCTTTTAAAGGGAACGGGAGATGAGACTCTGATTGGTTTATTGCACGTTACACCCAAAACACACCCATGACTCATTAAGAGACTAAGTACAACCCTTTTGGACCATGCGCCTGGCGCGCCGACCGTTTTTTCCGTTGTGGATTTGGACACGCCCTAAGTGTACCTGCGCCATGCACTTCAGACCGTGTGCTTAGATCGTTAAAATAGGGCCCTAGAAAGGTTAATTCTGTGTCACCCACCTGTCTCCCAGCCTCACTGTTATGCTGGTTCATAGTGAGCAGGGCGTCCTCACCACGGGCTGACATGTTCTTTACCGCATTGTCGATGAAGCGACGGCTGAACAAAGTTCCAAAGGCGATGTCATCGGAGCACCCGCCCCAGTGCCAGCCCTCTGTAGGCGAACCGGTGCCCAACAGGCTCGTATCACACGAACACTCTGTCATATTTCCTGCACTGCAAGATCGAGTGACTGCGTGAACCAGCCCGGCAGCCATTACTGCGTAGATAAATGCTGTCTCTTTTGTCCCTTAAAAAAAAAAGAGAGAATGTAAGCAAGATGCCGATCGAGTACTTACAAATGTTGAAACAACCAGAAAATATGGGAATGTAAGATACCCAGCAGGACATCTGTGAAAAAGGTCTCAGTGCAGCAGTATCAGAGCAGAGGAGTCTGGGAATGTTACTTACATTCATATGAAAATGTTAGGCTAAAGTTTTATTATTATTTTTTTTATTATTGTGAGAACAGAGGATGTTAAAATTCTGAGTTACACTTTATTTTAAGGTGTCCTTGTTGTGCAATTATACATTTAAGTACTGCGTAATATTTATTAACTCCATGTACTTAGGGTTAAGGTTAGGATTAGGGCTTGGTTTAGAGTTAGTTGCATGTAATTATGCATAATTTCAGTTGTTACTATAGTAACTACATGTGTAACAAGGACACTAAAATAAAGTGTTACCAAATTCTGAACAGCCTTTTGAAAAGATTTGCTATAAGTCACAATTTTGCACATTAAGTAAATGGCTCTGATGTACATTTGATGGATTGTGGTTATTTACAATAACTATATCATTTTAGATCTAAATTAATTTCGGATCTTACTAAAAAGTCACTTTATGCCTCAAGTTTTAGTTGGGAGCAAACTAGTTATGTAGTAAGGCAAATAGTTATTTCCTGTAAGGCAAATGTTTAATAGCTTACATTAAATATTTATAACATATAACTAATTTCTGAAAAAATTTGGTTTATAATGTTTTAACACAACAAAGTACATTTTGTCTCAATTACTTAAGAAAATATCTGCTATGATTTTTTCTATTAGTTAAAAAAAAAAAGATGATCTAAACATAGAGCAAGAAGTCTAAATAACTGGAATAGAATAGAATAGAGTAGAATAGAATGTTGCATTTGTGATGGTATAAATTTAGTGCATATTTCTAGACATAATAGCGAGATGCCTATAAAATTAGTCTAAACCCTGGTTGTGGCTGCAAGAAATCAGGCGTACAGTATACAGCACCAGATTCAGTTTACCCTTGAATCGAGTTTGGATTGAACTGCTCTGGGACAGGAATTCACTAAAATCAAGAAACACGTTCTAGCATTTCAGGTCGACTCTCTGTTTTGTAATCACTGTAATCCTGCGTGCATTAAATTCAGGGCCAGATGAAGACCATAGTAAATTTAGTATAGAGATGGTTAACCTAAAACAGATGCGTGTCACAGCTGTTCCCAGAATAAAATTTCTGATCAACACATGAATCAGCATCTCAAATCAATCATTAAGTCATAAAGTGGTCAAAAATATTGACAGTCAATTAAAAACATTCAGATTACAAAGTGATGATTTCTGATTATAAAACTTGTTTTTATGACCAATAAAACACAGATTTTTTTTTTTGTTAAAGTGTCTAATAACCACATATATGCATAATATATTTTAAATGATTGTTTTCTGCTTTTAGACATAATTTTATCATTAACATCGGAAGGTGAATAACCTGCTTTACGAGACTAATATTGCACATCTAGCAATACAGGAATTTTCAAAAGGCATTTAAAGTTTTACGATATTCCTACCTTTTTCAATTAATTATTATATGAATGTAATGATTTTTATTAATGTTTTTAATGAACATTTTTATTGCCACTTTTTTTTTTTTTATATGTGTTGACCAAACTTTATATTATTAACTTTCATTAATAAAAATAACTGCATAAAGTTCAATCACATTCACATTAAGTCTATTTCAATGTGACATTGCATGCATACCACTGGTGAGCTCGTAGCCGAACACGTTCGGGTCCCGTCGGGTCGAGCAGTTCCAGCGTTCGTGTTTGAACTGCGTTTGGCACTCGGTGATGCCCAGGCGCGCGCCCTCTTTTAGGCTCGGTAGAAGGTGCGGTTTGCGCGCGCACAGCTCCTTCTGCTTGTGCGACAGGGGCAAATGCGCGCAACCCAACTTCTCGGGCACTCCTACAGATGTGATGCCCAACCACCTGTGATGCGGAGCAGTGTGACACAAAGATCAGAAGCGGTTCTCCTCTCCTGTCGGCCTGGATTGAAATGCCATAACCAGGCCCGAGGAAAAGGAGACAATTTTCAAACATTTTATTCAGACATTATTTGGCAGTAAAACAACATAGCACTTATATACTTACATCCAACTTCCCTGAGAGCACAGAGGGCAAACTGAAAGCCATATAAGGAATAAATGGTAAATTGCATGTATTCCACAACCGGTATTATCCATGTCCACTTCATTTAATAAGTCCCGAACTGAACGTTAGGACAAAGACGACTCATACCGATACACTACATCTAATATCTATCGTATGTAATCCACAAACGGTGCTTTTAAATTCACAAGTCTCCTTTTATGTATCCATTAAGTCGCAGGTACGAACAAAAACGTCCAACCACCAAGAAGTCACCTTCGCCATCTGTGCAAACTTAAATAGACACAACAGTTATAAGCTGCTGTTGGAAAACGCGCAACTAAACACTTTCATGTGCAGCGCTCCCACATCGTGATTGGTTGGAAACGCTCATTAATATTCAGAAGTTACGACCGTTCTCAACACTGATTGGACAAACCGATGTTGGCTTGGAGTTCGGTGAGAGAGCACAAAGCGAGCGCGACTGATGGCCAGAAAGAATCAAGTACACTCGGGTTTTTTTTGTGAGGATGAAAGGACTGTGTTAAGAATAAAAAGGGCTTTAGTATTTAACTGAGCATATTTAATATATATATTATAAAAACAAGGTTAAAATAAAAGGCAGAGGAACAGAAACCCTGACGCTTGACTAAACAATTTAAAAACCAAAATGTTGAGATTTAATTATACTTAACTGCTCACAAAGTTCAAATTATACAAGGTTATACAAATTATACAAATAATTTCAATAAATTAATAATTTAAAGGTCTACCAAATTGTAAGTAACGTTAGAGTAAATATGTAAAAGTAGCCTGTTTCCCGGGGCGCAATCTGTTTGTCACCAGTCAGTCACCTGCAACGCAGTTTGTAATTTAGCGCCATTAACATAAAGTAGCCTACTTATTTTAAAGACTTAACTGTACTTGTACTAACGTTTTTGTGTTATAGCCTATTTGTGATGTATTTGTGATAAGCAATAATAAAAGTGATACCGACTTGTCTCACTTGATCGACATCGCCTACTGCCTGAAAATGCTTGCAAGAGCAACTTATTGTTGTTATGGTTACCTGCAGCTTCAGGTGAAACAACGCGCTCAGCCTAACGTAAAATATATCTTTTATTATTACTGAAACTTTTATATATATTTGTTTCTTTATTTTGACTAAATTGGAAAGTTACAGAATATTGTATACATGTAATTTCGATCTACACGTTAAAGCAGCGATTCCCTTTTTACTTGGAAGAATTTCGATTTTGCTTATAAAACAGAAATAACTAAATGGTATTAATTAAAATTTCCAATTGAAAAAATAACACATTTTTTTAATAAAATGCAAATGAGCAGAGAATATATTTTCTACTTTGATGTGCATCATGTTCTACTTTGTTTTCACCCATATTATTGGTAATCAACTTTAATAATGATTTTCATTATGATATCCAGGATATCATAAATTGAAAGCAACATATTTCTGATTTGGTGTAGATTAAGGGGTACTTGGATTTTACTATGGGGGTACAAAAAAAAGTTGTGAAAAACTGCATTAGATAATCAATAATAATAAAAAATCATTACAGTCTAAAGTAAAAAGTTGATAAAGAAATGTAATTATAGTCATAAATATAAAAAATGCTTATTGAATACATTTTAATAGAAAGGGCTCTTTTTCAGCAAAAGTTTTATGTTTGTATGGACTACACTACACAGTATGTCAAATCATTTTTCTGCTAAAATATGACCTTAATGGTAGAATCAAATTCAAAAACATTTGATAAATTCAAGAACCAATTTGTTTTAAATTATGAAAATATAAATTTTTAATTGTTCGTGATGTTAAGTTACATTTCATGTTGATTGTTGGAATCATACATTTCATGCATAGGCTACAACCAGACAAATATCTTGGCACAGCCCTTCATAAACATTCAAAACATATGTAATAAAATGACCCTAAAACGCTGAGATGTCAATAAGAAAGTAATCGCGTGTTGCAGAATTTTTACAAGTCCACACATGGGTTCATGTGACACATGGGTGCATTTATTTTACTTCAAGTAACTGGTGGGAAGATAAGTTTTATGGGATATTTAAAATAAATCCTGCTAATTTTTATCTCCACAAACCACTTCCTGTTTAACGTAAATTATGGACAAATGGAACGCCATGCATTCCTGCAATTTAGAGTAAATCCAGCAAAAATATAAAAATTCTTACCATCAAAACAGTATAAACATCCTCTTTTTTTGTAAACAGCATGTATAACTTTTTACACAGATTATTATTAAAGGCACTAGAAAACACTGGTAGAAAAATAAATGTAGAAATATGTGTGAGGAACATAAGACAGTAATACTATAACATACAATATACTTCATAAGACCTTTGGCATAGAACATACTTCATAAATACTTGTGAACCTGGCATGTGAAGGAAAGGGGGTGTAAAGCTAGACTTCAAAACGTCGCCCGAGCTTCCATAAAAGTGACAATGTGAGGCAGGGTGACATCAAAGGCACTCCACAGCAGCCACAAAATGTTCCCAAAAGATACTGAGAACATTTCAGCCCGTGGTTCAGCAGTAGCAGCATTGTGGGAATGGTGCATGAGCGTTGTAGGAACGTTTTTGAAAGGCTGTTTGAAGGGGCCGTCTCACAGTTTTTTTTTATCAGCGCCGCACTGCAGCCACTGCCTGCCCTTAAGCCACAGCTGCCAAAGTCATTTTGACAGGGCTTCAGGGGGTCTCACTGAACCCTCCACACCCCTTTTCCATCTGGATCGCTCTACACAGAAACACACATGCACAAACAGACACTTACCTAACTCGCCCTCCAATTTACCACTTTGATACAGCATATGGTTTAGTAGATTCAGACCATTTGGTGTGCACAGTTTAGCCCTTTCTCAACACATTGAGCACCTATATATATATCACAGCTAATCAAACAGACACACACACCTGAACAACAAGCACAGGTTAGCGTCACCAGCCGCTAATTGTCTTTTTATCACTGTTGGCGAATGGTCCCATTGGCGGCATGATTCACACACATCCTGCTGAGGAGGATCTCCGAGTACACCGCGTTCACTGGTCCCTTTACGTGGTAGGACACGTCAGGTGGAGACGATGGATCCTCGTGCTGTTGAGGCCCCGTTTGCTCATTGGCCGGGTTCCCACTTTCTCCACCAAGCCTCAAGATCTTCAAATTCCTTTGGGAAGCAGCGGTTGGAAAAGGAAGCTTATAGACCTGCAAACAAGGTAAAATGATTTGCAAAGACATTTCTTGGTCAAATTTGATTTCTTTAGAATCACCTGAGCTAATTGATGATCTATGCCAGGGGTTTTCAAGCCTGTCCTGGAGCACTGCATATTCTCCCTTATCTACACCCAATTCAGGTCTTGCAATCTCTACTAATGAATTAATGAGTTGAATCAGTTGTGTAAAATGAGGTTTGAAAACCCCTGATATATGCCACATTATAGCATTAATACCCACCCACTTTTTCAGCAGTGTTGTTTGCAGAAGTATTTTTCCCCTTGGGATTTTAAAGTGCCCCTATTATGGATTTTTGAAAATTACCTTTCATGTAGTGTAACATAGTTCTAAGTGAACGAAAACATCCTGCAAAGTTTTAAATCTGAAAGTGCACAGTATATAAAGTTATTGTCTCTCAAAAGTAAGAGTCGACTCTGAGTCAATTAAACGAATCGCAAGCCGTTTCGTTGTGACGTCAAGACGAAACATTAACATATTGCCTGTCCACTTATTGTGCACAGAGACACCAGGGAAAACTTGAACCACCTCAAACACTGCAGCGGATACTGGATAGCATCATGTCGAGAAGACGCTGTGCTCTACAATGTGTTTATTGTGTTTCATATTATGTAGGTATCTGGCTAACCAGCTAACTCATGTTATTACTGTCTTACTGAAATACTACTGTAAATCAGCTGTGGGTTGCAGTATTACCTAAAACTGTGTAGGTAAAGGATAAAGGATGGAGCAAGATTTGTTTTGCAAACTTTAATGTTACATCAGTCATTTACGTTAGTGCCGGGCTAACATATGTGCTGTTATTGATACAGTTCCCGCATGTGCACTGCAATAAATTAGAAACACACACACACACACAGGTTTGTTGATGGACGTACACTTGTTAATGCTTATGGTGAGGAATTACAGTTGAAACATCTCATAATGTACCTTAAACTGAGTAGCATCAATGAGAAATGTCCTGCTCAAGGTTCGGGTTGAATAACTAGTTCTTCCAATGTTTCATCATCGGACTCGCGCTCGGATTGATATGGTAAAAACGACGTCCTCGTTACTGTCGCTGAGCTTTAGGAAGCCTCCGGACGAGCTGGAGTTTAGTTATGGTAATGGCCGTTTGTTTCCGAAATACACGCTGTACGCGGTAGACCAATCACAACAGACTGGGCCATCTGACCAATCAGAGCACAGTAGGCTCGCGGAAAGGAGGGATTTAGAGAGACTGATTCATCCATCGTGTCGTTTGAGAATCATTGAACATTGTGGTGATGTGCAATGTATATTATGAGAAAATTAAACAGTTTTTTTGACCTTTGATGCATGTAAACCTGTTGTTGGAGACCTCCAAAACTAAATTAGGAAACTTTAAAATAGCATAATAGGGGCACTTTAAAAAGTCTTTGTTATAGTGTTATAAGCCATGAACCAAGCCAATCACAACATTGCAAAGTGTATTTGAAGCAAAAAAGTATTTGAAAATTGGACAAAAAGACAAAGGTACAAGGCTGAGTACTTAATGGCTTAAAAGGCCAAAGTATACTTCACTTTTTATGCGTACGCAAGGGTCAGGATTTTTGTAACCACGCGCCTGTGTACGCATACGAGTCGAAGTATACTTTGCAAGGCTGTGTGTTCGACTGTACACATATGCTTGCATACACGTAAAAAAACGAAGTATACTTTTCCTTCAAGTTGTTGAATATACAGTATCTAAAAATTGCTTGCCACAACTCTTTGATTGGTGGAATTTTACGTACAGCATTATGGCTAATGTAGTTTTTTGCCACAAATTCGGCAAAAGTATTAAAAAAATTTGTTGAAATAATGCGGGCTGACAGCTTATAATAAAAGCTCACAGTAGGTTTGTCTTTAATGGTTCATAAGTTATTGTTAAAAATCAATTTCCTTATGGAGAAAATAAATAGAGTTTTACTTCCAGAACCCAACTGTTGCACTCAGTACACAGGGAATGAGAGATTTTGGTCATGTAAGCAAATAACGTTAAGTCTATCTGTGTGTGTGGCTCCGTTCTCTCACATGGGACACATTTTTTAAATTAGGAAACTAGTCTTTATCCCATTTCAGTTTTATATCCTCTTTAAATGGCCAATTCTTATTAGCTCCCAACAAAATACTTAACGGTTAAGAACTTGTTTCCTCTGAGCAAAAACCAAGCAACGGCTCCTTTAAAACTTAAGCAAAAGACCCTGATGTTATGTGTCGTTAAGTTTGTCTGGTCTAAATCTGCTGGCCTGTTGTCAGATGTGGCCGCTCTACAGTGATATCAGTCCCATATGTGAGCCGGTTTGGTGTTTCTACCACCACTTCACACACTTAGTGAGCTAATACATCTGTTCCCAACCTGCTCTTTATTGGCTAATAAAAACCCGCCTAATTTATAATTACTCATTAACTGATCCGCAAATCACATTTAGTGTGCAGTAAAAAAGGAATGGCTTCTCTTTTAAAAGATTTATGGGGCTGGAAGGCTGGAAAAGTGTTGGATCTATATCCATGTATATGAATGGAGTGTGATTGGTAGAACGGTTTCATTGATCTAAAAAAATACAAAGTCAATTAGATATGCCTTCTGTGCAGTAAATTACACCCATAATAATATAATTACAGATACAAATTTACAGAATTAGCACAGACAACACGGTTATTAAAATAAGTTATGTTTTTTGGCTCTGTATGCTTTGAGGACTGAATTCTGAAACAGTGATTCTCGGTTTATAAAGCCAAACCTATATAGTATATTATTTAAATTAATACAAGTATCTATGAGAGGTAGGTCTTTAATCATTTTTCATTCATTTTAAATCATTGTATTACACTTTTTACTGTATTACAGTAATGTGAATATAATGAGAATACAGTACCGTTCAACAGTTTGGGGCCTGTAAAATTGTGTCCTGTTTTTGAAAGAAGCCTCTTATGCTCACCAAGGCTGCATTTATTTGGTCAAAAACACAGTAAAAACAGTAATATTGGGGAAAAAAATATTGTAATTTAAAATAATTGTTTTCTAACTCAATATATTTAAAATTTTGTAATTTATTCCTGTGATGGCAAAGCTGAATTTTCAGCATCATTACTCCAGTCTTCAGTGTCACATGATCCTTCAGAAATCATTCTAATATGCTGATTTGCTGCTCAATAAATTATCAATGTTGAAAACTATTTTTATTTTTCTGCAAACTGTGACTTAAAAAAAGGATTCTTGATGAAAAGAACATTTATTTTAAATTTAAATCTTTTGTAACATTATAAATGCCTTCTTTCTTAATGAGTTCTTGCTGAATAAAAATACTTTTTTAACGGTAGTGTAAATATACATATTTTTCTTTTACCTCATGGAAATGGCAGGCACATCGTCCCTGCAGGAACTCCTTATAACGACCCATAGTGATGCTGAGAGTGTCAATGACCTCAAATCCAAGATGCTTGGCACTTTCCAGAATATTCTTGTTCACATTATAGAGTTGTTGCAATCCATTCTAGAACCAGGGAATCAAGATGATAAAGACTGTCAGTGAATGAATCAATAATGTGAAAAGATTCATATCTGGTCTACAGACCAGATTCAGAGACATCTCTTGATCTCCAGTGGTTCTTACCAATGGAAGGGAGCGAATACCATCCACAGGCAGATGGAAACCCATTCCTAAAGACTTCACCACCACCATGATGTTCTCAAGACCCTCCCTTGGAGATAAGTTAGAGATATGATGTTAAACATTCAAAGCCACACAGACAGATTGGTAGTAAACCACACAAAGCAAAACCAGTAACCTTAAAAAGGAGGAAAAGTATTTGGAACATTGCTAATTGAAATGTGGTCAAGCTAATAATGAACAGGCTCGGTTTGTGTGGCATTCGGGTACATGTTTACCTCTCTAAAACCTGTTGAATGGTCCTCAAATGGTTCAGGTTCAGCCACTGCACCCCTCCAGCAACCAGCACTGTCTGAGGTGAGTTCTCCAGGGGTTGTGACCTGTCCCGGTGGAAGTGGTTTTAAAAAAGAAGTTAAAGATCAACATCCTGAAAACGTAATCAACGATCGATCACAAGAACTGCACAATTCCAAGTAAAAAAAAAGTGTAAATATGTACTCAAACTGCAAACAGTTTTGTTTTCTACCACTAAAACAAATTCTGCTTATTCATTTCATTTTGCAAAAACAAAATGTGTCAGATCATTCAAGCAGCTCCCAAAACACACGTCCCTAACAGATGAACACTAAAACACACACAATCACATCTGTGCTGCATATCCCACCCTTCTGCCCACATCAGTAGCTGTGTGAGATCAACAGCACATTGAGCCAGTGGCGGTTACCGTCCCTGCTGAGGTACTCTGATCTGACACACAGCCTCCCAACCACATACAGCCCACATCCCACCATCAAACACGCTGCCAAAGTCATTCAGTGTGTTAACAAGGCCTTTGCCACTTTAGACCGACACCAAACCCGCACATTCACAGCTTAATGGGTATAATCCACAGCCACATGGAGACAAACATCCTCCAGCGTGCACATACTGTACACACACAGACCTTTCTAGAAGCTGCTGCAGAGCTCTTTGGAAGGTGGGTCTCTGGGACCTTGGCAGCCAGAACTGTGGGTAGTAGGAGTAGCTGACGATAGTTCGGCCCTGGTTCAGGTTGTGGTAGACGATGGTGTCGTGGGCCTTGTCCCAGTCCTCCAGCGTGGTGTTCACCCTCTCCATCAGGTAGTACATCATCCCTCGATTGGTGGAGTCACCGATAAACAGGACCTGAGGGAAAACATGCACATACATCAGATGTTGTGAGACCTGGACTGGTTTCTTAAACCCAGATCTTCAGAATACACACAATCCTCTAATTAAAAGGCACAAGTCAGTCTTTATGTGTTTTACTATGTCTTCTTAAAGGTGCACTTTGTAAATTTTAGCGGCATCTATGTCGCGGTGTATGTCGATAGAAATGGCTCATTCTAAGGTAATAAAAACATAACCGTTCATTATGTAAGGTCTTTATACACTACTGAAAACATAGTTATGTATATAATATGGCATTTCTGTCAATAGATCCTTATAAATATTACACACTGCACTTAACATATCTTTACAAAAGGTTTTCAAAACCAAATTATTATTCTGCTGGTCATGTGATCTCAACATGGCCACCTCCAAGAGGGGTCCACCCAGTGTTGGTAAGTTACTCTAAAAAAGTAATTAATTACTAGCTACTAATTACATCTTCAACAGTGTAATTAGATTACTGTACTAATTACTCTCTCTAAAAAGTATTGCATTACTTATCATTACTAATTAAATTTTCTAAATCTCATATCAACCTCGACCAGTACAATACAAGGATAGACATGAAAATTCAAATTTTTCTTGAAATTACCAAAGTATTTAAAGGGAGAAGGTTACATTAAAAACATACATTTTTAACATTAGACGTTAAATTTTCATGTTAAATCTACTGTTTTATATAGAACTGTTCTATAGTCTATAAAGTATTTAATGTAATTACATCAGAAGTAACTGTAATTAAATTACAGAATTAAGAATATTTTACTTTTTCAAGGGAAAAGTAATTAAATTACAGTAATTAATTACTGTAACATTTCACTGCGTAAAATGAAATAGCTTTTTCTAATCTTTTTCTCATGTGAGCATTATGTTATTCCAAAACCATTTGGTCAAAATACTACTAACTACTTTTTTCAGGAAGCTTCTAGTACTTCAATTATATTTTTTCTATAATGAATACTGCATATTTATAGTATTAGACTGGCATAAATCTCACCAATTCAAAGACTTAATTTTTATTTAAATCACTGAAAGAAAGGTAAAGAACTAATGCAAAATATTATACAAAGAATGCTAAATAAACACATAAATATGACCTTTTAAATTATTAAAAGGTCCCTTGTGAGCGCCAGACGCAGTCAACACAAATGTGAGGAAGTGAATTAACAATTGTGCCATTATAAGGTAAAATTTACAATATGCTCTGCTGAGATCACAGTCGCCATGAAGCACTTCACAAGAGTCTAATAAGCTTGTATGTTCATCTGTGTGTGCGCTTTTGGCAGTGAAGTTGGCAGGAATGCCAGTCTAAATCACAAGATCTCAGGGAGCGGGCATTGGCTGACACTATGATCTGCAGACATGCTCACAAAATTAAGGAAAAATACTTTCAGCACGAAGTCAGAAGTTGCACTCATGTTGTTCCAAACCTGTAATCTGTATTTTTCCCCAGTGGAACACAAAAGAAAACATTTTTGAATACCCATTGTGGCATACAACAACAGTTCATACAGTGTCCAGGGGCTGTAGATAAAATAAATAATACATATATATTTATGGCAATAGCGGTACTATTTTTTTAAATTGTGTTTTGTACAGGAAAATTAACAGCACACAAGTTTGAAATGACACTGTGAACTCAAAACGATGCACAGGGGTGTTTTGAGACTGCAGAAATGGATTTAACATGAAACAAATTCATGAGTATAACTCTAGACCTTGACAATCTAAAGCTCTTTTATTTGAAACAATCTTTCCTGAAGAGTCACTCTTTTCCTGTTGGATGGGCTCGCAGTCAGAAGGTTGTGGTTTGTCTGTAGCGAGAGCTTGGGCCCTTGTGTAATGTGGCCATTTGTTTGTGTCAGATCTGATCTTGTGAGTCTTAAATCGAGAAAAGGTGGAAAGAGTCATGCTGTGAAGATGAGCGCTGAGGGAGTTTTTGAAGCGGGAACAGACTGTAGGTTTGGCACACAGCTCTGAAAACCCCTGCTGGGCTTTAGGCAATAATTTAAAAACAACGCAAAACACAGGAGGTGTGCAGATAACATTAAGCTAAAAAATCTAGAAATCTAGCTGCAAATACAAGAGAGTATGATTTTCTTTTCCAAAATCCTTTTCCTACTTCTTTCTGAAGGAATTTACAGCATACTTATATGTGCATATATAAAAGCAGCAGTGTAATTGAATTCATGCGGCTGATGTGAGCTCAGCACCTGCTGTTAGTCTCTGATAAACAGCTGCTCACTGTCAGTGGAACTTCAATGCTATTTCAGCCGCCTGCCTTCCACATTCATTTATTCTTCAGTACTGTCTATACACACATATGGCAAAGCTGTCAGCTGCAGAAGAACCGGTGAAATGTGTTTTAACATCAGCTGCAGGGAAGAGAGCAAGTTCAAACAGTGGATTCAAACTGAGTACTGGTAACACTTTATAATAACTTCCATTAACGAGTCATTAAAATATTGCTGCACATTTGGACACTCAAGTTCACACCAACGATAACTATAAAGATAACTATATTAGCGCCCACACCAGCGGACGATTTCGTTCTGTTTATTCTAAGCACATTCTTGTCTGTCACTTAAAATGCTCAAGCTCGTTACAGCAGGATTGATTCTGATTGGTCAATGTTTTTATCGTTCATCAGCTGGATAAATTCGTTCTGAAAGTTATTCCAACTATATCGTTTCTTTGTGCCGTTATCGTTATAGCTGTGGTGTGGACACTGCTATTCTTTAATACTGAGAACGATTTTTAGAACTATATCTTTATCGTTATCTTTATAGTTATTTATATTTATATTTACCGTTCAAAAGTTTGGGTCAATAAGATTTTTTTTTTTTTTTTTTAAAGAAATTGTTGATCAAACTGATCAAAAATGACAGTGAAGACACTTATAATGTTAGAAAAGATTTCTATTTCAAATAAATGTTCTTCTTGAACTTTCTATTCATCCTGATAAAGAATCCTGAAAAAAATGTATCATGGCTTCCACAGAAATATTAGTTTTCAACATTGATAATAATAAATGTTTATTGAGCAGCAAATCAGCATATTAGAATGATTTCTGAAGGATCATGTGACACTGAAGACTGGAGTAATGATGCTGAAATTCAGCTTTGCCATCACAGGAATAAATTATATTTTAAATTATTTTAAAACAGAAAACAGTTATTTAAATAGTAATAATATTTCACAATATTACTGTATTTTCAAATAAATGTAGCATTGGTGATTTTTTTCAAAATCACACATACACAAAAAATCTGACTGACACCAATGATGAATAGTAGTGTAAGTTATGATCTATTAATCATTATATCAAAATGTTTGTTAAAGTTACTATGAAAAAAAGGTGTATTCCTGTGTTGTTTCAACCCAAATTCTGGTCAAATATGGACAAACCGTTGGGTTAAAAATTTAACCCAACGGTTGGGTTTGTCCATATTTGACCCAAATTTGGGTTGAAACAATCCAAATTTAGAGTGATGTCATTTCCAGTCATTTCCAGTGTTTTTGGTTCCTGGTTCCTCACCTTCCGGTCCATCATGCAGGTTTGCAACTGAGGTTGGTCCAGCAAGGGGTGATAACAGCTGTCGGGTTGCCAGGCAACCTCTCTCCAATCACAAGTCCTGTTATCTGAACAGCTCAGGCACGGGACGACCCAACGACCTGAAAGAGATGTAAAATATTCTTTATAGTGCACTACACTAAATTTCTTTGACAACATCTACTCAAATAACAGTGTTCACATGTGATTCACAGTGGAGTGAATCTCTGTGAAGTTTTCAAGTCTTCAACAGCTGTATATCAAAAGTTCACCATGTAATGCTTTGCATTTGGGAAAACTTTGCAGCTAGACATGAATACTTTATTGTGCCAGTTATATACATCACATTTTTTTCTCTTTAATTTCTCTTTTTCATTGGAACTTTTATCCATAATATGTATTTAGATCACTGTACTTCATTGTAATTTATTTGGAAATTACTGTTGCATTCTGTATTGTTGTGCATTTGATAAATACACCTTGATTTAATTTCAATATCAGTGGTTTTCAGTGAAGTGATTTTAAAACTTTAACATTTCAGATTCTCTGGTTTCAGAAGGAAATGTAATTAGATGGGTTCACACACACAAACAAAGTTTATAACTCCATCTTTAACAGTTAGTTAAATAGTTCCCCGCTGTCTTTGATGCACTACCCTGCTGAGGACGGTCTTTTTACTTTTATAGCACTGACTGAAAGCTTCTCTGAACTCCAACCTGGTGGCTTTAAATCTAAAAGGCCTAGCAGCTGAACATACACTCACTAAAGCAAAACCTGCACAGGGACAACTCACTCACAAAACCTGTATGAAATGATTATTTTCCCCCATAAAGTCAGCACTGAGGCCCTAACCTTATAATTGAGCAATGATTCAACTCAGGCAATGAATCAGTGCATTATCACACTGTAAAAGCAGACACATAAATTACCAAATTCTGAGTGCACTAGCAAACCTTTCCCATCCTCTAGTGGAGCAGCTAATAAACCGTGAATCTCGTGCTAATATAGCAAACACATGACAAACTACTTTGCAACTGAAATGTGGTTTTAGGGCCAACACCGTCATTCATACACAAAGAAAAATAGGTGGAAAACCTGTCCATAAAACAGACAATCTGCAAAGACCGGTTTGACTTTTTGAGTTACTATACTATATAATAAAAAAATCAGGACTGTAAATCTTACTGCACGTTTTAGATTCAAATTTCAGATACTTTACTACAAACCCATGATCAAAACCTGGAAGAAACCTACCAGGTTCATCTCCTGAGAGGCAAGGCCGAGACGAGACCTGGGCCTCGCCTGAAGATCTCGACCCTGGAATGGGCTCCAAACCGCAGGGCTGATCTGGTCTGACCACCAGGCCACAGTCCTGCTCAGAACAGTGGAAAAAGAAAGAGAAAAAGGTGAGTTTTGAGTCTGGAAAGATATTCTGAGATTCTGGTTGCACTCTTGTGTTAAAAACTTAAGCACTCAAGACAATAAAATCGCCCTTTGACGGATAAAGATTGAGTTGTTGTGAAGTTTCCACAGCTTTCTTCACCCTAGCTTTCCCGCTTCGCTTTCATGTGTCCGCATACACGAGGTTCCTCACAGACAAATTAAAGCAGGCGCGCCGCCTGACGCCTGCCCTGCGGCCTTGCCCCTTGTTATGGGTCAAGAGTCAAACAAACCAAACAGGCTAAATGACAGCAGCGAGCCTGCTCCGCCGACCCCCGAAGTCCCTCACGGGAGCCATCGGGTCTGGCTCCACATCAGAAGACTGGCTCCTCCGTTGACTCTTTTTGCTTGCCCCCTTCCTTAACACTTTGCACAGGGGCTTCTCGAGGCCACGTAACATTCCCCAAGTTCCTGCTGCTGTTCTCGACAAAGTGCCACAAGACAACTTAACAGGGATTTTCTTGTTCGTACCTGCACACAGTGTGTGCGTGCAAACACGAGCGGGCTTTTGATTCTCAGCAGTCCAGCATAAATCAGAAGGCTCATCCGAGCCTGGCGGAAACCGCCTAGCGCTTTATACATCGGAACCGGCGAAAAGTTAGCATCCCTCCGGAAAGGAAAATGCGTGTAATTAATTCACATTCGGAGGGCAAAGAAACATGAAAGAACAAAAACCCTTCATTTTATCTCTCTCATCTGTCATTTTTCCAATCCCTGGAGAAGAAAATGATGGAATAAAGAGTTTTGTCCAAGGTCAGGTACTCTCAGGTTTTTACGGTGATGGTTTAGAAGGGAGTCAGAGGATGAACTTGAGATCAGAGCTCGGCTTTCAGATGATACATCCTTATAATCACCAGAGAATAATGAATCAAGAGCATCTGGTTAATGGGGATTTCACAAAACCAGTATGAATGAGAGGAACACGAGGAACTGGGGAATAGAATAAAAAAATAATATAAATTCTAAATAAAATAGTTATAAATTCTCTTAAGTCATTTTACAGGTTCTGTGAAACTTTTTGGTGATATTTCGTATTTAGAGATTCCTAACTCTGTCTCTAAATACGAAAACATTGCCATGCATGCACTGTATGTGTGCATCTTTTGTGTGTGTGTGAACATTTAAGCTCTGAAATCTTGTCTGAGCCATTTGTGTTGGTTACAGGGTCCACAGAGACAAACAGAAACGGCAGTGTAATCTTCGCTGATCAAAGTGAATAACCCGCGCTGATAGAAAAGCCAGGATTATTGCTATACATTAGACCGTATACTCTCAGCGGCCAACACGGTCAAGTCTCTTCCTTAGTAGTACCAGCTCTCACAAACCCTTTCAGATTCCACAAGAACTCTCTGCTTAGCTTTTATCATTAAAAGGATGTTTCAAGTGCGAGTCTTAAGCCCATTGCGAGGAAGAACACATACTTAAGAGGGCTGTTTTAATAAGCCGCCATTGGAGACAAAGCCCTCAGCTGTAGTGCAATGAAAGACATAAAAATTTTCAAGCAGGAGATTAGCAGGTTTCTGTTGAGGATCAAACGTGGAAAACCATTCCAGCGGGATCTAGCGTTGCTCTATATTGGATGAAAGTAAAGCAATTGACAATCAAAATGAAGAAAGAAAGTTGAAATAAAAGAAAATCTAACAATTTGGGATATTTTATTCATTAGATATTAGCAGCATAGATGACATCAAGAGGAATTTATTTACTTTTTTTAAATTATTATTGTAAAACTTTGTAAATAAGGGCAAATCCACCTTTAAAAGCTCTCCTCAAATATAACCTTTTCCTCTCTTCATCTGAAAATAAGGTGAAAAAAAACATGATATTTTGTCAGACGGGAACTTTCGACAGATGTTGTGTTATAGGTCAGTGTGAGAGTGTCCAACCAACAAAGAGACTTAGAAGTGGCAGATAAGCTGATGCATTTGTGCCATGCTTTCTTCAATGCAAAAACGAAAGTGTAATTAATCTGGGTGCATTGTGAGAAGTGCCGTACAGATGTCCCATCTGCTCAATGAAATACGGCCTTTGTTATGAAAGCCTGGAGTGGCTTTACTGAGAGTGTTTAATGTAATCCTGTGGATTGTGGATTGTAATCCTATATAGAACTGTCATGCTGTCAGCCAATCCCTCACACTATAAGACAGGCTATTGGGTTTCTTTTCAGTTAGGCTGGTGAAAACACTACAGAAGCTGCATATGCAGCAGGCATCAAAAAGTTTTATTTGAAAGAATATAAAAGAGGTATTCTGACTGAATCCTTTAATCGGCTAAGAGAACAGAAAGAGAGGTTTTAGTAACTTCAAAAGTTAAATTCTAGCATTCGCATTTAGCAAGTGAAAGATCACAGACAACGAGGGAGAATATTCTGGATGAAGGAATAAGAAAAGAGGAGGAAAAGAATTAAAATAAAATAAAATAATACAATAGAAATAATTAATGAAATGAAATGAAATTTAAAATATATAGCACCGCTACCATATAAAGAACCTGTTAAGCGGTTAACCAGTTAAGCCCCTGTATAGTTCTTTAAAGGTTCTCTAACTCTCTCTTAGTCTCTTAGTTTAGTTGGGGAAAGGATTAAAACAACATTAAAATACAGTGTATTTCCTGAAGATAACATGGTTCTCAACCTTTTTGCCCCCAAGGCCCCCCTATAAGGAAATATTCCAGGCCCCACACACGAGACTTTTTGACCTCAGAAAAGCATAAAAATGATTCAAAGCAGTGTTTGCCATTGTTGTAAATTCTCATTCATAGCAAACATATGAGAGTGGAGTAACATACGTATCTAAAATATAAGGAGGACAATGGGGTGGTGGTGGGATGCAACAAGACAGTTTGGATACTGAGAGCTGTCAGTTGCAGTTTAAATTATGTGGAAGGAGGAATACAATTGGAGGATGAGAGAAAGATGATGATTGGCTGTAGTTTTTGAATCAACGTACCTCTTATGGTTCTACATAGCACCATTTGACAAAGGTTCTGTATAGCCCCTTTAATGATAGGAGCTATATAGCACTTAAAGTAGTTCCCCTATGATTACAAGCCAATGAACCACTTTTTGTGCTATTTAGCAACATTTTTATTTAGAGCGTACTATACTAATAAAATTTAAACAGCTAAAAATGTTTTTTTCAGATAACCTAAAACAATGTGCTTTGTGACAGCATCTAAATTAAGTTACACTCACCTAAAGGATTATTAGGAACACCATACTAATACTGTGTTTGACCCCCTTTCGCCTTCAGAACTGCCTTAATTCTACGTGGCATTGATTCAACAAGGTGCTGAAAGCATTCTTTAGAAATGTTGGCCCAAATTGATAGGATAGCATCTTGCAGTTGATGGAGATTTGTGGGATGCACATCCAGGGCACGAAGCTCCCGTTCCACCACATCCCAAAGATGCTCTATTGGGTTGAGATCTGGTGACTGTGGGGGCCATTTTAGTACAGTGAACTCATTGTCATGTTCAAGAAACCAATTTGAAATGATTCGAGCTTTGTGACATGGTGCATTATCCTGCTGGAAGTAGCCATCAGAGGATGGGTACATGGTGGTCATAAAGGGATGGACATGGTCAGAAACAATGCTCAGGTAGGCCGTGGCATTTAAACGATGCCCAATTGGCACTAAGGGGCCTAAAGTGTGCCAAGAAAACATCCCCCACACCATTACACCATCACCACCAGCCTGCACAGTGGTAACAAGGCATGATGGATCCATGTTCTCATTCTGTTTACGCCAAATTCTGACTCTACCATCTGAATGTCTCAACAGAAATCAAGACTCATCAGACCAGGCAACATTTTTCCAGTCTTCAACTGTCCAATTTTGGTGAGCTCGTGCAAATTGTAGCCTCTTTTTCCTATTTGTAGTGGAGATGAGTGGTACCCGGTGGGGTATTCTGCTGTTGTAGCCCATCCGCCTCAAGGTTGTGCGTGTTGTGGCTTCACAAATGCTTTGCTGCATACCTCGGTTGTAACGAGTGGTTATTTCAGTCAAAGTTGCTCTTCTATCAGCTTGAATCAGTCGGCCCATTCTCCTCTGACCTCTAGCATCAACAAGGCATTTTCGCCCACAGGACTGCCGCATACTGGATGTTTTTCCCTTTTCACACCATCCTTTGTAAACTCTAGAAATGGTTGTGCGTGAAAATCCCAGTAACTGAGCAGATTGTGAAATACTCAGACCGGCCCGTCTGGCACCAACAACCATGCCACGCTCAAAATTGCTTAAATCACCTTTCTTTCCCATTCTGACATTCAGTTTGGAGTTCAGGAGATTGTCTTGACCAGGACCACACCCCTAAATGCATTGAAGCAACTGCCATGTGATTGGTTGATTAGATAATTGCATTAATGAGAAATTGAACAGGTGTTCCTAATAATCCTTTAGGTGAGTGTAAGTTTGATTTAAGTCTAAAATATTTTATAACTGGATCAGCCTGAATACATAAGATGCAAAGCAAAGCAAAGCAAAGCAAAGCAAAGCTAAACTAAACTAAACTAAACTAAACTAAACTAAACTAAACTAAACTAAATTAAACTAAACTAAACTAAATTAAACTATAAAATCGCAAGGTTTCCTCAGAACGTGTCTCCTAGACTTAGATGAACAGAGAGGCAACAACGGACCAAGTCAATGAATCATTTACTAAAAAGTGGAAGCAAGAAGCAATTTGATATTCATGGTATATGATTGTTTGTCAAACTGTCTCAGGCTCTGTTCTGAAGTTCTTTGTCTCCAAACATAATTATACAGATAAACATACACGAACACAAACACATGGATGCAATCATCCGTAGCAGGTCCAAGCCAGAAAGCTCATATAAGCTTTTGGAAAACAGTATAGACATGCACTTATAAGGTCAGGTTATCTGAAGAGGAGCTTTACTCCACATCTGGTCTCTGTTTTCATACAGTAGATCTCTATTAGAGCTGAATGCAGAGCTACTGCCAGCTATACACTAAACACGAAACAAACACGCACACTTGAGCAGATAGATCTGAGGCAACATAAAAAGACAGGAGGATGTCACTCAAATCCACAGAAGTAAGCCTGCTCATGTCCTTCTCTTTGCATCCAATTCATAAAAAGAGTGAATGTTGGAAGCGGCATGACACTATACTACTAACAGTACTCCTATTATTTTAGTATTATGCTATAGTGCAGAGTATGCCATTTTTTACAGCAGCACAGTACTTGTCTGTGTGAAAATTAATACATACAAACTTTTAAACAAAATTGGAAAATAAATAAATAAATAAACAAACAGTAATATATAGGCATATAAAATATTCTTTGCAATATAAAGAGTACTGCACAGTACAAAATGGGTAATCCATTTACAAAAATCCATAGCTTTTTTCTGCAAACCTCTGACCCATTTCATATTGGTCTAAGATCCAATGCCACTGCTAATAATGAATAAGTCTGTATATGATATGAGATCAGTGGACTCCGCTAATACAAACCACATGAGTACACACATAAACACACAGCATATCTAATTACTGATATTTGCAATGATCTTCCGAATACTTATTTGATATGCTCACTGTAAATGCTTTCCAGGCTAGGTTGAGATGCAGGGTTCAGGGGTTCATGACCTCTGATTGCATCAGCAGTCAGTGTCATCTGTTCTGGGGGGTCAGATCAAAGCTCACAAGGGTTTGGAGTTCACGTGTTTGAACACTGCCGTCGCCGGCACTTCATACTGAAGTGGTGTTCGACAGCTGCGGTTCTGACAAATCTGAACTGTAACGGAAGATGACAGATGGAATCCGGTGTCTAGTCAAGCTCTATTAAAGGATCTGAGAAATCAAAATATGGATCCATCATCTACAGAAAACACAAGGATGCAATGAGAAGACAGTACAATTCTGTATCCCTTTCTTTCCTTTTTGTGTCAGTCATAACTGATGGCATGAAGACGAGTCTTGGGACTGTGGGCAAATTAACCATTTTTTAACATTTTCCTTCAAAACTCCAACTAATACAAATCTACTGGCTACCAGCCAGATTTTAGTGCTTAAAGCATGAGTTGGAAAGCTGAATTTGTACGTCCTTTGACCTGTGATTTTTTTTTAAAATCAACATGTAACAACAATTAAAATTTTTTTATATTATACATATAATAAGAATATTCTTATTATATACTGTATATATACAAATATTCTTAATATATATATATATATATATATATATAAAATGAATTTGAATATATAAAAAGTTTTATTTTATATTATAAAAATATCTTTGTTACTGTTACTGTTATTATTATTAATATTATGAATAATATGTTTTATAAAAATAGCTAAATATATAACTGAATAATTTTTTTTATATTTCTTTGTTAGTTATTATTATTGTTATTATTATTAATATATTTTTTATAAAAATATATAATAATAACAAAGAAATATAAATATGAAAATACTATTATTATTATTCAGTTTTTTTTATATAAAATATATTAATAATAATAATAGTAATAATAATAACCAAGAAATATAAATATACTATTATTATTCAGTTATTTTTATAAAATGCATAATGATAATAGTATTTTTATATTATATTATATATTATAATATATATATTATTTTTTTTAGATTATAAAAAATCTGTATAATAATAATAATAATAACAAAGAAATATAAATATGAAAATACTATTATTATTATTATTCAGTTATTTTTATAAAATACATAATGATAATAGTATTTTTTTATATTTATAAAAATTCTGAATAGTTTTTTTTATTAATTACTTAAATACACGGAGTCATGACACTTTGTATATTACTGAAATGTAGTGTTATAATTGTGTCCGTTACAATTGTCCCAGTCTGCCCTATTTATGCATTTGCTGTGTCTCTTCTCATCTGTTTCTCTCTTACCTTCTTTTTCTCTTTCTCAGGCTAAACGTGGCATCAGATAAGCATTTACTAATTACAGTGAGGAAATGAGCAGAAGTCAAAGCTGCCAGTCTCATCTTTTCAGAACACACACACCAACTTCCTCTGTAATACGATACAGCCTTGTACCACCTGTGATACACACTCGTGGCCCCCGTTTCCCCTCCAAACACACACACAGAGACATTAAAGAAAGTCAAAAGCACACAGCTTGGCTTTAATCAAGTGATCTTCCAGTCCTGTTAACAGTAGAGGCAAAAAGAGTCAGTTGGACACAGACACACACTCACAGCTGCTCTTATTTCACTGATCTGTCTCTCGGTAGGAGAGCTCAAGAACGAAAACAGGCCTGAGTTATTCAGTAACGTAAGTGTGAGATTTAACGGCGGGAAATTTCCAGTCCTTGAAGACAAATTGAACTAAGGTCAAAAATGTTGCATCTTTACTTTGGCCAGAATGAACTACCACCAAAGCAGATCTTTCTTTAACTGGCTGGGGAAGGAACGCACCTGAGGTGTCTGTTAGCATTCTCAATGGCAGGACTTACAGAATGCATCCATGAATGCTTTTTTTATGTAAATAAATATATACAAAAATATCTATATGCATACGCTACCGTTAAAGTTTGGGTCAGTACGTTTTTTTATGTTTTTGAAAGAAGTCTCTTATGCTCACCAAGGCTACATTTATTTGATCAAAAATACAGTAAAAACAGTAATATTGTGAAATAAAAATTTTGTATATGGTTTTCTGTTTTAATATATTTTAACATTTAATTTTTCCTGTGATGGCAAAGCTGAATTTTCAGCATCATTACTCCTGTCTTCAGTGTCACATGATCCTTCAGAAATCATTCTGATTTGCTGCTCAATAAAAATGTATTATTATCAATGTTGAAAACAGTTGCTTAATATTTCAGAATTCTTTGATTAATAAAGTTCAAAAGAACAGCATTTATTTGAAGTAGAAATCTTTTGTAACATTACAAATGCATTTAATGTCACTTTTGATCAATTTAATGAATTAATTTTCATTTTGATAGTAACACTTTAGACATTCTACTAACTATTAGTAACTTTGCCACTACATGTCAACTAACTCTCATTAAAGTATTAGACTGTCTGCTTAATATCTAACACTTTATTTTGACTGACTATAGTAACTTTGCAACTACGCAACTTATTCTACTAACCCGAACCCTAACCTAACAGTAATGCAATGAGAGTTAGTTGATATGTATTTGCACATTAATGACAGTTAAAGAAAGTGTAGCCCAATTTCCTTTTAAAAAGGCAGCAATAAGCAAAAACACAATAAAATAAAATAAATATACGTATAATCCATGACAGAGCACACAAACCGACTGAAGCATATAGTGAAGCCTATGACCGTGCTAATAGTGGACCACCAGCGGTTTTGTTATTGTGAAATAATTGGGCCACAAAAACACAAGGCAGAGCAGGAAGCAATCAACTTCTGAGTGAGATTGGCAAACAGCTTTAGCTGGATCCCTTCTTTAACAAGGACTGATTAAGAACAGAACAGATACGTTTACTCAATTCTCTGGTACAAGTGAGCTGATTAGGTACGAAGCAAAAAGTGGGCTATGGCCAGACCGCAGAACTGTTCAATGAAAACCAGCAGTCAGGTCCAAAAGTTAGCACATGGGTTCATATTTCTGTTATAATGCAGGATGCTTGGGCAATGGTTCTCAGGCCCTAAACCAGTTTCCCCATCGTTTGGTACCAGACTTCTACTGCTCACCAACAGACCGTACTTGGACACTTAAGTCACACTTAAACATTTCTGATGCCAAGAGGCATCTGCAAAGAAATGATGCTACACTCTTAAAAAAATAACGTTTTTATATTGGCATTGATGGTTCCATAAAGAACCTTTAACATTAATGGAAACTTTTGCACAAAAGGTTCTTTATAGTGGAAAAAAGGTTCTTTAGAATGGAATAGAAAGAAAAGAAAGAATTGTTCTTTTAAGAACTCTTCCCTGAAAGGTACTTTGGGGAACCAAAAAAGTGGTTCTTCTATGGCATTGCTGTGAAAACCCCCTTTTGGAATAGTGTTTTAGATTTATCGTTAGTTTTTCAGAACTAACCTCACTTTTCTGAACCACTTTTGAGGGGTTTTTTTGACTTTCAGAGGTGTCAAAAGTATTCACATTCATTACTCAGGTAGAAGTATAGATACTACGGTTTAAAAAGACTTCTGTAGAAGTTGAAGTATCACCAAGCTTTTTACTCAAGTAAAAGTGTAAAAGTACTGGTTTCAAAACTACTTAAAGTATAAACGTAAAAGTAATGTGAGGAAAAAAATGCCATTAAGGACAAAAGCTTAGGCCGCGCCACAGGGGCCTATAGTGCACTACCCCACCTCCTCAAAAAACATTTTTTCTAAAGGCCATAATGGCTATAATGTTATATTAAAATGTTAATGTTGAAAAATTTGGGATGGACTAGCCTACCTGTTTCAGCCGCATATATGCCCATTGAAAATGAACGCATTTTAGTACAATGCAAATACATTAAAGAACCATATATGCGTACTACTGAGCATTACCTGATTTGTGTCATGTGCAGGTGCGATGGATCGCGTACAAACCAATAGGGTGTCGAAATGGTATATGTTTATACTTCTCATCCAACCACAATCAAATTCACTCTATCCAGATGGCGCGATTTATCTGGATAGGTTTTTTTTTTTGAACGACGACAAGCCGGAATAAAAACAAGCTGAAATTAAATAGGAGTAACAAGGCTATTTTTAAAATGTAAGGAGTAGAAAGTACAGATAATTGCGTGAAAATGTAAGGAGTAGAAGTAAAAAGTCGGCTGAAAAATAATTACTCCAGTAAAGTATAGATACCCAAAATTTCTACTTAAGTAAGGTAACAAAGTATTTGTACTTCGTTACTTGACACCTCTGCTGACTTTTTCTCAGAATTGCAAGTTTATATCTCATTCTGACTTTCTAAACTCTCAATTCTGAGAAAAAGACAGAATTGCAAGTTTATATCGTTCAATTCTAACTTTATAACTCGCAATTATGACTTTATATCACGCAATTCTGACTTTATAACTCGCAATTGCTAGAAAAAAGTCAGAACTGTGAGATAAAAAGTCGCAATTACCTTTTTTATTTTTCATTCAGTGGCGGAAACAAGCTTCCATACAATTCCCCTCATGGTTGCACAGGTGTGAAACAAAAAGGGGGGAGAACAGACAATGCTGGCAATGCAAGTGTAAAAAATGGTTTCTTTTCTCCTTAATTTAAATGCCCTGACTCAGATACCAGATGTAAAATTACCAAACAGAGAGGAGGCTTGTTTTCTGATTTATCCCTGGCCCAAAATCCAGCTATTTTTCTCTCTCACACACAGAAGTAAGGAGTAACACACAGCACACATTACAACACTATCATTTTGGAGAAGTGCACTGGTGGGAGAGCATGCATGCGCATTCACTGTCCTGCGCTGTGCTCTGACCCAGACGGTGCTGTAAAAGCTTAATCCATACTTCAAAAGCAGAGCTCCCAGTCACGCGCGCATGTGGACTACTACATAATCTCTTAGATTCCACCCCGGATCCTGATGGAGCAAATAAAGGCCTCAAGACCCACTGTGAGAGCCTGAGCTGGAGAGAGTGAAAAAAGAATAGGTTTTAGTGTGTGAGAGGGAAAGAGAGAGATGAAAGGTGCGGGAAGGTGGGTTCAGGAGGTCTCTCCTGTCTCTCTCCATATATCCACCTCCATCAATCATCCCAATCAAACCCTTCTGTCATCACCTGATTGAAACTCAAGACCAATAACGCAGGAGAAAAACTGAAGGATTAGCAAAATAAGAGCAAGTTTGTTCTAAGAGTATAGGATTAGAAAGACATAGCACAAAACTTTTTGTGCGATATTTTCTAAATGTCAATTGCGAAATGACAGCGTTTCCATTAACCGATGTTATGCCACTAAAACATAATTTTTTCCTCTCGCGAGAAGTCATTCCAAAAATCATGGCAACGGATGTTGGTAGGTTTACGTATATTGCAGCCACCACACTAGCTATTATTTTTAATCAAAGGAGACGTAGGCCTGTTATCCAAGCATTAATGGCAAGGAAAGCCCCTACTTGAGAGCGGCCATGTATGAAGTGTTTCTGGGTGTTTCTCCCTCCTATCTGCTTCAAGGTCTTGATAAATTGTGGCATGTCTTTGTGTTTAGAATCCAGTATTCTTTTGTCTTTTATGAGTTTAATAAAGAACTGTGTCTCATCTTCTGTCCAAACATACTGCACCATTGCAGTTTTACGAAATATTCCTTTTTCGATTTAGCTAAAAAACCACCTCATGCAAGCATAAACATTTTTTTGCGATATATGGGAGTTTTTGCGAAATTGACGTGTTTCCATTGGGCGTATTTTCAATTAGAAAAGAATTGTGCAATAATGGAAACGCAGCTAGTGTTTTACTTTTGTGAAACTGGATGATAAGTGAAATTAAAGTGAATTCTTAAAATAATATATACATAAATATGGATCATGCACACTAACAGCTAGGCCACAGCTTAGGATTCTGTAAGTATTTAAATAAAAAAAAATTAAAAAAAATAAAATAAAAATGAAATAAAGCCTTCTATATGAATACACGATTGAGAATGACTAGATATAAAATGGTAACAAAATCTGTTTTTTAAATGAAATAAAAAATGTGATCTAATTCATTGTTAAACAGGATATTTAATTAAAAAAAAAATCTTAAAAATAAAATACAAAAAGAATGTAAAAAATCTAATGCAAATGAATAGATTTAAAAAAAAATTAATAAAAATATTTAAAAAAAATATACAAAAATAAAAATAGGACTTATATCCAATTTGTTTTCTTTAGAATAACGACTATTGATGAATCAGAGTATTGAAGAAAAGTTAGGGCAGTTATTGTTACTACAATAAAACAACCACTGTTATCAATATAATTAATGTAAATTTTAGTCATTTTAATGTAATTGGCAGATACCAGCTAGCATGTTAAATAAAAAGTGAAACATCATCACTTGAATTTAGCCAAGTCGCATATGACCAACAGCTGTTTGTGACCCTCAGACAAAAATAGAAAACGTTTTTCCCCAATCAGATCTGCAAGAAAACAGCTGTATCTTATTAAGATTGTGTGAATGTGGCACACAGTGTCAAATTGGCATTTCCCCTGGCTGGTGCCAACTCTGTCCAGCACTAATAAGGCCAATGAATTCTGTCATTGTGGCCATTCACTCTCTGTGGTGAGCTAGCCAGTCCCAGATGTGCGCGAACAGACTGCGGGTAGCAAGCCAATAGCTCTCTGATAGGCAAACAGAGGCAGTTTTCTCTACGAAATAGGATTGAGGCTCCTGGTGGAGGATCCTCCAAGCTGCCGCACTTCAAAGCAGGATTAAGAGCTCCTGACAATGCGAGGAAATGAGCACTTTACTCTATATCGCCATACCGACCGGCAAGGTATGTGGAATGAGCATAGTTTCTTTGAGTTTTGAAGTGAGGAGGACAGCGTCACATTAGCAGGTCAACTGGTGGTCATACACAATCTGTGAGAAACAAGATGGTCAAGAATAAAAATACCAGTACAAGCACATTACAAAGGAGCATAGAAAATCATCCATGCCTCATTAACTGTTCCTTGAGTCTCTTACAGCTGGCATTAAGATGGTTTCGGATGATCCGTTTAAGTGGACAGTGCTAAAGACTGCGGTTTAAAAACTTAGGTCAAAGGTAGCTGGAAACACGTTACCATATTGTATTAGTAGTGTATGTGCTAACATGGGTTTTAAACTTATAAAACTGCTTTTTGAAGCATTCGCACTTTCACATATTTTCACCTGGTGGATGATAAAAAAGGTGAGAAAAGCATATCTCAACACGTCTGGAACACATGCATTAACCACTAGGCTGCAGCTCCTTTGGTATTACTACAGGATTCTGCAAGTATTTGAACGATAAACAAAACAAAAGGTGTAAAGATTAACAAGACAGACTAGCCCGCTATGGCTCCTTTGGGTTTTTTGAGAGTATTGAGAGAAAAACGTCTATGGTCATGTTCACTGGCACCATTACAATAGCGCTTCATAATTGTCTTTGGTGTGTTTGTTTTCACTACAAGATGAAAGCAGGTGTTCACACAGAAATAAGGGAAGACGAAGGAGGAACATGCGTGCATGGGAGTCAATAGATTGATGCAACCCTTTGTGGGTGGGAGTAATAACTGTTTGCATACCTGCCAACCTGCCTGTGTCGTCTTCAACTAATTAAAAATCAAATTGCCCCAACAATCAGGCAACATTCTGCATTAGCCTGACAATACAGTGGCCAGAGACACTGGAGAGGACTTCAAAGCCCAGCAGGGTGAATGGACCTTGTGTTTGGTAGGGGGTGCTGGTGGTCCTCAACCCCCCGCCCAGTTTACAGACATCCAGCTATGACCATCATGGTACTCTCGCTGACCCATTGAGGTGAAGGGGGGAAGAAATGAGAGAAAAACATGAAAAGAGAACAGATGATATAGCACTTGGTAGAGGAAAAGAGTCCAGGTGGTTTTTGGGAGTTAGTTAAATGGACTAAAGCAATACATTCACATGCTGAAAATTCAGTTCCTGGACTGTTTTTTTTTCTTCCAAAACCTTTAAGATTTAGAGAATATTACACAGATATCATGCAAAAAAGTAAACTTATTTTAAAATAAAAATCTAAATTCCTTTGTATAATTGATATAATTAATTATACAATTTATGTAAGATTCAGAAAGATTTTAATAACAAATTAAGTCATATATTAATATATGTTACATAAATTAAACAATTTACTCAGTATCTTAAAAACAGGTAAAATTTTATATAAAAACATAGGTACATACATAGATGAGTGTTTTTGTTTCCTATATCACCAGGTATGAATAGGTGATATTTTTACCTGGTTAATTATAATGATTAATTCATTTCTCCATACAAAGACCGCAAATGACTTTTGTTAGAAGTCACACTGAATTTGATTTAGACAAATTATCTGCAAAGAATGTTTCATTTCAACATCTTTTACTGACGAGAGAGATTCAAACTCCATGACTGTATGTTCATTAACCCCCTAAATCAGATAAATGTGCTAAAAAGTGTGCTTATTTGATCATTTCGTAATTGAACACTGTCAGAAAAAAAAGGTACAGCTCTGTAGTATCCTAAGGCACAAATGCGAAAAGGTACTAATATGTACAGTTTAGGCAGATGTACCTTTTCACTTTTGTACCTTAGGATACTGCCCCAGTGACAGCGCTGTACCTTTTTTTTCTGACAGTGAAGATACTAACTTGGCATCCCTACTGAAAACTGAAATTATAAACAACTTTTTACTGGTCTTCTCTTCGTCCTTAAGTTGAAGTCAGAGTATGTGAGCGGAGTGGAGTGGGAGCGGAGCGAGGAGTGGAGCGGCGTGATTTTGAATGGAGTGAGGAGCGGATTTTTTAAGAGAGCGCTCCACTACCGCTCCATCACGAGTACAATTCATGCCAAAGGCCCATAATATAACTGCATTTTTAGCCAGAACTCACACGTTAAACACATTTAACTAGCTTGATACAGATGGATCACTCAAATCAGAAAGAATGTAAAGGTTATGATGACAGCGATGGACATGAGTGGGATGTTATAGTTCAAGGAATTTTTTTGTAAGCTACCTTCTACATACTGAATATGATCGGGTGAAAGTACATTTTAAACAGGTAACACTTATTCACACACGCAATCGTTCTCTCTAATGCGTTCAAACAAATGCAATCTTACAGTGCTTATCTGCTTACAGTTATCTGTATCTGATTTTGAATGAGCAGAAATCTGTAATGTAGTGACCTGTAGATAAAATAACTGATGAAAACATACTATTTTCATCTTTCCAAACAAAATTTGCACTGCAAAAAGCAGCAATGATATTTAACTTTTAATGCTGATAAAGCCTAATAAGCTTGGCATGACGTAGGAAAAAATGTTTGCACACTAGTGTTACAATAAACCACGTTGAAACTATCTCCTATTGTTTATTCATTTTTTTTCATTTAATGTATGTTATAAACCAAACTTTTGTGATATTTCAGAGCTTACTTAAATACTTTAGCCGCAAATTTCCTCGGAGCGAAGACGGAGCGGTGTTTCTTATATGAGTGAGCGAGGAGTGGAGCGGGGAGTGGGAAATGGTGAACCCGGAGCGGAGCTAGAGCGGAGTGATTATTGAATGCTTAGAGCGTGGAGGAGAAATTGCTGCCACTCCACTCCGCTCACATACTCTGGTTGAAGTTGAATTTTTCAACACATGCCAGTTTCCCTACAGAAAGAATCTCACTCCTAACAGACCATTACATTCTCTAGCACTTCATTGGCTTTATAAGCCATACAGCATTGAAAAGGTCACATCCTTTTAAAAAGACCTCATCTATTTACAGTGCCATGGTGACACAGAATTACGTCCCTTCTCCTAATTACAGACTCCATAAACCCAGAAGACTCCATACACACACCAGTGTGCCAAACACACTGTGGTACACTTCTCAGCTGGAGTGGGCTTTAGGAAGCAGGGGTCAGTTGACTAACGACAACACCAGACGAAGGCCCTCAAAATCCACAGAAGGAACAAGAGACAGACAAACTCATTTTAACGGCCTCAGAATGGAGAGAATGAAGCAACAATTCACCATACCAAAACAGCCGAGGTTCACAAAAGATCTTCAGAAGCTTTCAAGATTCAAATATGGATTCAAAAACATCATAAATGTATCATAAAGGTGGTCCATTACACTTGTATGGGATATTTCAGGTATTCTGAAGATAGGGTCAAGAATTTAATGGGATAGATCACCCAAAAATAAAAATTGTGCCATCATTTACTCACCCTTATTGCTCCAAACCTGTATGACTCTATTTCTTTCTTCTTCAGAACACAAAAGAAGATATTTTGGAGTCTAAAAACTTCAGACCCCATTGACTTCCATTACATGAACAACAACAAAAGTCTTTGGGGTTAGGTTTGAAAGAACGATGAGGATGAGTAAATGATTTGCATTTTTGAGTGAAATTTTCCTTTACTGATCCAATCACATATGCTAATCTAATTGCTTTGGCATCAGAGAGTCAAAATAGGGGTGATTGTTTGACTCCGCAGAGCTTTGATGGATGCTAAGGGTTGTAATGGCAAACAGAGAGCGCGTTGAGAGGAGGACGGGGAGGACAGATGGTGGACGTTGATGTCAACATGCTGAAGCTTCAAAAGAATTCCTGTGAGCTGCCACCTTACCTCCCCTGTCCCTTCTGCACTAATGTTTTCCACAGTAATCCACCTAAAGGAGGACAAAGAGACGTTCTGAGTGTCTTTGCAGTTGTGTCACATCTCGCGGCATGTTTATTTGACGGTGTGTCAAGTTAAAATGAGACCCATGCGTTCTGTTCCACTGCTGTCCATCCAGTGGTTTTAACACTTGTGTGAATCGCTCCTTAGAAGGCTTGTGGTGTAAAAAGATGCGCATATGCAGTTGGAAAGAATTATAGTCTCTTGCATTGTTTTCCCTCAGGACCACCCTATGTCTTTTGGCATGAGATACAAATAGAAAAATGGAAATCGAAAGAGATGACTTCAGATGCTACATTTCAGTTTAGAAAAGTTCATAAATAATAATATCTATATAAATCAACAGAACAGATGCCAACAAGCCAATCTTCTCCGTTGTGTCTGAATGTCACCTCGAGGCTTGAAAAACACCCATCATGTGCAAGGGAACAGCTCCAGAATTTTAAAACCGCACTGTGACTTCTGCTCACAAAAAAAAATGCTTCCTACTCAAAACCCATTCAATCACAAGCCATATGTCAACACAGAGATCGGGAGAAACAGGGGAGCTATGTTCACTGAAAGTCAGAAAGACCAGAAGAAACAGCACCCTCTTTGTCATCGAAAAATGTCATCATCTACTTTATATAATTTTTTGTGCAACACAATAGAAGATATTTTGAAAAATGCTACAGTGTTTGTTTTTTTTAACAAAATGTTGTTTGGGACTCTAATGGTGTTCATTATACAGACAGAAACAATTGAAACATTATTCAAAATATCTTCTTTTTGGTTTAACAGAAGAAAGAAAGTCATACAGGTTTGGAATTACAAGGAGAGTAAATGACGATTTTTTAGTTTTGGGTGAACTGTGCCTTTAATTTGTGCTGAAAGTCAAAAGTAATGTCAGAAATATTTTACAAATCACACAGTTAAGTGTTATTTAAAAAAAGGTTATGTCTGTATTTTTTATAATCATTATTTTAAAAGTTAAAATATAATGGTAAATTAAACACTGCATTAAATACAGTGGACAAATCTTATTAAATTGGGGAAATACCAATGTATATATCATATATATATTGTTATATAATAACTATTGTTTATTTAAATGACAACTACATTATAAAAAACAAACGGTTCTTTAAAGGTTCTTTACGCATAGTATCAGTTCTATTTAGAACCGTATGGTCTTGAAGAACCCTTTATATGCTGAAATGGTTCTTTGTTTTAGAGTTTAGGGTTCTTTATTCCCGCCTTTTTGTTTTTAAAATATTGTAACTGTCAAAGCTACCTCATTAGTGATTTTCTGGAGCTCAGCTATAAAACTACATAGACTGTCAATACACTCTCGGCAGGTAAATGATTTCTTTCTTAAAATGTCTATAAACTTTCACATTGTAATTGGTTTCCTACCAATCATATCTTTTTCTCTTTTTAGTTTAACAGAACATGTAAGTGTGACTAGCTCTGTTCAGGTAAGGATACTCATCTTCTCTTCTCCACTAAGCAAGTAATAGAGATTCAATTTATGATCCATATTGTTAGTTTTTTTTTTTTTTAAATTACTTTATGCATAAATATACCTGTCACATCTCACATACCTCATCATCTGCACTGAGAAACTGCTAATCAAAATACACACAATGATGGACTTAAAGACATCATAAAGGATCAAGATATTTCACTGGAACTTGGTCTTCATTACATATATCATGTTCAATGCCAATTGTTATTTATTAATGTGTTCAGCTAATAACTGTTATAGAGCACTGTTGTTTTTGCTACAATTTGCCATGTCAATAAAAAAATAAAAGGACCTAATTGACACGTTTTTTTTTTTTTGATAGAGGGGTAGGTCCTATAGCACTTTTAAAGCATGGTTCTTTATGGAACCTTATAAAAAGGGTTCTATTAAGCACACAAAAAGGGTTCTGCTATTGTTACAAGCCAAAAAAGTTTAGAAACATTTTTCTTAAGAGTGTATACTACATAAATTCCCTAAAACTGACAAAATTGACATCATCATCATCAGAGATGTTGGGTAATGCTTCATGTCACCCTTAAATAAGTGAATGAATAAAGGAGATGATGTGTTGCAAACAGTGGACAATTCATCAAGCTTGTATGCTGGATGAGGTCAGGAAGTCCTGTGTGTATTAATGAGGTACACATGGTGAATTATCTTTTGACACATATGGATATCTTTTGGTCACTTCATCAACAGAATGTTTTCTGAATATACTTATGTGAATGCTAGTCAGTAAATACTGATGCTGCTTATGGTTTTCGGGTTGTGTCCCTGACAAACAAAGAGAAGAGTTATGAACATGTTTGCCTCGCTGTTAATAAGGCCTCAGACAAACTTCTGATTTGTCTTTGAAGGGGAAACGTGATAAAATGCTCGATTTCCAGCCCATTCTCCCCTCTAGGGATCAAGGGATAAATGAAGGAATGTCGTATGTAAATGAAGGAGCTGTTGCAATCCTCATACACATTGAAGATCGAAGACCAAAATGAGTCCTCCAACACAGGACACAGTCTCACCAATTGGCCCAATTGGTAACTTAACAATTCCAAATATTCAATCAAAAGCTCTGTTTACACCTGACATTAATATTTATCTTGGATGATCCAATCACAATAGTTTGATAGAAAAGAACTGAACAACTGAGAAGATACGGAGCAATTAGTTGATTCCCCATTGTTCACTTTACAAAAACACAGCTAGCGAATGAGATTTACAGATTAAGAAAACTCACAGCTCATCACTTGGTAAGTTTTGAAGTCCTGAATCTTTCCAGAAAACCCTCCAGTAAGTCATGCTTAACTCATTTATGATGCCTAAAAAAGAAAGTGGTTGATGCTCACTGAAGCTCCAATCAAACAGGAATCCCTAAGGATTATGCTGTCATCAGCACATTATCATTGGAGATACACAGCCATAAAACACTTTCATTATGAGCTAGAGATCCACAGAGTCACGAACACTGTCACTCTATCTTTTTCTTGTTCACTCATTTTCTCATTCTGCTTTTTTTCCCATTCTGTTGCATCACTTTGATCCAGTTAAGCATGACATATACTGCCGTTCAAAAGTTTTTGATCGGTAAGATTTTTAATGTTTTTAGAAGAAGTCTCTTATGCTCACCAAGGCTGCATTTATTTAACTAAAAAAAAAAATGCAGTAATATTGTGAAATAGTATTAAAATGTAAAATAACTGTTTTCTATTTGAATATATTTTAAAATGTAATTTAGTCCTGTGATTCAAAGCTGAATTTTCAGCATCATTACTCCAGTAATCATTCTATCATTCTAATATGATGATTTGCTGCTCAAGAAACATTTATGATTATTATCAATGTTGAAAACAGTTGTGTAAAACATTTTTTCAGGATTCTTTGATGAACTGAAAGTTCAAAAGAACAGTATTTATCTGAAATAGAAAGCTTTTGCAACAGTTTACTACCGTTCAAAAGTTTTGGGTCAGTAAGATTTTTTTAAATTTTGGGAAAGAACTTAAAGAAATTAATACATTTATTCAGAAAAGATGCATTAAAATGATCAAAAGTGACAGTAAAGACAATTATAATGTTACAAAAGATTCTATTGACCCTTTTTTTTTGCCTCCAAAACATGATTTCATTTCATAATGTTCATGAAACATGCAGATGGTTGCTCTGACCATCAAATATCAGATGAAGTGAGTCGTACTGTTTTTATCCATGTTTAACTTTAATATTTGGTATGTCCACCTTTTGCAGCAAATACAGCAGCACATCTCTCTGGTATAGTGTCAATATATTTCCTGTGAGAACTTCAACACTAATGTTATCCCATGCCTTCTGCAACTGAAGCCAAAGGCTTTCCTTTGAATGTACAATAAGATCTGTCCAGTTTATTTTCCAACTTGCCCCAAATGTGCTCGATGGGGTTGAGGTCTGGACTTTGAGGGGGCCAGTCCATCATTTTCAATGTTCCAGCAGATCCCTTCCGTCGCAGGTAGTTCCGGTAGTTAGAAGAATGTTTCGGGTCATTGTCCTCTTGGAAAATAAATCCAGGCCCAATAAGATGACTCCCAGATGCCAAGTGTTCTAATAATTTTGGCCACCACTATAAAATAAATGCTGTTCTTTTGAACTTTCTATTCATCAAAGAATCCTGAAAAAAATGTTTTACACAACTGTTTTCAACATTGATAATAATAATGAATGTTTCTTGAGCATCAAATCATCATATTAGAATGATTTCTGAAGGATCATGTGACACTGAAGACTGGAGTAATGATGCTGAAAATTCAGCTTTGCATCACAGAAATAAATTACATTTTAAAATATATTCCAATACAAAACAGTTATTTTACATTTTAATAATATTTCACAATATTACTGTTTTTTTGTATTTTTAATAAAATAAATGCAGCCTTGGTGAGCATAAGAGACTTCTTCTAAAAACATTAAAAATCTTACCGATCAAAAACTTTTGAACGGCAGTGTACAAAGAAACCATTGAAAAGTAGTGCAAATTTAAAAGTAGTACATTTTGGAATAATATTTAAAACACATCTAATTCAGTAGCAAAAATAGTGTTTTATTGTTGGTCCATTTAAATTAATCAATTCAATGATTCATTTGCATCTCACTCAAAATGTTCATAGATTTTGCTGTTACATTTTAAAATAATTTGGTAAAGATATACGTAGGTAAATATTAGTGCATATAAATGGAAATGATTAAATGAGTGAATCCAAGATGGAAGTAAAAATCCTCAAATTGAGAGTTTCTTGGTTTAAAACCAGTTCTAAAGATTTAAGTATGTACCATTTAGGTACTAATATGTACCCTTAAGATACTAATATGCACCGTTTAGGGGTAAATAAGGTACAAAAGTGTACCTTTTGAAAGGGTACCACCCCAGTGACAGCTTTTGTACCTTTTTTCTGAGAGTGTAGGAATGTAAGCCGACAAATTCCTCTTTGACAGATGTGTGTATTAGTGTCTGCTGCTGCGTTTAGGTGAGAGTGTGTGTGTTTGTCCTGCGTACCTGCACAAAGCTGCACATCACATACTCATCAAACATTGGCAGACTGGGCCTGCTTTCGCGGTATATGTGCAGAGTGTATATTGTCATGACGACAGGCTCGGCCTCTGATTCGTCCATCACCAGGATGTTGATTCTGCTGTTGCCCAGGCCAACTGGGTAGTTTGCCATTCTGAAGGAAACAGAGGAAAGTTCTGAGGAACTCAGTGTACCCGATCACTTATGAGCACACACACTGTCACAAACACACACACACAACCTTCACGTTTGAGGTTATTCTTGCTAGGACAGGGGAGGAGGATTACTGTGGATTAAAACTGGGTCCCAGTCAACAGGTGACCCCTCACTCATGGACAAATAAGTCTGTGCTTTTATAAAACCTTGAGAAAAGAGACAGCCCAGACTGCTTTCAGATGGATCAGTCAACCCTTTGCTTTCTATGAGTAGAACTAATAACCTCACAATTTAGTCTTTCTCCGAAGAGCTTCACTGTAAAAAGTGGGAACTTGCAGTTGTTAAATTAAGGAGTTATTTATACACTCACCTAAAGGATTATTAGGAACACCATACTAATACTGTGTTTGACCCCCTTTCGCCTTCAGAACTGCCTTAATTCTACGTGGCATTGATTCAACAAGGTGCTGAAAGCATTCTTTAGAAATGTTGGCCCATATTGATAGGATAGCATCTTGCAGTTGATGGAGATTTGTGGGATGCACATCCAGGGCACGAAGCTCCCGTTCCACCACATCCCAAAGATGCTCTATTGGGTTGAGATCTGTTGACTGTGGGGGCCATTTTAGTACAGTGAACTCATTGTCATGTTCAAGAAACCAATTTGAAATGATTCGAGCTTTGTGACATGGTGCATTATCCTGCTGGAAGTAGCCATCAGAGGATGGGTACATGGTGGTCATAAAGGGATGGACATGGTCAGAAACAATGCTCAGGTAGGCCGTGGCATTTAAACGATGCCCAATTGGCACTAAGGGGCCTAAAGTGTGCCAAGAAAACATCCGCCACACCATTACACCACCACCACCAGCCTGCACAGTGGTAACAAGGCATGATGGATCCATGTTCTCATTCTGTTTACACCAAATTCTGACTCTACCATCTGAATGTCTCAACAGAAATCGAGACTCATCAGACCAGGCAACATTTTTCCAGTCTTCAACTGTCCAATTTTGGTGAGCTCGTGCAAATTGTAGCCTCTTTTTCCTATTTGTAGTGGAGATGAGTGGTACCCGGTGGGGTCTTCTGCTGTTGTAGCCCATCCGCCTCAAGGTTGTGCGTGTTGTGGCTTCACAAATGCTTTGCTGCATACCTCGGTTGTAACGAGTGGTTATTTCAGTCAAAGTTGCTCTTCTATCAGCTTGAATCAGTCAGCCCATTCTCCTCTGACCTCTAGCATCAACAAGGCATTTTTGCCCACAGGACTGCCGCATACTGGATGTTTTTCCCTTTTCACACCATTCTTTGTAAACTCTAGAAATGGTTGTGCGTGAAAATCCCAGTAACTGAGCAGATTGTGAAATACTCAGACCGGCCCGTCTGGCACCAACAACCATGCCACGCTCAAAATTGCTTAAATCACCTTTCTTTCCCATTCTGACATTCAGTTTGGAGTTCAGGAGATTGTCTTGACCAGGACCACACCCCTAAATGCATTGAAGCAACTGCCATGTGATTGGTTGATTAGATAATTGCATTAATGAGAAATTGAACAGGTGTTCCTAATAATCCTTTAGGTGAGTGTATATATATATATATATATATATATATATACATAAAACCATTTCAGTTGTCAAAACATTTTATTGACACATTTCCTTAAAAATAACTACTTGCAGAAAACCTGAATTACACATTTAAAAAAAAAAAAAATTTTTTTTTAAACCATACTATCTACTATCCATCCATCCATCCATCTCTCTCTATATATACACACACATACATATATAATTACACGAATATTATTATCAAATCATTATCATACATTACTGAACATAATAAAAAGCGTTCATATCCATGTTATTTGTCGACTGTGTTGTTTATTCTTATCATTAAACATTTCTTTATTAAATACCAATTAAAAGCCCAATAGCTTCTTATTGTAATCTTGGGTCAGGCTCAGCTTTAAATATGTTAAAGCGCTTTTTTCCGTCTGTGAGTATTAGAGATTACAGGCTGTAACTGAGTCTAATAGACAGTAATCAGGGATTTTGAATGTGTGACTCACCATGCATGGGAAAGCAAATTCAGAAATTATTCTGATAAATCAATCAAACGGTGAAGTGAGTTTGAGCTGACACATAAGAAGCCAGATTACCCAGAAAAAGGCAGCGACGGCACTACCGTACCTTAGACCCTTTGTTCATTGTTTCCCAGCTCAAGCTGCTGTGTTTTACAACACTGACTGCATGGCTGCACAGTCCACACAGTAAAGTTTCTGATTTTATCCACACAAAATTAATCTCTTATGCTAAATTTAAAGAATAATTTGAATGCCACAATAAGAAATTCTACAATCTGTCCGTTGAGTTTGTGGTTATGCCATTTGTGTTTGGTTTACCTGGGTCCGCGATGTTCGTCCAGGTGAATGTGACAGTGTGGGCTGACTGGTTCTGGACGGATATGAATAGTGATCACATCAAATGGAACCTCGGCTCGATATTCCTTCATCCATGCATTAAACGTCGGCATCAGCACCATTGGAGGGTCTGTGTACAGCTGCCTCAGGTGGGGATCAACACAACTCCCTTGAAAACAGAAGTAAGGCACATTTAATAGTTTTATACTGATTACCAGCAGTCATTACACTGATCAATTTGTAATTCTTATAGTCAGGTTAATATGTTACCACATGCTACTTGCCTTTTCTCGACAGTGAATCTGATGCCTCTGGGCTATTTGGCTCATCCAAGCTGTTGGAATTATAGAAAGTACAGCAATTTTTAGTAGAAAACTCAACAAGTGCTGTAAAATGGTTTATTTATGCAGGTGATTGGAATAATGGAACGTAAGCTGATTTTTTTCCAGGAATAGCAAAAGCAAGAATTTTATAACTTTCCCCACCTCATTTTAACATATAAAAACAATCAGTGTTGGCTTGAAAAAGTGTCTTAATTTGTTTGAAGGACTTGACATGATAACTGTCCTTGCTGCAATTATTCCTCACTGTAGTAAGATGCTCAAAGACTGTTATATAATTTTGTGCAACAGAGCCGTGTACCGATTTGGATTCCCCAGCCAGACAAACACAGACACTTTACTTCCCACCATTCAACATACACATAAACCCATAAAATCACAGATAAGACTTTATATGAAACAACAATTTTTGTTCTCTTTTTTGCTCAGATTGCTTGCCTTGTCTATATTTTCACTAGCCCCACCACTAACAAACTAATTAAACAATTCAGAAAATATATAATTATATTTTAGTTTAACATTTTGAAGTAATATATTTCTTTAGAAAAAGATAAAAGTAACCATTTTAAAATGCGAGAATATCTGAAATTATGCCATTCTGACTTTTACTTTTACAGGAAAATGCAAATGTTTATTTGATAGCAATTTATTTAATCATAAACCATTCCAAATGTATTAGTATCAATGAATAAATAAATAAAAGAGAATAATTCACTCAATAGGGCTTTGGATTTTTTTCAGGTTTCTTTACAGTGATAGACTGTGTGCGAGAGTTAAAAAATTAAAAAGAAAAAAAGGAATATATATATATATATATATATATATATATATATAAGTAAGACATCAGGAGGCTTGGGAGATATTGTGGGATCACTAAGAATGACTGAATACAAAACCATGTTTTGTATTAAATGACCCTTGCCTGCAGCATAACTCTTCTCATCGCTGGAGAAAGAATAAGGCTTGATGATATGATCTGGGGAATCTGCAAATGTGTCATGTTGTGCAAGTATGTTTGTGTGCGTGTAACCTTTCAGTCTGATGCCTTCTCGTGTAGAAAAGGCTGAGCTCTTGGAGCAGGGCCATGAGAGCTGGTCTCCATCCATAATCCTGTGCGCTGTGGGACTCTCCTTGGATTAGATCATGGTGGAGATCATCAGGAGGAGGAGATATAGGGTACAGCTGCCAACACACACATACACACACAATTTATTTACCAGACAAAAATGCACATCAGGGACATACAGGTTTATTATGTGATAAGTTTACAAGGAAAGATCCTTCAAACATGTATTAGTCCGATTAAACATTGCATGAAGTCAAATTCAATTAAATGTTTGCCTGTTAGTCCATATTAAGAAGCATATATAGTATAGCTAATATAAGCATCTTTAAAAGTACATAAAATGTGTCTTTACCAGCCGGAAGGCTCCTGGTCTTTTGAGGTGCTGATTAAACTGCCGCAGCAAATGAATCTCATCTGGAGGCAGACACAGACCGTTTGGCCCCTCACAGCCACCGTACTGCAGCACGAGTTCAAATAATTAGACGACAATGATAAAAACTATTGATGTGCATGGGAAAAAAATTACTGTACTTTACAAATCAGCAAAGATGACAAGGAAATTGAACCAAATAAATACAAATTGTTTGTAAGGCATGGGATCTTAATTCTCTTTTTATTAAATAGGCCTCATTCATGAAACACAAGCAGAACATTTTTTCTTTTATGAAACCATTTTTTGGACTGAATTAAATGCATTGATTATTGCAAGAAAGGGTTTATAAAATTTGCTCTACTCATGTTTCATAAACGTCCTTTTAAATATACACTACCAGTGAAAAGTTTGGAAACTGCACTATTTTGATTGTTTTTGAAAGAAGTCTCTTCTGCTCACCAAGGCTGCATTTGCTTTCTATTTCAGATAAATACTGTTCTTTTGAACTTTCTATTCATCGAAGAATCTTAAAAAAAAATGTTTTACACAACTGCTTTCAACATTGATAATAATCATAAATGTTTCTTGAGCAGCAAATCATCATATTAGAATGATTTCTGAAGGATCATGTGACACTGAAGACTGGAGTAGTGATGCTCAAAATTCAGCTTTGCATCACAGAAATAAATTACATTTTAAAATATATTCAAATAGAAAACAGTTATTTTACATTTTAATAATATTACAGTTTTATACATATACAGTTTTTTTGTATTTTTAATAACATAAATGCAGCCTTGGTGAGCAGAAGAGGCTTCTTTCAAAAACAATCAAAATAGTACAGTTTCCAAACTTTTGACTGGTAGTGTATACAGTGGGGAGAACAAGTGTTTGATACACTGCCGATTTTGCAGGTTTGCCCACTTACTAAGCATGTAGAAGTCTGTAATTTTTATCATAGGTACTCTTCAACTGTGAGAGACAGAATCTAAAACAAAAATCAAGAAAATCACATTGTATGATTTTTAAATAATTAATTTGCATTTTATTGCATGACATAAGTATTTGATCACCTACCAACCAGTAAGAATTCCGGCTCTCACAGACCTGTTAGTTTTTCTTTAAGAAGCCCTCCTGTTCTCCACTCATTACCTGTATTAACTGCACCTGTTTGAACTCGTTACCTGTATAAAAGACACCTGTCCACACACTCAATCAAACAGACTCAAACCTCTCCACAATGGCCAAGACGAGAGAGCTGTGTAAGGACATCAGGGATAAAATTGTAGACCTGCACAAGGCTGGGATGGGCTACAGTACAATAGGCAAGCAGCTTGGTGAGAAGGCAACAACTATTGGCGCAATTATTAGAAAATGGAAGAAGTTCAAGATGACGGTCAATCTCCCTCGGTCTGGGGCACCATGCAAGATCTCACCTCGTGGGGCATCAATGATCATGAGGAAGGTGAGGGATCAGCCCAGAACTACACGGCAGGACCTGGTCAATGACCTGAAGAGAGCTGGAACCACAGTCTCAAAGAAAACCATTAGTAACACACTTCGCCGTCATGGATTAAAACCCTGCAGCGCACGCAATGTCCCCCTTCTCAAGCCAGCGCATGTCCAGGCCCGTCTGAAGTTTGCCAATGACCATCTGGATGATCCAGAGGAGGAATGGGAGAAGGTCATGTGGTCTGATGAGACCAAAATAGAGCTTTTTGGTCTAAACTCCACTCGCCGTGTTTGGAGGAAGGAGGAGGATGAGTACAACCCCAAGAACACCATCCCAACCGTGAAGCATGGAGGTGGAAACATCATTCTTTGGGGATGCTTTTCTGCAAAGGGGACAGGACGACTGCACCGTATTGAGGGGAGGATGGATGGGGCCATGTATCTGGAGATCTTGGCCAACAACCTCCTTCCCTCAGTAAGAGCATTGAAGATGGGTCGTGGCTGGGTCTTCCAGCATGACAACGACCCGAAACACACAGCCAGGGCAACTAAGGAGTGGCTCCGTAAGAAGCATCTCAAGGTCCTGGAGTGGCCTAGCCAGTCTCCAGACCTGAACCCAATAGAAAATCTTTGGAGGGACCTGAAAGTCCGTATTGCCCAGCGACAGCCCCGAAACCTGAAGGATCTGGAGAAGGTCTGTATGGAGGAGTGGGCCAAAATCCCTGCTGCAGTGTGTGCAAACCTGGTCAAGAACTACAGGAAACTTATGATCTCTGTAATTGCAAACAAAGGTTTCTGTACCAAATATTAAGTTCTGCTTTTCTGATGTATCAAATACTTATGTCATGCAAAAAAATGCAAATTAATTACTTAAAAATCATACAATGTGATTTTCTGGATTTTTGTTTTAGATTCCGTCACTCACAGTTGAAGAGTACCTATGATAAAAATTACAGACTTCTACATGCTTTGTAAGTGGGCAAACCTGCAAAATCGGCAGTGTATCAAATACTTGTTCTCCCCACTGTATATGTTTAAAATCACACAAACCCACATGAAAAGACTGGCATTGTATCAGTGGCGGTTTTATTTTTCATTGAGAAAGTTGCCTCATGGAGGCAAACAAGATCATATGACTGGCCGAATGCAAATTTCATCTCGGTAAAACCTGTTATTGAATACTTTATTCCTTCTCACAGAATAAATGTTCTGAAAACTTTTTGCATGTGCCTACATCCAGCCCAAAAAAAAACTGTGTTAATTAATTGACTTGGTAATTTGGTAATATCAGGACACACTGAAATCCGTTTTACCTTTTGGCTCTCTTCCTGCGTGCTAAGTGGTGAACTGGGCTCCACAGCCTCACTGATGCATGCTGGGAAAAGCAGTTTCAGCACATCCTCCAGCATATACTCTTTGGCTATCTGTCCGTCAAAGTGAGGGTCTTTCATTCCATCAAAGTGTAGATCAGTCTGAAGCTGAGACAGAAAGAGAGCCGACAAATAATAAATGTGAATGTGTGTTGATATGCTACCATCTAGTGGTTATATTGAGAGCTTGCATGGAAGATCATGGATGGGTGTTTATTCTATATATTCTATACCTTCATCACCACTGGACGAAGAGAGGCATTATAGTGCAATGAGAAGGTCATTAACTGAAAACACAGCTTACACCTATAAGAAACAACACAAATATACAAGATTTTACACATTGAGCTGATCAACATATACAGTCAAACCAAAAATTATTCAGACACCAGATATATTTTTTTTTTACTAGTGGGTGCAGGACGCTACAGTTCATTTATGTAAGTGAGGATAGCAAAATAAATTAAACTGTGACATATTATACACAAAAATTCGTCATACAGTGGACTACCAGTAAAATGTATACAAATTTGAGATTATTCAGACACTTTGACCTGACCATGTTTTGCTTAAGTGTTTTTTCTTTAATTGCTAATGCGACCTTTTACACCACAGACTGAACAAAATGAAGCATTGCTTGGTAATTGGTTGACCTAAATTGGTATTATCTAATTGTGTACTTAGATAATTGATGTACTTAGATAGTAATGTAATCCATTACATTCCTTTCTATCAAAGTTATCTGACATTATCAAGATGAATTTGTTCTGACACAGTTTAACTCATTTAGTTCTTGTCATATTTTATTACCATTTTCTAAACTATAGCGAATAAAGAAAATGTTGAAGGTGTCTGAATAAATTTTGGTTTGACTGTATATCATAAATATATACAGTACACCCAAAAGTATTATTATTAATAATAAATAATAATAAACAAAATATCAAATTAATGGCTTTTAAAATATATAAACTGCAAAACCCATTTATCAGGTTTAATAATACACTTTAAAATAAGGTCAACATTAGTTAACTACATTCGTCCTGTTCTTCTGCAATCCAGAAAGGTTTGTTTGAGCTGCACCCTCTACTGTACAGGTGTGAATTTGCATTTCCTTCAGCCTGAGGCTTTTTTTTAAATTATTATTTATTAGTTTATTAAAAAACAAACAAGCCCAGCCCAGATGAGAAAAAGTAATGCAACGCATTACTTTTCATAAAAATTAACTAGGTAACGCAACTAGTTACTTTTTTAGAGGGTAACACAATATTGTAATGAATTACTTTTAAAAGTAACTTTTCCCAACACTGGTAACAAATATATTGCTCATTGTTAGTTAACGCATTATATTATTGTATTGTTTATATAACAACAACAGATAAACTTTTTAAAATGAACGTTTTAAGGCACTTCTTTCTGGATGACATCTGTTTATGACCTGGGTGAAGAGATGCTCTCCTTTGTGGATAATAGAGCAGCTTTCAGGATGTCGCTGATGACATGATTCATGTGATCAATGGCTTGATGAGAGAGCAAAAGACCCAGTCTTTCTCTCAGGAATACCTGTAACTGAAAGAGAGAGACACATTATAAGCTCAAAGATGAAGAGCATCAATAACAGAGAGATCTCATCACTCCATCATTCAGCATCCGTTCAGTCTCTCTAAACAGATTGAGCAGAACAGTGCAATTTCTACGCTACAAAACCTGTTCATCAATACTGATTTAACAGTGACATGCATACAGCAACAGCAAGACAAAAACTCTCCTACATGGACAACAGACTTTAACCTTTAAAATTTTAGTATGAGTTTATGAGTATGAGTCCACCTATAGTGGAGATCGAGTTATAAAGGATATTTACAGTACAATTTTCATTTCTGGGTGAAGTCAGAAACTCTAATTTTCCTATTCAGCTTGTGTCATGTTAATAATTTGGCATAGTGTTCAGCCTATGCAGTTAAAGCGATGGTTCACACAAAAATGAAAGTTCTGTCATCATTTACTCACCCTCAATTTGTTCCAAACCTATATTAATTTTTTTCTTGTGCTGAACACAAATGATTATATTTTGAAGAATGTTGGTAACCAAACATTCTGGTCCCAATTGACTTCCATAGTATGGGAAAAATACTATGGAAGTCAATGGGGACCAGCAACTGTTTGGTTACCAACATTCCTCAAAATATCTTCCTTTATGTTCAGCAGATGAAGGAACTTCATGCAGAACAACTTGAGGGTGAGTAAATAATGACAATTTTCATTTTTGGGTAAATCATCCCTTTAATTCACACAAAAATGAATTAATCAAACTCAGTGTTTGATTCAAAAACATTTTTGTGAACAGTAAAAATATTAAATATGAATTTGGCATGCTGACTTTGTGAGTGTTTTGTACACAGTAGTAGCATCACGTGAGAGAAACCGTTCCACTGTACAGCAGTACAACAGAGAGAGGAAGTTGATGAGCCCAGCTGAAGAGTAATGACAGAGCAGTACCATTAGAGGGCAGTAGAAGAACAATTTTTTCTATTTGTGTAATAACATTACTACACCACACAAAATGTGGTTTACTATCTTTGTGGGAACTCTCCATAGACGTAATGTTTTTTATACTGTACAAACTGTATATTCTATCCCCTTACACTAACCCTACCCCTAAACCTACCCATCATCACAGAAGACTTTCTGCATTTTTACATTTTCAAAAAAAACTCATTCTGTATGATTGATAAGCTTGTTTCCTCAGGGGGACCTCAATTTAGTCAGTGTGCATTCAGTCCCCACCGGGATTGAAAAACATGAACAGACACACACACATACATTGTGTTTTCATGTTTATTCTATCCCCTTACACTAACCCTACCCCTAAACCTACCCAGCACTGAAAATTTTTTGCATTTTTTCCTCATGGGGACCAAAAAAAAAAATTCCCCACACGGACAAGGATTTCGGATATTGACATCTTTGTAGGGACATTTTGTCCCCATAATGTAGGGTTTACCTGGACGTACACACACACACACACACACACACACACACACACACACACACACACACACACACACCAAGGACCAGAAGGGAACTAGCAGACTTTATGAAGACTTTATAGTGATCTGCTTGTTTGTCAGGACTCTTTTATCAACCATTGAAACTCAGTAAACATGATCTGTCTCATATTAGATCTCAATGTGCCTGCTGTTTACAAGACTCTGACTGAAGCCTCTTCAGTAATCTGGCATTACACACACACACTGCAATGAGAGCAGTGTTTCACAGCTGTGGAGGCCTAATAAACATCACATGGGGAATAAATGCTTAGCCAAGCCTTCATCATCAGTAAACTGCAGCACAGGGATACAAACTTCAATATTAAGACTGGGGAAATCTCATCTGATCTCATTTAAAAATATAAACGCTTATCAAAGTAGCTAAAAGGCACCTAATAATGATTTCTACGCTCATTTGAGTATTGAGATGCAGATATTGTTTTATTTAAACTAATTGTTTTACAGCTCTCACTCTAAGGAAAATGTTTCCTTACCTCGATAGCATAACTAGTTTTATCCAGGTGGGTTTTGACCAAGGCTGTGCGGTGGACAAAAGCGGTCAGCGGTGATGCAGAGGTAACCAGGACATATACATTTACAGTGGCATTCAGACCCTGATTGTCTGAGTGTGTGATTGGCTGCCTCCTGTAGGACACAATCACAACAACTCTGAAGCGAAAATCAGCAAAATTATTGGTTGGCCATTTCCCTCAGATGTGGCATGACTTACTGTTGATCTTCAGCAGTATTTGGGGTTCCCTCTTGTGGAGATGTGGAAAAAGCACAGGCTGAAGGCTGTATGGGTAATGTCACTCCTGAGATAAAAAAATAAAACAACAAAAAAAGGCAGAGGAGGATAGAGTCAGGCACACTGATTTTCTCTGTGAGGAAGACACATAGCACATGCATCGACATGAAGGCCAAAACTATTTCAATTCTTTCCACAAAGACCTCCAGACATCTGTCTAGAGATCCCACGTTAGTGAATTGTTGAGCCTCACCATGTTTCTCACATGCAAGTTTTGCTTCTGTGCTAAAACATAGTGAGCTGCATTACTGCTAACCATCGACACAAAGCAGCCACATAACCTCATTGATTTTGAATGCACTGCATAGGCAGTAACTGGAAAACAAACATGAAGCGCACAAAAAACTTAAAGCTCAAATGATCTAAATAGAATTTGACGTTAGCATGGTGCTAAGCTAACAGCATGCTAGTCATACAAATACACAGCACACACAAATATTGGGTAAAAAAACAAGTCCAGGTTTATTTATAATTAACATTTTCTTCGCTTCCATGCAAAAGGAATGCCTCAGAATTTGGTTAAACATGTTTCCAGTCAGTGTCACGTGATCCATCAGAAATCATTCTAATATGCTGATTTGCTGCTCAAGAAACATTTCTTATTATTATTATCATCAATGTTAAACACAGTTTAATATGTTTGTGGAAACCATGATACATTTTTTCATGATTCTTTGATGAAAAAAAAATGTTCAAAAGTACAGCATTTGTCTGAAATATATTGCTTGTAACAGTGCAAAAGTCTATAAATTTAATACATCCTTTCTGAATTTGAACGTTAGTAGGCTATGTTTTGCAATTTGGACACATTCTTAATGGACACAGTGTTAACAAAGAGACTACATATCTTCATTCACTTCTGAAACTGCCAGAAGTTGCATTTTAGAGTGACATATGCCAGATGTGCGATAAAAGCTTCCAGTAACACTTTAGTTTAGGGTCCAATTCTCACTATTAACCAGTTGGTTCTTTGGATGCATATTTCTAGGATATTGGCTATTTATTAGTACTTATAAAGCACATATTAATGCCTTATTCTGCATGACCATATTCTATATCCCTTAATCCTACCCCATACCTAAACTCAACTACCTTACTAACTATTAATAAGCAGTAATTGGGAGTTTACTGCGAGGCCTGTGAGGCCATTTGCATTATGGATAGGATCACTTGATTGCAATTATAACTAACTTAATTCAAGACCAATAGAAGTCAAAGTGTGTGCAGTGTGCAAATGTGTGTGTTTATTGGCTTCACATCAACACATGCACAGCTCAGCATTTCTGAGTGAGTGAGTAATCTGGCACTGCTGTGCGAATGAAAATTCCTTCATTGATTCCAGTCCCTGTGTCACCATTTAATCAGAAACACACGTCTCTCCAGCTTTTGAGAAAGGATGCCACCACACCACACAACTGAAGGACTACTTAATACTCTCAAACATCTCTACAGGAGACGTCTCCAAACCTTGTTCAGTTAACCCACACACCACACCAGCCTTGGGCCCCATTTCAAACCCCAACGAAACACTTGGAAAAACATCAGGATCTCCGTAACCCGCGCTTCTGCCAAAGTCCTGGTCACTCCCAACCCAAGTGTGTGAGCTATGCTGAGTTTAAATTCAACTTGGTCACTGAACCTGTCCATGTCATGTGTATATTTGCGCACCCTACTGTACGCCTGCCTTCAGATATGATTATAAAGAGGACACAACCTTGCCTAGCCAAACCCCAAACACCAGGACTCAATCGTTCATATTTCTGTGGGCGACGGGCCAACAGGAAGGACAATATTATTTCAGAGCTGGAGACAAAGCCTCCTTTTCTGAAGCTTGGCGGTCTTGATGCCACAGGGGCAATGGGTGAAAAATCGGTCATTATTGTCACAAAACATAGGCACTGTTATCCTTCTTCTTTGAGGCCTTTCAGGGGTGATGATCATAATTGGTTTAAAGTAGTCAAATTAAGCATGATCAAGTTCAAAGAGCTTTGTTAATACGGCATTCTCTTGACATTTAAGAAAACTCACTATTGCTGTTATTAAATGGCATTTATGATGTGCACTTACCTTTTAATATCCATGCAACAGAGAGTTGCATATCACCCTTGACACTGACTTTTATAAGCAATTACAGAGAAAACACTCCAATACACTGCTGACAGAAGTGCGTCACACACACACACACACACACACACACACACACCCACACACACACACACAGCATTGTCAAAGACGTCAGTTAAATTAAGAATGGGCTTCGTTTTTCCAACCAATTTAAATGATGAAGCTTTATTATAAAGGAATTTGTAATCCTAATGAAAGGCAATGGGATCCAAAGGAGTTGTTTTTGACCCAGTGTAGTTTTTGTTAACTTTGGCAATTGAAATAAAGCTGAAATAAAATAAAATATAACAAAAATAATAATAAAAAAAAAATATTAGATAAACAAACAAACGAAAATTAGAAATGTTGCCTTGGCAAATAAATGATAAGTTTAAGTATTAAAACAAAAATAAAAAATATATTAAATGTAAAAAGAAATATTACAAAAACTAATAAAAATAATAAAAGCGCAAACAATCACTAAAAACTTAAATTCAAATTAAAATGAAAACTGAAAAGATGAAAATAAAATCTAAAACAAAATATTAATAAATACAATAATAGCATATAACTAATACTAAAGTAAGACTGTTTGTACCCCACTGACTTTCATAAGATGGACAAAAACAGTTCAAATTATCTTTAAAATATTTTTTTTTTCTGTTTCACAGATGAAAGAAAGTCATACAGGTTTGGAACAACATGAAGTTGACTAAATGATGACAGAACTTTCATTTTTATGAGAACTATCCCTTTTAGTTTCTTGCAAAATGCCAACTTCTTGCAAAACTACGTCATATTGTTTTAGAAGACTTATATAGCGTATGGGATATGTTGTATGTGATACTTTTATGGTGATTTTATGCTTTTAAAGTGATTTTATGATTTCACTGGACTGTTTTTGTCAAACAGGAAAGAGAAGTATGAACATTCTGCAAAACTTCTCCTTTTGTGTTCCACAGAACAAAAGACATTTAAAACTTAAAAGTTCAAACTTAAAACTAAAGTCATGATGTGGCTACAAATATCAGTGTCTCAATCTATCAGTGTTAAAAAAAAATGCTTGGAACATTCCGGCTCACCTGACAACTGGCTGTCCGTCAAAAACCGGCAGACTCCGCCCATGTCCAGAAACGCTCCGGCAAAGGCTGGTATTATGTTAACCTGTGTGAAAAGGTCAGAGTTTAACCAAGACCACCCTGATGGATAGTTTAAAATATTTAAAACAGTCTTTCGGTGATGCCTTAAGATCCTGTGAGATGACTAATGGTCTACAAGCAAGAGAGATTTAATAACTGACACAGTAAGTAGCAGTTGTTCTTGGATCACGTCCAGAACTATAAATGACCCAAGAGACTCGCAACAGCTGGGATATTTAAGTAAATCTGATCATTATATGAGCATTACAAAATACAGGTTTCAGATTAATTGTAAGTAAGATACAAGAATGGCTCAGGCTCTTATATATTTTCTGCATTTAGAGCATGAGCTCAGAGGAGTCGAGGATATTTGAATGTTTTACTGCGTCCTGGTTTCTATAAACATTCCCTTTGAATCTCTGGACCGGATCTTATTTCACATGCATTTCAAACAAAAAGCATTTGGCATAAGCACTTGGCTTTTGTGTTTGATTTTTTATCTCAGTTTCAGATCTATAATAGGCCATATTTTTTTGATTGTGCTTTACATTGCATCATAAACAGGAATCTCTTCAAGAGCGCTGGATGTGATTTCAGTCAGTTAGGGAGTGGGTGGTCTTACCCTCTGGTGGTGCTGCGGATGGGCAAAGTTGATTTTTCGCAGGCAACTTTTTTCAGAGCCCTTTAGACATATCAAGAGAGACCAGTCTCTTCCATCTGTTCAAGAGAGAATATATTTAGCATTTAGATGAAGAAATAAAAAAAAAAAGATGGCAAGATCAGCACTGACTATATGCTGATGACAGTTTGCCAAAAACAGATGATTAAGGCAGTTAAGCACAAACACACTTTTATTTTTTTTGCTAAATCTAAATGAGGACATGTATTTCTATTGTTTTTTAAAAACAATAGAAATAAAATAAAAAAATAAAAGTTCATTATTATTATTTATTACTACCATAGATAAATCCAAACCATATTCCTAAACAACTTTTTTTATATAATTTAAAGGCCCCTTGAAATCAAAATTATGTGTGGCCCAAATATATATATAATTAATTATATATACACATATTTGCTAGATTACTATTTTATATATATATACACCGATCAGGCATAACATTATGACCACCTTCCTAATATTGTGTTGGTCCCACTTTTGCTGCCAAAACAGCCCTGACCTGTCGAGGCATGGACTCCACTAGACCCCTGAAGGTGTGCTGTGGTATCTGGCACCAAGATGTTAGCAGCAGATCCTTTAAGTCCTGTAAGTTGCGAGGTGAGGCCTCCATGGATCGGACTTGTTTGTTCAGCACATCCCACAGATGCTTGATTGGATAGAGATCTGGGGAAATTGGAGGCCAAGTCAACACCTCAAACTCATTGCTGTGCTCCTCAAACCATTCCTGAACCATTTTTGCTTTGTGGCAGGGCGCATTATCCTGCTGAAATAGACCAAAGCCACCAGGTAATACTGTTTCCATGAAAGGGTGTACATGGTCTGCAACAATGCTTAGGTAGGTGGTACGTGTCAAAGTAACATCCACATGGATGGCAGAACCCAAGGTTTCCCAGCAGAACATTGCCCAAAGCATCACACTGCCTCTGCCGACTTGCCTTCTTCCCATAGTGCATCCTGGTGCCATGTGTTCCCCAGGTTAGCGATGCACACGCATCCAGCCATCCACGTGATGTAAAAGAAAACGTGATTGATCAGACCAGGCCACCTTCTTCCATTGCTCCGTGGTCCAGTTCTGATGCTCACATCCCCACTGTTGGCGCTTTCGGCGGTGGACAGGGGTCAGCATGGGCACCCTGACTGGTCTGCGGCTATGCAACCCCATATACAACAAACTGTGATGCACTGTGTATCGTGACACCTTTCTATCAGAACCAGCATTAACTTCTTGGGCAATTTGATCTACAGTAGCTCGTCTGTTTGATCGGACCACACGGGCCAGCCTTCGCTCCCCACGTGCATCAATGAGCCTTGGCCGCCCATGACCCTGTCGCCGGTTCACCACTGTTCCTTCCTTGGACCACTTTTGATAGATACTGACCACTGCAGACACCCCACAAGAGCTGCAGTTTTGGAGATGCTCTGACCCAGTCATCTAGTCATCACAAATTGGCCCTTGTCAAACTCGCTCAAATCCTTACGCTTCCTTAATTTTCCTGCTTCTATCACATCAACTTTGAGGACAAAATGTTCACTTGCTGCCTAATATATCCCACCCACTAACAGTTGCCGTGATGAAGAGATAATCAGTGTTATTGATCGGTGTATATATATATATATAATATTAATAACAATAATAATATAGCAAATATGCTTTTATATAATTAATAATTGTTATTATTATTATAATGTAATTTTAGAATATCTTTACATAAGTTTAGAACTTTTCTGTTTCAATAGGAAATGTTGAAATACCCTAATTTTATTGAGGAACGACAACATTCCCGAATGTCCCCAGGGAGGGTGGTTTTGTCCTATTTAGCTCACTTCTGGGGACAATGGTCCCCTAAGTATAGCTAAGTAAACACTGAAAAAGAACACAGAAACTTAAGTAAAGCTATCTGTATTTTCATAATATGAAGATAAGGAAGAAAGATTAAGGCTTGGAAAAATCTTAGCTCTTATAAAAAAGACGTCCAATAGTTGTGAAGTCATTTTACATACCTAAAAATTAGGACAAAAGTGGATTACATAATGCTGTGGCAACGCTGAGCGCAGTCAGGAAGAAACTAAGGTACAGCCAATTTTCCATTTGGTATAAGATTGCCTTCATGCATACTTGACATTCTTTTAACTTTTTAATTTATTTTGTACAGCTTTAAATTAAAGGACGGATGTTTTCGATCAAGGCATCAAAGGCATGTAGCCCCCTATATGGCCTACGCATTTTCTCTGCATGCAAACATAAGATTTATGAGTGGCGTTTTTAATTCGCCAAATGCTAGACCAGAGGTTCAGATGTCCAACTAGCCATCTAGCAGTCGCAATATGGTCGGTATACTTGAAACAGGATATATTAAGGCACATGACCAGTCATATCCTCAGCCTCATTACAGGACAGCTAGATTAACCTACCAGAAATAATTCAAATAAATAAATAAATAAATATAATTATTATTTTTGTTGCTGTTGTTGTTAATAATATAAATAAATGGCAACCAACCAATCAGACTTAGTGGTAATGTTAGAATTATGAAGAATTATAGTGATAGGACTGATTATTAGGAATGTTGTTCCAAGACCAAAAGGATGTTGATCAAGGGACATGTTTAACTTGGTTGAATAAAGTTGTGCATTTGTAATGTTTATTAATGCTTTAGTAATTTGAACCATTGTTTGCTGAGCTAATAAAACTTCTTTAAATTCTTTGAGAGAGAGAAACTGGAAAAAGCACATCTGGTAGTTATTATGGTAGTAAGCAGTGCTCCAGGAAATGGGCTGGTGTGTATTTGGCATAAAGTCCAAACATTTGTGCCTGAGTGCCGTCCCAGCCCAAACAACAGGAAGTACTGTTTATAGCCAAAGGGAATCATGGGAAATCAGCCCTCATATCCCTCCTGATATGATCATGATAATTTTAGCTCATTCTACATTCAAATAATGCACTTAACAGCTCATCATTTCTAATCAATTCCATGCATTTTAATTCTTCTGCATTACTGTTTTCCTGTGGAGTTCCAGGCCAAAGCCTAGACTACAGCCTGTGACTGCTGCATACTAAACAGCCCATAGTTAAATAAGCATCTCCGTTAGTCTGTACTGACTGTGTAACTGTCACCACATGTGAATTTATGATCAAACACTAACACACATACATATACACACGCGCTATCTTAGATGTTTAATATGCCAGTAATGGAATAGCACTGGAAAGCTCATTGATGCCTCCAGCGTTCTTGGCATTGAGATGAGTTTATGTTTTTATCTGTAGGGCCTCTGTGTATGTTTCTGGTAACGTTGTTTGGGTGGAGCTGTTGGCCTGCTGACCTCAAAGTTTTTTATGTGGTTGGCAGGCCTGTCCGTCAATCTCACTGACAGCTGTTGAAAAACTGTCTTAGTCCGCAGTGGCAAACAAGCACCTGCTCATTTCCTCACATAATACACATGTGCATTCTTGTATGGTCTCATAAATTAAATTAAATTAAATTAAAATAATTAAAATAATTAAATAAAATAAAAATAAAAATAATAAAATTAAATTAAAATAAAAAATAAAATAAAAATACAAAATAAAATAAAATAAAATAATTAAAAAAAAATTTTTTTAAAAATGAAGTAGTCCAAAAAATGAAGTTTGAATATTAAATGTATGCATTTATAATGTTACAAAAGATTTCCATTTCAAATAAATGCTGTTCATTTATGTATGTAAGCATAATTAAACATAGATATCCTATTACATATATCAAAATGTGCAGTGACAATACACTGCATAGAATACTATATCCCATAATGCAATGCACTTACTTGAGCTTACATTTTCAGGGCGGCAAATGAAACATAAATCATTTCAGCCATGATTTAACACACAATTGGATTAAAAATGCTAAATTAACATATTTACAGTACAGCATATTAGAGATGACAACCAGATGTTACTTGCTGAATGAGGTCATGTGACAACCATGTAGTATGCTATAGTTTGAGGTGTTGACTTTTTCCACATACTAGAAGACAAAACTAGGCAGCATACAGTGTACTGTTCACTGTGCAGTAAGTATTACTCTAGGTTATATAACCTGGATTTACACACCAAAGGGCAGGATATCGCTCTCACCTCTTCTGTCCTGTCTGAGTGAGGCGCTGGTCTCTGCATAACGGGCCTGATCCACTCGATAACCCTGCTGCTGTAGGACTCTCTGGTACAACTGGACCTCAGTGTCCGTCTGAGCATGTTGGCCTGTCAGAATAATGGCTTTTCCCGCACAGCTGCGTTTAGAATGATGCGCCTGGGAGAGAAAGAAAAGAGAAAAGAACTGTTCAGCAACTACACTTTTACATTTGAATATCTATTTATACTTAATGTTACTTCACTCTAAAAAATCTTGGGTTACTTTTTCTACCCAAATCCTGGGTTGAGCCTTTTGGGTCACTTTTTTTTCAGTGTTTGGGTTGTTTTTGTGTTACCCAGCTCCTGGATCAGACGTAACAACCCAGTGTTTGGGTAGTTTTTGCGTAACCCAGATCCTGGGTCAAATGCAACAACCCAGTGTTACAGTGGAAACGGGACAACAGAGATTGGTCGATAACACTTGAATTTATTTATAAATGATTAATTTTTACTTCTAATATTCGTTTAACAAGCTTAATTGTTCGCAATATGTATTTAAAACTACATAAAATATGCTATTCTGTAAAATATGATCGAAAATAAAGGAATTATCATGCAAGCCAGTGGTTGTGTCGAGTATTTTTAAAACGTTTAGAGGATTTAAGTTGATCCATAGACATTCATTAAAAATAAGATGGTATTATAGTAAAAAATGAACGAACTATGCTGGGTTAAATCAACCCATTATGCTGGGTTAAATAAACAATCCAATTTGCTGGGTAAAATTAACCCAACATGTGTTCTGTCCTATATTTACCCAGCCCTTGGATTGAAAACAACCCAAATTGGGTTGTTTTTAACCCAGTGTTTTTTTAGAGTGTTCCTTTAAAAATGTACAATAAACTTGATTTGTGAGTTACAAATTTTCCATGAAGTTCATAAAGTATGGTGCCTTGATCTGTTGTGATCTGCGTCTCGAGCCGATGACATAACCTTGAGGGAGGTGTGGCCAGGCTCACTGAACACACCCCAGTCCCCTGACTCCGCCCCCACGTCAAAACAATGCCATAAAGTGAAACGCGGAGAAAAGTAAAGCGCAAAGGGAAAACTCTATCAAGAGCTCACACTTGACTGAAACGCAGGATAAAAGGTACATTGCAAATTAATTAGTAGGTATGGCCATGGAAAATATGTGTTCCTCTGCTAAAAATCTGTTGCAGAGATAAAATTGGATCAAAGTTCTTAAGCTTCTTTTAAAGCTGTCATTGTTTTTCTTTTTTGCGCAATACTTTATATATTTCGCAAATCTTTGTGCCATGGATTTGACTCCATATAACAGGTCTCAAACAATCTTTGTCACATGTGAGGATCACAACACCAGGGGCTAATCAGAAAGGCAGCCGAGCATTTCAAAAGTACCCATAATGCAGTCTAGCGTGGTAATGACCTCTGTGGGCTGTCAGGTAGGCTGAACCCTGTTTTCTCTGAGAGCAGGATTAGACCAGAGTAGACTTCAGATGCCTTATAGAAGTTTGTCAACATGAGTCTTATTAAAAGTCATTAAACATAGCACATAGCAGATTCAGAGGAACACAGCGTTATCTGGGCAGAGCTTCAGCAGAGTGTGTGACTGAGGAAGGGAGGGGAGTGTTTCCTCTCCTTCAGCATGGATGATACAGTTTCCTTTTCTTTGCTCTCTGTATGTGTTCATCTTTTTCTGCAGTCGTGCTGTGCTGTTCTTTCTCGCTCTCTCTCTCAGTGGTCCACTCCTCCTCTGCTTGTAAATGTTTCCATCTGGGAGCTCAGCCACATTAATGAAAGGGTCCTAAATGGACAAGTCAATCCCTGCACCCCATTAGTTGCTCATTTAGTTCTCAAAACAGACTCTTTACTATTGCTCATACATAAATTAAGGATTAAAAAAACCCTAAACAACTCTGACAAATCAATATAAGAGAATATAGTGTATAATAATATAAATAATAATATAATATAATTAATATAATATAAAAGGGTTAGTTATACATTAAGTAATATTTAGATATATTTTCTAATTAGAAATTATATATTATATTTTCTAATATATTTAAATATATTTTCTAATTTAAGTATTATATTTACATATAATCATAACAACAACAACAACATTATTATTTTACTATTATTATTTGTAAATATAATTATTATATTTAATTTTAATTATATTGATAACTAGAAATGTATAACTAACCCTTTTCAACAATACTATTACTACTACTACTACTAATAAATAAATAAAAAAATAAAAAAAATAAATAAAATTAAATAAAAGTTATGCATTTCTATAGTAATATATTTATATATTTGTATTATATTTAAGTATTTTATTTGCATATAATATTAATAATAACAATAATATATAAATTCATTTAAATTATTCATTACATATTTTATTTTATTTTCCCCCCTTTAATATATTGGATAATATTTTTTGAGGAGATGTGTATTATTTTTTAAAGCAATTAGACTTTCACTTGGTGAACAAAACTAGTGAAAAAATTCCATATTTACACTGAAGGATGGACTCATGCCATATCTAGAGATTAGAATATCATAGAGACTTTGACCATCTAAAAAACACCCTTGCAACGCCCTAGCAACTGCATAGCAACACCCTAGCATTGTGATGTTGAGTTTTGCATGGGGCGACACCACTAAAAATGTAGTTTTTTTTTTTTTTTCACAGACTATAATTCCAACTTCATCATTAACTTAAAAGAAACAGGAGGCATCTCATTTCCATTCATACTCAGTTTACCACCCTTTCTTCCCCACGTCTCCCAGTCTGTCTTTCCTCCTCCAATCTGCTCCCTCTCTCTTGCCCCTCTGTGAGACCTCAGGCTGCAGACGCTAATCTAAAACACGCAATTACTGGACTGCATTCATTTCACCCTCCGTGTCTGCGGCCCAAGACACAAACATCATTACTTTATTAAAGCGCTGCCTTTAAAACAGCCCAGTGCTCAAAGGAAGTAATAACAACCAATAAGAAACGTCTCATGAAGAAAGAGGGAAATAAAAAGGAAGTTGGGAGGGAAGGAATATATATATATATATATATAAACCCAAAGAGCTGAGAGAGCAGAATGATACATTAACTTTAATAAGATCTGAAATTAAATCAGCTATACACAAAACATTAAATCCTCTCGGGGAAATCTTGCTTTAATTCCCACCACATAAAAACAGGAGATGAATATACACATAAATATTAATTTAGTCCTCTGGTGCAGGGATCTGTGAAAACACAGTCACAGCTGAAATTGCTCTTTCGTGGGAAAGCATCCTCTTTTGCTTGTTAACTTGGAGATGATGAACAAGCAGAGGTCATTTTAAACAGGAACCAGACAAGTCCATGAGTCTTGAATGAAAATGTATGAGAGTTTTGATTTTTTTTTAAGGGATTTCACATGTGTGTATGAGAGAGACAGGGTTGATGGTGTTTTGGTATGTGCAACTAAACTCCAAAAGTGTTTGGACTAAAAATAATGCTACTATGTTTAGAGGCCAACCTCCTAACACTGTGTCCAAAGGGTCATGACTTTTATGGCACATATGCAGAAAAACATGCAAAGACATGCAATGAAAAACAAATCACATATATGCTCACGCTTATACAAAGGGGTCACAAGTGTTGTGTATAATACAAAAAAAACAAATCCAAGCTGCACAACATCTGTACTCAAATTCAAACAACTCAATCCGCACATGCCCCCTGACACAATAAACAAGATAAAGAACAGACCACCCTGATAGATACTGTGCAGAAATCCAACATGACCCTTACAAGAAAGTGTACTGGTGGTACTAGTGACGGTATCAGATGGTATTACCATGGTACATTTTTAGTTGGAATAGGGTTGGTACACGTCCCGTGAATAGGGTTGCCACCTTCAGCGTGGCAAAATATAGGACACCCATTCACGACACCCAGACACCCCAACCCCCCCCCCCCCCCCCAACACAAAAAAACCCCACAAATAAAAAATCATGTCATGAACTGATCATTTCAACGACAACTTGACAGCTCAACAATAAACCATAAGAAAACATGAGATCAAGTATGTGAACTTGCAACAGAACACATTTTATATTATTTTACATTTGATTATTTGATTTATTTCTAAAGAACTCTTTAGTAGCCTATTTGGTGCTTTAAAGGGATAGTTCACCCAAAAATGAAATTTCTTATTTTTATTTACTCACCCTCATGATGTTCCAAACCTGTATGAGTTTCTTTATTCTGCTGAACACAAAAGAAGATATTTTGAAGAAAGTTTGTAACATTGACTTCCATAGTAGGAATGTATCTTCCTATGTGTTCAACATAACAAAGAAATGTATATAGGTTTGGAACAACTTGAGGGTGAGTAAATGATGACAGAATTTAAATTTTTGGGTGAACTGTCCCTTTAAGCATTCATTCTGAACCAGTAATCACTTTTTTGACAATTCTGAAATTCAAAAATGTTTAATTTTTTATTAATTTACTTAAATTATGACTATATTATTATGTAATTATCTGTCCCTTTTTTATCTAAATATCTTTTTTAAAATGTCATAAACTTTATATGACAGGATTATTTATTATGTATGATTAATATAGCCTAGCTAAATGATAAATTAATAATAACATTAATTAGGCTATAATCTATTAATTAACCTGTCTAATGTCTAAAAAATATAATAATTCTGTCTGCCAAGCTCTGATAATGTATGGAATATTATATTAATACATTATCCATTAAAAAAAAACAAACAAAAAAAAACAATAGGCCTAAGTTATACCTTTAGAAGCACGGATGTGTCTGTCACCGCATGCTGCTTTAAGTCAGACAGTCTGAGCAACTGAAATGCTTCTCTGCAATTCTCCACACTGCAAAATCCTTATGTGTTTATTGAACTATGTGTGGAGGACCTATGTAAAATACGGGACAAATCGCAAATGGTAACCCTACCAGTGAAATACGGAATCGTCACGTATTTACAGTCAAAATGACGCATCCCGTATCAAATCAATACAGGACACGATTTGTCCCATATTTTACATAGGTCCACACATAGTTCACTAAACACATAAGGATTTTGCAGTGTGGAGAATACTAATAGCAAATATAAAGAAATCAGTTCCACAATAAGTAGTACAGAAGCTCATTTGCGCGTGATTGCGTTTTAGCGGATTTGTTGCCATAGCGACGGAGTCTCAAGAACATGAGCTGTAAACTTGCGCGGTTTTTTTAAAAACATGTCCTGCTCGCGTCCACCGTTTGAACGCAAGAGGATCTCCAGATATAGGGCTGAATAGAAAAAAGGTATCAATGGGTCTGTCCAGTGACTCATGATGAACCTAAGGCAGAGAAGCATTTCAGTTGCTCAGACTGTCTGACTTAAAGCAGCATGCGGTGACAGACACATCCGTGCTTCTAAAGGTATAGGCCTATTGTTTTTTTAATGGATAATATATTAATATAATATTCCATACGTTATCAGAGCTTGGCAGACAGAATTATTATATTTTTTAGACATTAGACAGGTTAATTAATAGATTATAGCCTAATTAATGTTATTATTAATTTATCATTTAGCTAGGCTATATTAATCATAGATAATAAATAATCCTGTCATATAAAGTTTATGACATTTAAAAAAAATATTTAGATAAAAATGGGACAAATAATTACATAATAATATAGTCATAATTTCAGTAAATTAATAAAAAATTAAACATTTTTGAATTTCAGAATTGTCAAAAAAGTGATTACTGGTTCAGAATGAATGCTTAAAGGGACAGTTCACCCAAAAATGAAAATTCTTTCATCATTTACTCACCCTCAAGTTGTTCCAAACCTGTATACATTTCTTTGTGATGTTGAACACATAGTGCCCCCAAAGCAGCCTGGTTACAAACTTTCTTCAAAATATCTTCTTTTGTGTTCAGCAGAATAAAGAAACTCTTTTGTCGTGAATGGGTGTCCCTTATTTTGCCACACTGAAGGTGGCAACCCTAGAAGACAACCAAAACAATCAGTGCTCTAGTTAAACCAGAGTAAATTACCCAGAAGTTTTTGTGTGGTCAAGAACACTCTGGGAGTTAATGTCCATGCCAAAACACCATTATCATCTCAAACTCTGCTCTGTTTCCTTGTACGCAATGTGGAAAGGTATTCCAAACAAAATGACCATACCATCATTATTAAAGTGCTCACATGCATCAGAGAAATGGCATTTCAAAAAGTTAACTCAAAAGAGAAAGGTTTTCTCACAATAAACTGTAGTATGTAAACATTTATGTTGAAACAGAAAATTATCTGTGAATTCAGAACAATTGTGTCCACACCATAGCTATAACGATAACAGCACAGAGAAACGATATCGTTGGAATCACTTTCAGAATGATTTTATCCAGCTGATGATTGACAAAAACATTGACAGTCAATCAGAATCCATCCTGATATAATGAGCTTGAGCATTTAAAGTGACAGACAAGCACGCGCTTAGAATAAACAGAATGATATCGTCCACTGGTGTGGACGCTAATATAGTTATCTTTATAGTTATCGTTCTTGGTGGGAATGGGCATTTATACTGTACATACTGTACACTGTTAGACTGTTCGGGTTCGGGTTAGTAGAATAAGCTGACGTGTAGTTGCAAAGTTACTTATAGTCAGTAGAATGTCTGTTAGGGAGCATCAAAATAAAGTGTTAGCAGATATTAAGTAGACAGTCTACTCTAATGACTGATAGTTGACATGTAGTTGCAAAGTTATTTATAGTTAGTAGAATGTCTAAAGAAGACCATCAAAATAAAGTGTTACCTTTCATACACTATATATATATATATATATATATATATATATATATATATATATACACTATATATATATATATATATATATATATCAGGCATAACATTATGACCTAATATTGTGTTGGTCCCCCCTTTGCTGCCAAAACAGCCTTGACCTGTCGAGGCATGGACCCCTGAAGGTGTGCTGTGGTATCTGGCTCCAAGATGTTAGCAGCAGATCCTTTAAGTCCTGTAAGTTGCGAGGTGGGGCCTCCATGGATCAGACTTGTTTGTTCAGCACATCCCACAGATGCTCGACTGGATTAAGATCTGGGGAATTTGGAGGCCAAGTCAACACCTCAAACTCGTTGTTGTGCTCCTCAAACCATTCCTGAACCATTTTTTCTTTGTGGCAGGGCACATTATCCTGCTGAAAGAGGCCACAGCCACCAGGGAATACCGTTTCCATGGGTGTACATGGTCTGCAACAATGCTTAGGTGGTACGTGTCAAAGTAACATCTACATGGATGGCAGGACCCAAGGTTTCCCAGCAGAACATTGCCCAAAGCATCACACTGCCTCTGCCGACTTGCCTTCTTCCCATAGTGCATCCTGGTGCCATGTGTTCCCCAGGTAAGCGATGCTCACGCATCCGGCCATCCACGTGATGTAAAAGAAAACGTGATTGATCAGACCAGGCCACCTTCTTCCATTGCTCTGTGGTCCAGTTCTGATGCTCACATCCCCACTGTTGACGCTTTCGGCGGTGGACAGGGGTCAGCATGGGCACCCTGACTGGTCTGCGGCTTTGCAGTCCCGTACGCAACAAACTGCGATGCATTGTGTATTCTGACACCTTTCTATCAGAAACAGCATTAACTTCTTGAGCAATTTGAGCTACAGTAGCTCGTCTGTTTGATCGGACCACATGGGCCAACTCCCCACGTGCATCAATGAGCCTTGGTCCTGTCGCGGGTTCATCACTGTTCCTTCCTTAGACCACTTTTGATAGATACTGACCACTGCAGACCAGGAACACCCCACAAGAACTGCAGTTTTGGAGATACTCTGACCCAGTCGTCTAGCCATCACAATTTGGCCCTTGTCAAACTCGCTCAAATCTTTACGCTTGCCCATTTTTCCTGCTTCTAACACATCAACCTTGAGGACATAATGTTCACTTGCTGCCTAATATATCCCACCCACTAACAGGTGCCGTGATGAAGAGATAATCAGTGTTATTCACTTCACCTGTCAGTGGTCATAATGTTATGCCTGATCGGTGTATATATATATATATATATATATATATATAAAAAATATGGCCAAGTAACGGGGCCTATAGTTAATTTGCCTAAATTGATGCAATGTAGCAATTTATTTATTTATTTATCTTGTGACTGGATGTGTTTCATTGCTTGATAACCATAAACAGTGTACCATTCGAATAATGATAAGTTACTAGCCGGAAGAAGTGTTTACTAGTCATTTTGTTGAAAAAGTGATTTTTCATTCTTCTAACAAACTTTATGTAGAGAAACAGACCCTGTAATCCAGTTTCAATATTTGAACACAGTGCGAAGCACAGCTGGGTCGGGTTAACATGTTCTAGACTTCAAGAGACTGCTTGAGATGGAAAGGAGGGAGAAAACAAAATGTGGGTTCTGTTAGTATTCAAAGGAGACCTCAAACTCTGCTTGTCCATGCAAAGTGAATGGTTTACTTGGCTAAACGTTTGGCATTGGCTCAACATTTTATTCAAGCTTCCCCCACCACAAACTACTTCTCCCTGTTTTTCTGCGCTTTCCTCGTTTCTTCCTCCCCCTCCACAAATACCTTTCTCTCTCTCTGTGCCACTCTGGATGAGGGGTTCTGTTACCACTGGCTCCGTGTATAAGGTTCAGAGGTTAATCATGGCTGTCGAGAGGCCCCTATATATAAAAATAACCCTTTTTTACCCTCTCTCCTAGAGACACATTTGAACACAAACCACATCAAACACATAACATACCAAGAACGCCTATATGCCACATCTAGACCCTCCACAACAATGCAGCGCATGGTGTAGAAAAGAAGTGCGCACTACTTGCTGACCTCCTGTACTTGTCCTCTCCCCACACAAGTCAAAACGGCAGACAATAAACTCTCAGCATACTTGAACGCGCACTTACACGGTCTCTTTGGGGAGTGTTCAGGCCAACAGTGATGGAGTGCAGTTGTTCGTGCAAACCGCAGGCCTAATATAGACTATAACATGAATAGCATGTGCTAGACAGTAGGTTACACTGTCTCCTGACAGCAATGTCACAGCAGAGGTTTGACTTGTGCCTTTTATACTGCATTCATGAATAATATATTATTAATTTGTTCAATTTATATACATTAATGATGTAATATTATGAGTATTAAATATTCTACATTTTTTCAGTATTATATATTTTATTATATATATATATTATTGAATTATGCATTCAAATTATATACATGAATAATACATTAATAAAACATTTAAAATATTGAATGCTGTAATATTATGAGTACTAATTATATTTATTATATTATATTAATTATATTACACTTTATTTTAAGGTGATGTCGTTACATTGTACTTACTCAAATAAGTACTGAGTAATATTAATTAGTAGTAATATTAATTAATATTAATTAATTCTATTCTATTCTATTCTATTAATTAATTATATATATATATATATATATATGTATTACACTTTATTTTAGGGTGATATAGTAACATTGTACTTACTCAAATAAGCACTCAGTAATATTAATTAGCTACATGTACTTACTATAAAGTTAAGGTTAGGGTTTAATTCAGGGTTAGGGTTAGTTACTTGTAATTATGCATAATTTACTGTTATTACTATAGTAAGTACATGTAGTAACATGTAACTGTCACCATAAAATAAAGTGTTTTATATTATATTATATTATATTATATTATATTATATTATATTATATTATATAAAAAATAAATAGTGTAGATTCTGTGAGATTATGTGATTACAACCTTCCAATTGGCTGCTAAAGTGTGATGTCTAAACACTACATAGTGAGGTTCATATTAGACTGACATATGGCAGCAGTCAAAGCAGTTATTCACATTCATTCTGTCTGTGTGTGTCTCTGTGTCTGTGTGTGTGTGTGTGTGTGTGTGTGTGTGTGTGTGTGTGTGTGTGTGTAAACACTAGGAGTTAATCAGCTGAGAGTGAATGCAATTGTGCGATTCTGGATCACAACCAGGCGGACTCTAGTCCAAAAGCACAGACAGAAGTGACTTCGTTAGCATGAATGTCCGTCCTTCATTGGTTTCTAGGAGCAACGAGACAGTAATGGTTCGTGGGATGGGAAATTTTCAGTTTTCACAGTGTGCACAGCAACCATGGGAATAGGCACTTTGTCCAAATGAACATTATGAATAATGTAATATGGCATTATGGTCATTCATAACAAACATAGTGATGCTCACTCTTGTTGGTATACATGAAACAAATGCCCAGAATCCTTAAATCGACAAGACAAACTCCCACATACTCACAAACATATTTGCAATAACAAGTCATGATGCCCACAATTGCACTAGGTAATTCTTCAGTTCCTGCCCAACTCTGTTGTGTTTATGACGATTTATATGGCAGCAACAGACACTACAGGGCACAGTCCGGCCTCCAAACATCTGAGGGTCGCACAGACTGATAACTCTATCCGACTGAACACACACACACACTCGAGTAGGGCTGATTGAGGACAGCTGTCATGGTTCTCAGTGTATACTTCCTGCTCAGAGTTAGTTAGTGTGGGATTATCGGAAGGCATACTGCCGCATCTATGGCTTAAAACTAAACCTCTCTCACCTCTCATTGCTTTCCTGCCCTCATCTTCTGCCTCACTGACCCTAAATCTGCTTCCCAATTTCTCTCTCTCACTTTTCCATGCTTTGCGCACTCCTTCTCTCTCTCGTGCACACATGCTCCATCCTCCTTATACAAAAGTCATAAATAAACCTATATGGCTGGGCATGACAGCCGTTCTTTATTCCCGGCATCTCTCCTCAGATCTTTCTATCCCATACTGACATAACACTTCCCCGCTTATGTCAATCAGTCCAGCTCGAACGAAAGCATGTGTGTGCACTCATAAATAACCCCTCCTTCATGTGCTCTCTTAAACCAATGAATGTCCAGCCTTGAGTTTCTCCTCCTAAAATACTGCCAACAAAGACACCCATCATAAATAAAACAACACTCATGGCTATTTTTAACCAGGGGTTTTGTTCTAAAGGGGTTGAAGATAAGTATCCCAATGCAACAGCTTTGCTGCAAGTGATGAGATCTTAGAAATAAAGTTTTAGATTTGGACAACATTTGTAACACAGCTGACACATCCATTATACAGCACTGGAAATAAAATGTCAAGGTTATTTTTCATATATATATCAAACTAAATGCATCTGGTATGAAAATAAAAATACAAAATCACCTTAAATGGCAAATAAAAAAGATCACATTTAAAATACATGAATAATGCATTGATAAAGAATTAAATTTAAATGTATTAATTCTGTAATATTATGAGTATTAAATATTTTAAATAAAAAAATATATAAATAACTAATTATGCATTAAAAAATAAATACATGAATAATACATGCATAAGTTCAAAAATATTAATGCAGTAATACTTTGAGTACTAATTAACAAATGTTTCAGTAGGCCTATAATTAGATTTTAAGTGTTTTAATTTCTATTTTTATATATTGTAAAAATTATTTTGTAAAATGAATCACATAGGCCTAATAATAATCATAACAATACTACTACTACTAATAATAATAATATTAATAATAATGTTATTATAGGCAATGATGAAATAATGAACTACATATATAAACAGCTTTCAAACATCAGGAAAGTACCCTACTTACAAAACCATCTGTCTGTGATGCTTCTAGTAGAGATATGAGTCTCTCTGGGTTCTTGAGTAGAAGTTTATAGTCAAACACCGCTGATTTGTTCCTTTGGTCCCGTTGACTGGACTTGAACCCAGATCTGTCCCGGTCTATAGACACAGTGTGGTAAAACAGCCCGACCGCTATCCCCAGCAGCAGAAGGGGACCCGTGCAGCACCTCCGGCGGAGCGTCCAGATCCCACGGAAAAGCATTCCCACTTCAGCACAGACGTACCTGGAAAGAGTCAAGAGACATACCATTGGGAATGTGCGTTTGTGGTCCCCACATCATCCCTAAGGATCATGGTGCGCTGTCGAGCGACAAGCGCTCAAACGCGCAGTTCGGGAATCTGATGCGCACATATCTGAAGACGCTTCATGACATGATCATGGAAAATCTTGAACTAATTCGACGCGCGCCAGAGCTGGTGGTAAGTCTTGTTTCAACCGTCCGAGTGTCCAAAGAGTGAAATTTTTCTCTGAACTCTTCTTTTTTTCTTCTCAAAGCTGCTGAGCCCCACGGTTGATTAAAAACACTCCCGAGCAGCGGAACCTCATGACTGAGAGTAATGATACGCCTCCTTCACGCTGAGCGCGCGCTGTCAGATAGCGCCAGCCTCCCTTTAACAAACCGCTGTAAAGTTATGAATAATTCGCCTAGGTTTCACAAACATATTAAACTTAAAGGCCTGTCTGTTCCTGGATGCGTGTTAGCGGTCATTTTACATGTTTGTGTAATTGTTGGTCAGTGTGTAGACGAGCGTGGCCGTTGCGTCGCTTCTCACTTTATGTCTCGCGCGCATAAGCGCTGCGTTTTTTTTTAAAAACAGTTAAATCATCCCAACTTTTAAAAACACGTCTAGAGACCCCTTTTCATCTGGCTATTGAAATGAAAAAAACCGTAGGAGATGCTGTTTAAATTAAAGCCAGCAAAAAAGAAAGTGTTTGGGTTTGTTCTTTTGATTTGATAAGTGCGCACCTGGTTTGCGTTAACCCATTTATTCCCAACATTTCCCCAGCTATGTGAGCACATGCATTTTACTCTTTGGATAGGACAATAAAACAAAATAAATAACTATTCTGACACTTTTTACCATTTTATATTTTCAAAATGACCAGTGTGGCGACTGACATGACTTTACATGTCAATGTATTGTTGTCATGATTTATGAGACAGAATAAATGAATTATGTGACCCTTAAATAAATAAATAACAAATATATATATAAACAAACATTTACAGTTATGTTTTAGAGGTACAACCTAGAATTAAACAGCTCTGGTCATTTACACCAGCCATGCAAAATGTTCACACAAGTCTGAACTTCACAACATACATAGTTCAAAACACATGTTTAAAACCCTTCAAACAAAGTAAATGTTCGCCACAAATTAAATGAGTTAATATGAAGAGAACAGCATCTTTTCTCTAACTAAAATGAGGGCACTGATTGGTTGATAGGACACTGAAGGTTGTTGATCCAGAAACACTTTGAGACCATGTGTACCAAAAGTTCTTGATCATTTTATTGTTTCCCCCCCGCCCCACATCTCTCAAAATGTATCACCACATCAGTGCAGTACAGGCTAGAAACACAGACACACAAACATACACACAGGTCACAGTTGTTCATTTGTTCTATTGTATACCTTAAGAGCTCCTCGCTAAAATAAGAAACGTTCTGTCCTTTAAGCGGAGCACAATACATCATCTATCCATTACACACACAAATAATCCAGCAAAACATCATTTTCACTGGTCAAGCAATGGGGCGTCACTATTGCCACTGTAATCGGTTCATATCAGGATCCTTTAAGATTTTTTTTTTTATAGAGCTGAATGTCTGAGACTTGTAGTTCATCAAACAGTTCAGGACTACAATTCCCAATCTGCATCATGTCAATCCATACTATGCCGATATGGATTAGCAGGAGCTGCCAGATGCGAAAGGTCATCACGCATGGCAAGCCGAGGAATGTCTCGAATGATAAAATAAATGGGCCTTCCAATATCATCTTGCCCATCCGCCTCCATAAAGATTAATGGAGATGAAGAGAAAAACATAAAAACAGGAAAAGTTTTGAGGGCAGTGTGTGCTTAGATTCACCAGCTAAAAACACCCAACTTGGTTGTGATTTACACAAACACACACAGCAGCCACACTATCTTTCAGGCAAAGATCTCTCTCTCACATCTACACACCCCGATCACATGATGTAACATGTACACTCTCAGTCGAGGGGGACAGTCACTTCAGAGAGGTTGGCCCAGGTGATTTGGCATTTATTTGTGCCGGCTTCCCCTCCTCTTCATGGCGGCTGTACACTGTGGGCAATACCACTTCCCTTTGGGTGCCTCGGTCAAACCCACGCAGCCGTAGTGGAACCACTCGATCGGACACTGCGGGAAGAGACGGGAGGAGAATCAGGATCAATTGAACAATTTCTCCGACTGTGCATCATTCAAAACGTCATAAAAACAACCAGCAAATAACAATGATATTTTATATGAACATATATATCTATATAGGAATAAATAAATAATTAGTGCTGTCAAATCGATTAAACACAATTAATTGCATCCAAAATAAAAGTTTGTGTTTACATAATATGTGTGTACTGTGTATAATTATGTATATATAAATACACACACACATGTATATATATATATATATATATATAAAATTTATATATAAATAAATTTTTCTTAAATATATACACATGCATGTGTGTGTATTTATATATACATATTTATACACAGTACACACACATATGTAAACATGAACTTTTATTTTGGATGCGATTAATCGATTTGACAGCCCTAAAATAAATATGAATAAAGTTTAATATTATAATAATTTTATAAACGTAATTTTAAATAATACTGCTATAAATATAATTTATAAATGTAATTATATACACACACATACATATATATAAAAAATAATTTATCATCATGATACAACTCTGATATCAATAATAGTGTATCGCTGATCTATGAAACAATAATACTGATTGTTTGCGGTCATCTCTACAAAATCGTGGCTGCCCAAGGGTCACAATAGCTGTCAGAACACAGATAGTGTGTGTTGTTTGAAGAGAAAATGTGGCTGTATGTCTCTGGAGATGAAGGGTTGACTTACATCTTGGTTATCACAGCCAACCATCTCTCCGTATGACACCTGCAGAAAGACAGAGAGAGAATGAGACACAGAACCTTAGGGACAAACGCGCAAACTCACACCTGCATCCGAGTGCCACGAATGCGCGCACCTGCGAACAAAGACTTGTACAAGTTTGGTCTTTGATGTCTATTCAGAGACACGCACACACATTTCTATTTTTGATATACTCTGACAAAAGCAATATTACTGAGGCCATAAAACAAATGCATTCAGGGGGAGACAATTCTTTTCACTCATACATAACCTAAAAACACACACACACACACACACATACATACACACAGAATCCTTCTGCAAACCGTTATATACCGAGTCATATACCTCACCTCCCTGACAAAGTCTTTGACTTTCCTGTATGATCTTGCTCTAGTGGCGATGATTAAAAATATCTCAAAAGAGATACGTTTTTCCTTTTCAATTCATTTGTTGTGGTCACATTTGTCCATTGTTTAATACTTGTTTTATAGACTTTTGGGAGCACTTGTGCTTTTGGATGTCAGAATCGGAATGCAAAAAAAGATGGTGTTCCTTTTTATAGAATACCGTTGTTGAAGATAACCTTTGAAGCTAAACGCAGATGTTAATGGTTGCAAGCCAATTAAACCAGTGATTAGTCTACTATTAAAGCATGAATTTGATGTCTACAAAATATTCACATATGCAGTTTATAGAAGGCAAAATGTATTAGCCCTACAGTTTCAGCATGAAATAATATTTAAACCTATACCATTTTACATAGGTAACATATAAAGCTATAAAAAAAAAATTCTCACCAAAAAAAAAAAAAACAAAGGAAAAAAAAAAAAGGTCAGAAATGATATCAATTTGCAATTCTGATTTTTCTTTTCAGAATTGTGAGATATAAACCCGGAATTACCTTTTTTTTATTATTTTATTTAATATTATTAATAATATTATTTAGCATATTATCAATATTATCAAGCAGTGCTTGTGCTTTCAAACGCTCCCGGTTTCAAAACACTTTCAAACACTTCTGTGTGCTTTCAAACGCTCTCATGCGTTGATCATGGTAGCCAATCACAGACATATACGATGAGCGCGTGAACACAATGGCCAATCAGAGGTGTTTACGATTCTGCTCAACAGTGCTCAAAGCGTCACATTTTTTAAATTTCAGTACTAAAGTCGGTACTTTTGACAACACTACAGCGTGCAATGGAAAAAAAAAAACATTTATATATACAATAAAATATATGCATTATGTATTAGAAATATAGAAATGTAGAAATATTTTGTTTTAGAATTTTATAATCATATTTATTTTAATAAGCAGTATTTAAATGTCAAAGTATTTGTTCCTTTAAATTTTATTTTTAGGCTTTTTCCATTAATTAGAAACAGGGAATAGGAGACAGAAAGAGAAATGACTCGTCCGAACACACAACAGCTTTAATGTATGGATCTTTACTGCCATACCAAAGCTTTAAAATTTGCAGATAGTGGTACCAATTAATTAGTACAAGACAATCAACGCAATGGTAAATTGATCCAATATTACAATCACTAGGAACAGTAGTGACACTAGAATCAGTACACTGCATGAGAGAGATGTGACATGAACACACCTGGTTGCAGATGCAGTATCTGGGTTCGTTGGGGTCGTAGGTCCAGTCCACCTGACTGCTGGTGTCAGTTTCTGTGACTGTGGTCTGTACCAGCTCATGAGCTAATGCTGATGATGACGAGCAGGATGACAGTGAAGAGGAAGAGGAGGATGAAGAGGACTGGTGGTTGGAAGACTTAGTGTTGCCTCTGAAAAAGACAAACAGCAAGAAAGTGTTTAGTATCCAATCCAATATATATGAATTTGGAAGGAATGTTGTGCTTATAGCAGAGGTACAATGTACAAAAGCAACACAAACATATATCAGGGTGGCTCATTCAGGAACCGATTAGGTGAGTATGGAAACAAGTGTGAGGCTTACTTGGTCTTGCGTCCTGTGCGGGAGTCTGAGCTGTTGCTGGACGTGAGGGGCTGTGTGAGCGTGTTAGCCAGCGCAGAAGAAGAGTAAGCGCTGGAGTCCCGGCTCAGAGCAAACTCCCGCCCCAAGAAATCGTTGTTCTTGACAGCTTCATAACTGGCCTTGAGACTGGACGTTCTCCTGCCCTCTTTCATCTGAAAAACACACACCATTTAAGTGGATGAAGAAACCACCCAAGTTCCTTAAGAAACAATGTGCTGATGATTTAGTTTAAGAGCTGTAAAGTAATTTTACTGGACACAAATAAGAAAAGGCTTTATAAAAAAAAAATCCAAAATTACAGGATAGGGTGTCGACATGTTTTCTTCTAGAGGAACAATATTAAAGTGCCTCTGCGCAGTGAACGTTGAAATTAACAAGGACTGAGTGCCACGATAACATAATCTGACACAAAAATAACAGAAAGGGGAAAAAGACCCCTAAGAGGCCAAAAATAATTGAAACAGGAAGTGGAGGGAGGAGGGCAGGGGACAAATAGCTGTAGAATTAGAGGGGAAGAGGGAGAATGGTGGTTTTACCTGTGCGGTGGCTTGCACTGCCTGAGCTGCTGCCATGGAAATAGCCCCCGCCCCTGCAGCAGGCCCGGCAGGAAGTGGGCTCAGGTTGTATGAGGAAAGCGATTGGGTGGAGTTTACGTTATACATGCTGTTAGAGGAGGACGTGCTGTTCACTCTGCAGCCTGCAACACACACAAAATCACATTTAATATATAACCAGAAACACTTGTGAGGAACAGTACAACATAAGTGATAAGTCATCTCATTACATCCATAAAAATTATTTCCTCTGAACCATTCAATAGTTATTACAAATATATGCTGGAAGGGTGGCATGATTATGACAAATCATAATAGTTGTTTATTTTTTTCCCTTGACTCTGTCATTAGGATTAGGGCTGCAGTTATACTAAATATTTGAAATCATTTTGTTGGAAATATAAAATTACAATGACTTTAATGCACTTTGTATTTAGCCATTATGTTCCCTAAACACTGTCAAAATGTTTACGTAAAAATATAGAGGCTGTAGGTAGGTTTAAAAAAAAAAAAGAAAGAAAAAAAGAAAAAAAAAAAAAACACCTTTCTGGTGTTTTTTTTAATGAAACAACAATTATTAACAGGTTTTTTAAAATAAACATTTTTATATTGTTTTAGTTCTTACATAAATAATTTTGAATTGGCACTTGGCAACAATGGCTTTTCAGCCTGACAGGAAAAATAAATAATTAAATAAAATAAACCACCCTTTTAAGTCATTTAAAACCAAATACGCTAAAATTCAAAGGTTTGGGGTCATTAAGAAAAAAAATAAATATATAAAAAATAATTACTGCTTTTATTCAGCAAGGATGAATTAAATTGATCAAAAGTGACAGTAAGTACATATAATGTTACAAAATATTTATATTTAAAATAAATGCTGTTGAAATAAATGCTGAACTTTCTATTCGTCAAATAATGCTGAATTTTTTTTTATCCGTTTCACCAAAATAAGCTTTATAGAAATTAAGTTTTTTATCATTAATAATAATAATAATAATAATAAGAAGAAGAAGAAGAAATGTATCTTGAGCAACAAATCAGCATATTAGAATGATTTCTGAAGGATCATGTGACACTGAAGACTGGAGTAATGATGCTGAAAATTCAGCTTTGCCATCACAGTAATAAATACATGTTGAAATACATTTAAAAATATATTACAATTATTTAAAATTGTAAGTATTATTGTTCTGTATTTTTGATAAAAGCAAATAAATGCAGTCTAAGTAAGCATTCTTTTAAAAAAAACAACAAAAAAAAAACCATTAAACATTTTTTTACATGCTTGCAAATGTTGAAATATATACTGAATATTGTCAATCAGCTGCATTAAAGAGTGTATGTTTGTGCCTGACATGTTTTTATAGGGCGACTCAAGAGAGAGAATGTGTGTTTTACCTGGTGTGTTTTCTTTAGAGGCGTCTGACGTGAGTGTGGAGAGCAGGGCCTCTGACTTAAACTTCTTTTCTGGTACGTGTTCAGTAGTGTGGTGGGCTGGCGTGCTGTACTTCCTCTCTGTCAAAAGACACACAAAGCAGGTCAGAAGACTGGAACAGAAAAAAAAAAGGGGAGCGGACAGTCTCTTGAAATAGGCTTACTCTCCACAGTGGCGTGTGAATGTACATGGTGGTTATTGACAGGTTGGGAGGGACTGTCCATCTCCAGCGACCCTAGAACAGGTAAAACTGACTTTACAAACAATTTCAAATCAGCACAAAGCCACAACATGGTCAGTTTACTAATGTGTGTCCAGACATTTTCAAACTAGCTTTTTCATGTACCTTTCCAAAGACTAAGCAAGTAGTAATTTAATTGCTACCAATTAATAACATTAAGTACGAAGGTGATTGACAGGTGCCACTCACGTCTCTCCAGGATCTCTGTGATACCAGCGTTATCCGCCTCCAACTCCATTTTGAACTTCGCCAACTCCTGATCCAACTTCCGCAAGTGTCTATCGACCTACATAGAGACCCCAATATCACTATAACATCACGAAGCAGCCGATTTCCCATAAACCCTCTCATCAGGGTAAATCAAAAGAGACTTGAATTAAAGCACATGAAAAGGCATCAGTGTTGATAAATGAAACAGCAGGAGTAAAGGAGAGCCAGTGCCCATTCAATATCAATGATGTGCTGCCACCTACTGGAAACATGAAGTATTGACACAAAGTACCATCACATCTCATCCAGTAATGGTACTCACCAGATCATAAATTTGATTGGCTAATTGGACCTTCTCATCTGCATCTTCCAAAGCTTTATAGTAGTCCTGATGAAGAGAAATAGATGCTTTAATAAAAAATAAAAAAAAAATAATAAAAATAAAAAACTGTGCATATGATCCCCCACTGGGATCTATCCAAAACTTGTCCATTAATTCTTAAATATACTGAAGGTTATTTCTTTTCTCTTTCTAGCTTTTGCTTCTCTCTTCATTCTCAGTATTTATGTTACTATGTTTTTATATATATATATATAGTTTAGCTTGGTGCGAGCTTACATAATTGTATTTTGTGACCGATTCAGTGAGTAAGAAATACTTTTGTCTGATCTTATCTTGATATCTCTGTTAACATGTTGAAACAAATGATAATTTATTGTCTTTTTACTTCCATTTTGTCTCTCTTGAAAATCATCAACAAAAAAGTAAAACTGAAAATACTGGAGGTTTTCACATTTGAAAGTACTATCAGTATCAATATTATTCTTATTACAATTTTTATTACTTGGATCAACTGAGGTGCACAGCATCTGCTCTTTACCTTTTTAATGATTTCCATCTGTTCTTCCCTCCATTCAGGCTTGTTTTTCTTGGCGTTAGTAAAGAACTCATTAACCCGCTGCTCTAGCTGATCCATCGCATCTGAACAAAGGAACAGAAGTCAAGAGCCCAACACTCAGTTCACAGTCACACTGATTGGCTACTGTGGAAGACTACAGTCAGATCACTAAAATAAATCTTTTGATGGAGGAGGTGGTGGTGTAGCCTAGTGGTCAAAGATCTGGGTAAACTCATTAAAAGGGTGTAGGTTAAACCTCCACAAAGGGTGCTCCATGAACCATCACAACTGAAGAGGCTTCCATTTTAAGGAAGAAAACAAATGCCCTGGTCACATTCACCTCAAAGTAGAGCTGCATGATTCTGGATAAATTGAGAATCACAATTTTTTTTGTTCAGAGGTCCCAATTCTCCCATGATTCTGAATCGACAACTAAAAAAAAATATAGAAATTTACTTAAATTTTTATTTTTAATGTAATTTATTAAACTTAAAATTTTACTAATAAATCAGTTTACATAAATGAAAATTGAATGACTCACTCTTAAAGACTTCACTTGATTCATTACCGGACGAATCAGCGTTTTTCGAATAAATCTCTTGAATGAATGATTCTACTAGTGTATCGATAGAAATTATACAATCTTTATTTGAAGCGTCAAGTTACTTTCAAATTGTGATTTACTCTATTTTGATCGCTACTGTAGACATCAGTGTTTATATCCAAACTATAAAAAGTTATAATGAAGTAAAAAACCTTAAAACAATTTACAGTTGTTAATTATGTTTAAAAAAATAGTTAAAATTAAAAGGTTTTCTTTTGATTTTGGTGTGAAATATGACCTGCACATGTTCTTGACCAATTTCTCTAACCTCATCAATAATTGTAACTGTAATAACTGTAACAATTCTACTGTAAACACGGCTAAATTAATAGTTCAAATTACTAACTAAAATTAGTTACTAGGTAGGTCAAATGCTGATGGTTTATCCTCAATGCAAAAGCTATAATGGTCAAAAATATATGCATGTAGGCCTACTATAACCCTTGCACAGGATCAGAGTGATGAAGAATATTAAGAGCATATTCATATCAGCAAGGACACTGACAGTGTCAACAGGGGTTGTGAGCGGTAAAAAAATAATATTAAAATGAATAATGCATGCTATTGCTAATCACAAGTTTTTCCTTATCCGAGTTACACTCATGCTACTCAACTTCCACATGCTTTCATGCACTTCACATCAGCATGCAACATCATTCATAACACATGCATGCTCATTATGCATGCAAAATCACCAAACAAATCCCCACTGTTATGAAGGACTTTCTGCATTAGTCAAGGTCAGATGTGATGTTTTATGGTAGAAGAGTGAGTAGAGTGAGTTTAAACTGGATTCGTACTCTGCACTTGCAGGTCCATCTCTCTCATTTCCGTAAACCTGTCGCGGAGATCCATGGGTAGCTGCTCGATCACTGCCGGGGAGAAGAACAGAAACGCGTTACAGGCTAACGGCTGCGACGCCTTCACACGTCCAAAACAGCTCTCCCAGACACTTAATCGCTTTAATACGAACATGAACCATTAAAATAATTCATATACTCACTCTCGAGGTAGTCCTCAAGGTACAACATTCTGGCGGAGAGAGTGTTTCAGGCGTTTTACAGAAAGGGTGTTTTTCGTCAATATGGCGTCGCAGGCAGCGGAGAACTGAAGGGGAGGAAAAAACACAAGTTGATAGGGGAGGGGCGTACGTAAAGGGCGTGGGATTTGATTGGACGCTGATGGAGATGCGCGGAAGCTGACTTTTTTTTTGGTGATCGCTTTCATGGGATTTGTAGTTCTTTAATTGCGCTACTACATCCACCGCTGCAAATTGTGGGATGTAATATGGATTACGGTACAATATGTACAATATGCAGATGTCCAGTTACACAAAAGTGTGTTTTCTCTAGATGTTTTATGTTGGTGTCAAGCACATAGTTCAACACAATATTTTTGTGAATTCTGACCTCAAAAAAAAGGGGTAAAAGGTGTGAGAAAAGGGGTATTTGAAATTCAACTATATAATAATAAAATGTCGATTATATATATGGGACTTCAAATGTGTGTTTGGGGGGGGGGCTATAATATAATATAATAAATATATTGTGTGTGTAATAATAATAAATGGAAATGTAAAATTCTATAAAAACTATAAATATAAACATAAATATAAAACTATAATGTAAAACTATTTTTATAACAACATACATTTATTCATATAATATTACATCGTTTTTTTCTTCTACTCAGTATCATTTAAATATTAACCTTTAATATTTTCTTTAAAAAAAATCTGTGTGAAGTTTCCTTTAATAAATTTGTAGAGCATTTTACAGTAGCATTGTTTTGAACAAACTCTTCAGTTTCTTCAGTTATAATATTATTGTAGCTTAAAATGAAAAATAGTATGAAAATTATCTTAGCTTCTTTAAATTTTGCATCATCTTGATTATGAGAGACACAACCATTGTACTTGTGTACAGTCTTCTAGTAGACAGCAGGTTTTATGCCGTTTCTGCCATTGGAGGGCAGCACTGACTGTAATATGCGGGATGACAATTCAGACGTTTGCTCTAGAGTAGACAGTTGCAATTTGGTGCTCTCTGTGTGTATAAGAGGCTTTTGTAAAACATACCACTAGAAATTTGCCAGTGGACGACAATGTAACTTCCCAGCTGTCTCCTGAAAGGAAGAAACCTCAGCATGACCCCATGTTTATAGACAGTTATGATTTGGTGCAGTTGTGGTGGAAGAGGCTTTTATAAAACATCCCATTAAAATATTTTATTTCCAAGACAAAATTACCAGACAGCTGTAGACATGAAATGTTCTGCAAAGTAACATTGCACCTCAGCTCTCAATTTAGATCAAATAAAAATATGCTTGAGATCATAAACAGGAAATGTGGCTCTGATGACTGTTCCATCTGCATTTGTGGCCGTTTGAAAGCTATTTCTAGTTGTCTTTTTATATTTCTTCTCATCCGAGTTATATTTCTTCTCATCCTGGTGCTATATTTGTACAGTAGAATATCAAATATCCGTTAGTCAGCAGTTAGGAAGCTCTAAATAAAATGCAGTATTGGTTTTGCATACTAGCTATATACAAACCCGATTCCAAAAAAGTTGGGACACTGTACAAATTGTGAATAAAAACAGAATGCAATGATGTGGAAGTTTCAAATTTCAATATTTTATTCAGAATACAACATAGATGACATATCAAATGTTTAAACTGAGAGAATGTATCATTTTAAGGGAAAAATAAGTTGATTTTAAATTTCATGGCATCAACACATCTCAAAAAAAGTTGGGACAAGGCCATGTTTACCACTGTGTGGCATCCCCTCTTCTTTTTATAACAGTCTGCAAACGTCTGGGGACTGAGGAGACAAGTTGCTCAAGTTTAGGAATAGGAATGTTGTCCCATTCTTGTCTAATACAGGCTTCTAGTTGCTCAACTGTCTTAGGTCTTCTTTGTCGCATCTTCCTCTTTATGATGCGCCAAATGTTTTCTATGGGTGAAAGATCTGGACTGCAGGCTGGCCATTTCATTTGTCATGTTGGAAAATGCAAGGTCTTCCCTGAAAGAGACGACGTCTGGATGGGAGCATATGTTGTTCTAGAATTTGGATATACCTTTCAGCATTGATGGTGCCTTTCCAGATGTGTAAGCTGCCCATGCCACACGCACTCATGCAACCCCATACCATCAGAGATGCAGGCTTCTGAACTGAGCGCTGATAACAACTTGGGTTGTCCTTGTCCGGATGACATGGCGTCCCAGAACTTCAAATTTTGATTCGTCTGACCACAGAACAGTTTTCCACTTTGCCACAGTCCATTTTAAATGAGCCTTGGCCCAGAGAAAATGCCTGCGCTTCTGGAGCATGTTTAGAGTTTTAGCCGGCAACGGCGAACGGCACGGTGGATTGTGTTCACCGACAATGTTTTCTGGAAGTATTCCTGAGCCCATGTTGCGATTTCCATTACAGTAGCATTCCTGTATGTGATGCAGTGCCTTCTAAGGGCCTCGAAGATCACGGGCATCCAGTATGGTTTTCCAGCCTTGACCCTTACACACAGAGATTGTTCCAGATTCTCTGAATCTTTGGATGATATTATGCACTGTAGATGATAACTTTAAACTCTTTGCAATTTTTCTCTGAGAAACTCCTTTCTGATATTGCTCCACTATTTTTCGCCGCAGCATTGGGGGAATTGGTGATCCTCTGCCCATCTTGACTTCTGAGAGACACTGCCACTCTGAGAGGCTCTTTTTATACCCAATCATGTTGCCAATTGACCTAATAAGTTGCAAATTGGTCCTCCAGCTGTTCCTTATATGTACATTTAACTTTTCCGACCTCTTATTGCTACCTGTCCCAACTTTTTTGGAATGTGTAGCTCTCATGAAATCCAAAATGAGCCAATATTTGGCATGACATTTCAAAATGTCTCACTTTCAACATTTGATATGTTATCTATATTCTATTGTGAATAAAATATAAGTTTATGAGATTTGTAAATTATTGCATTCCTTTTTTATTCACAATTTGTACAGTGTCCCAACTTTTTTGGAATCGGGTTTGTATTTTTCTGAACGTTTTCTCTAACAAAATTATATTTTTGTTTTGATTTTTAATTTAATGACTCTAAGTCTTTAAGTGCTGAACAATTAATATATTAAAAAACCCAACTATTAACAAAAGTGTTAGAACAGGCCACTTTGTGGGGGAATTAAATGAGGGAGTTGAATAAGTAATATTGCATGCAAGTAAGTCTATTATTTCTGCAAGCAAAATCACTTAAAGGAATAGTCTCTTCTTTGCTCAAAGCCTTCACATGACTGGATGATTATATGGACTCATTATTGCAACTTAATAAACTGTTATAAATATTACTACTTTTGTAAATGAATATTTGCCTGTGTAACATACTCTTAGCCTAAATTACCAGGACAGCTGCAGCATAGTAAAATTAATCACACATTCCCAGATAACAGCAGACTGGGTCTCTCTCAAGACAATAATACGCCCATCAGATGTGACCTCTTCACCCCGGCATATGATATCTCAGGGGCGGGGATCTGGACACATGCCAAGCACTGTTGATGCATGCATTTGGGAAGCATGTAATGACCATAGAAACTGGTTAAGCAGGTAAAATGGCTAATAATATGAGGCACCCAAAAATAAGCGGACCCAGAAGTTGTCCCTAACTGGTCAGATACAACATAAAGATCCTAAATGACTTTGTAATGTACAAGTGTCTCCAGTAAGACAAAAACATCCAGGGATTTGTTTTCTTATAGAATAGATATGCTCTGATCACCATAAAGAACAAATTGATTCTTTATTTATTAGGAATGGCATAACTGTGGGATTAATTATTTGAGTTATCATATAAACACTTGAATAGAATAGATTCTAGTGTGCTACTATACTAGCATGTAATATTAGTAAAAAAAATATTAAGAACATTTTCTCACCTCTATGTCATCCAAGAAGTTCATGTCTTTCTTTCTTCAGTCGAAAAGAAATTAAGGTTTCTGAGGAAAACATTCCAGAATTTTTCTCCATATAGTGGACTTCAACGGGGACCAACGGGTTGAAGGTCCACATTGCAATTTCAATGCCGCTTCAAAGGACTCTACACAATCCCAGCCGAGGAAGAAGAGTCTTATCTAGCGAAACGCTCGGTCATTGTCTAAAAAAAAATTAAAATATATATACCTTTTAACCACAAATGCTCGTCTTGCACTAGCTCTGCGATGCGCGTCCACGACTTAACGCATTATGTAGTCGCGTTGGAAAGGTCACGCGTGACATAGATGGAAGGGCATTTGACTTTATGCTGCTTCCCAATTCGCCTACTTATACTACGTCCTATAAGTGTGTACTCTTTTTGTGTAGCAGAAAAGTAGATCAAGCTTTGGGACATACTACTTCGTCATCTTTAACGGACAGCTTTGTCACTTTGTTACGTGCATCCTGTCACCGTTTAAACTGCCCTGTCAATCATCTTGTCAAAGTTAAAACCCTCCACATTCAATTTAATTTAATTTCCTACTGTATCGGAGAGAATTGTAGTAGCACGTTGCAGTAGCAGTCTGCCAGTCGTGGGTCTTTCATGTGGAGACTCCCCTCATGTGTTTGCAATTTGAATATGATGATGTGTTTAAAAAGTTCACAATGCTGTTGCAGATGAAATATAATGTGGATAACACTGAATAAATATATTTTCGTCAGGTTAGGTACTGATAATTATTCACTCAAACCCCTTTATCTAAACCTACTTAACTCGCATATCCGTCATGTTTGTAGTTTTTTAACACTTTTTTTATCCGCGTTTGTAGTTCTAATCGAATCCTCGTCCAACTCGCAATGGGTTGTGGGCAATATTAGCCTTTGGAGTGTGTACGGACCTGCACTTCGAATTCTAACCGGAAATAGTACACCATCCGGGTATCTTTGGAATACTCATTTCAACATACTACGATTTGGGACATACTAATTCTATTTTCGAATACTATTTAGGACGAATAGTATGTGAATTGGGGAGCGGTACTTCCGCCTACGTCACGCATGACCTTTCCAACGTGACTACATAATGCGTGAAGTTGTGGACCGCATTGCAGAGCTAGCGCAATATGAACATTTGTGGTTAAAAAGTATATACATTTTTATTTATTTATTTTTTTTTAGAAAATGACCAATTGTTTCAAGACCTTATTCCTCGGCTGGAATCGTGTAGAGCCCTTTGAAGCTGCACTGAAACTGCAATTTGGACGAGTGAGTAAATTATCAGGAAATTTTAATTCTGGAGTGAACTAATCCTTTAAGGCAGCCTGAAGATTTTACATCATTAACTATGGCACAAGCTGATTAGTTCAGCATTAATTTACAATAACAGCAATATCATCAGCAGCAGCCGCAGCAGTGTAGCAGTTCTATTCTGCTAAGACCAAATACATTACCATTGTTATATATCCATTACTATGCGAAAAATCATGTTGTCATGATAGAACTGGAATAGATACTAGTATCTAGTTACTAGCAACTGTGAAATAAATAGCCAGCCTACTAACTAGTACATGTTGAATAGCTACTGGTAAAACTGTAGCAATGAATACGCACTAGTCTGAAGTGAAAAGTTGATATCTGAACAACACAGAATTCGATGGCAGCTACTGCTTATAATGCTGTATACTGTAGTATGCCTATATAGAACCAACATATGATAGACATTAGTTGGTTTAAAGAAATAAATGGTAAATTGGCTTGCCATAATCGGGATGACCCAGAGTTTGCCTTTAGGACCCGGAGGCACCGCTGCTCCGGATGACACTCTGCGCGTTTGGAGTGAAAGTCTCTTACATGCACAAGTTAAACACTTGTGGAAAGGCGAGGTGCACACAGCTGGCCCTGACTGGAGTATACAACGCCTGGAATGACAGTAGCAGTGAATGGATCGCAGCGAACACACCCGACTGTTGCGCGCCGCTCCGTTAGGAATATCAATATGATTTTACATTGCAGGCGCAAATAAGTTTGAGGAGTTTCCCACAACTTCATGCTGGACAAAATGTAAAAGGGTTGTCTGTGCAGTACTTTCCAAACTTCTTTTTCTTGTTCTCTTTTGGAGACTTTTTTTTTTTTTGGTGTGGAAAAGTGTCCTGAGTGATCCAGGTTAATTTAATCACCCACCAAGAAGACAAAGTTGCAACCTGTTGCTCTTTTTAAAATCACATGTTGCTTTTAAAACCTCCCACGGATATTTACAACATTATATCAAGGCATTCTGGATGCGCACAAGGACTTATGACATGGTAGGATTTCAAAAACCTTAAATAGCCTAAGATGATCTACTGGTCCCCCAGCCTGTCCAAAATGGTCCTCGGGTGGTTTTAGCTGGTTTAAGATGCACTTAACTGGTCTACGATGGTCTCCTTGTCTGACCAAGCTGGTCTACAGAATCAAAAAGAGCTTTATTGCCAAGTATGTTTGCACACGCAATTAATTTGTTTTGGTGGCAGAAGAAGCTTCCAGTACACAGAGACAACAACCGTATACAGACAGTAAAATAAAAAATAAAGATATATGTGGATAAGACACACATATTTATATATATAAATAGACAAATTTGTATGTACAGGTGTGCTATATACAAATAGAATAGAGTAGAATTAACATGGAATAGAGGCAAAGAATTGTCAAATAAATATAAGAGATATTACACATAGTAACCATTGCACAGTGGGGTGAACATTAGGTAGACTGCCTGGAGGAAGAAACTTTTCAGATGTTCTAGGTGGTTTAAGATGGTCTCCCAACCTGGCCAGCTGGCCTTGGATGGTTTTAAGATGGTCTTAGGAGGTTTAGGATGGTCTCCTGGCATGATCAAGCTTGTATTCAGGTAGTTTAGCAGGTTGTAATGTGATGAGGTGCCCAAAACCCATTTACAACCAACCAAGAGCCCAGCCTTACCAGGCTATCAGACCAACAAAGACCTGCAACCAACTTAGACTGGTTTCTGCAGAAGCGATATGTTCCTCTTGACATCCCAAGCAAGCTGTATGTGATTGTTAAACCTGTTAAAATTGCTTTATGTAGTATTCAATCTGACTTTTCTCCTCAGCGGTTATGGTGCCTTGGTGGCAGAAGTTAAAATGAGGTCTTTTGGCGAGCAGTTGGTGCGCTCAGAATGGCCCGGGAGGATTCGGTGAAATGTCTGCGCTGTTTGCTCTACGCGCTCAACTTTCTCTTCTGGGTAAGACGAGTCCAAGTCGGAGCAGGTGGCCGAGCGAGCGCTCACGTTACATGGCACGGTGCTGCTGTGCGCTCTCCAAGACGCGCAACAGCCACTCACTCGCCAACACGCGCAATCTGTGATTCCCTCCCTCCCCATCCTATGTTATCTTTATGTAGAGGACAGCCTGAATCCCAGCTATGCTCGAATGGCACAGAGCTCACATTCTACTGCGGCTGCTATTTTTAGAGAATTAAATGTGATAAGCACCAGGGTGTGTTTTTAGACCAAGAATGCCTGCGTAGGGCAAACTAAACCCATGCCACTAATATTGCTGCATGTCAAACATAGTACAGTACATAAATAGGTTTCCAAGCCAACCATGCACACAAACATGGATCCATGTTTTTAATATTCAGAGGCACCAAACACAACTAAAATGCATGAATTGTACTGCATTACATTATCAAGCCAAGTGGCATCTGCTAGAAAATGATGCTGAACTGTCTCTCAAAACTAGTTTCACTTTTCTGAGCCAATTTTATGATTACCAGCTGATCCAAAGGTGATTATTAGTGGCTGTATGAGTTCACACAGGTATAGTTCATGGTGTTCCACTAACATTTGGCAGCCAGAAAGTGTCTAAATACTTTTTATTCTAATTTTAAACAATAAATAATAAATTAAATATGAATCAAATAAAAATATTTATATATATATATATATATATATATATATATATATATATATAAACAACCGTATTAAGATCAGTTAACATAATATTTAAATTAGTGCTGTTAAATCGATTAATCGAAAATTAATCGAAAATGATGTTTATATAATATATGTGTGTATATTTTATATATACACACACACACACACACACACACACATACACACACACATATATATGCATACATATGTTTGTGCACACACATATATACACACACACACATATATATATATATGCACATTATATAAACAAACCTTTATATTAGAATCGATTAATCAGCACTCATTTAAATATATAAATAAAATATATAATAAATAATAGTATTTGTTTTAACGAACCATCAAAATATGAGGAAAATATTTTATATTATTTAAATATTTTGAATATGAGGGAAGAACAAAACACTAAACTTGGTTAAGGTATTTATCTGACAAAATTATTTGGAAAAAAGGCAAACTACAGCGACGTGTTTTATTTTACTATACAAAAAAAGCATAGAAAAACAAAAAGCTCACAGGAAAAATCAAATAACATAATCAGTTATTAATTTACATTTTGTTGGTTCTCTCTTGTTTTTGCATGGGTTCATAATTTCTTTGTATGACAGCCTACCGAAAATTTTATCTGCACAATTTGGCATGTTTTATTGTGTTATCACAAATAAAACAATTGACTGCTTACAAAATTGTTAACACATTTTTAATAATATTTGGATAAAGGGTGAAGATGTCAATTTTCATGTAGGCCGGACATCACTTTTGACTACTACTGCAAAGGAAAAGTCAGAAATCCACATTTAAGTGTGACTTAAGTATTGTGTTTTCTTCTATTTTCTTCTCCAAGCTTATGGCCCTGTGTGTGCTGGGAGTGTCCGCCTGCCTCAGGGATCACCTGAACAATGTGCTCACCTTAACCGCCGACACCAGGTGAGTGGTAGCGGATGGACAGGTGTGAGACGTAAAATCCTTTCATTCGGGGCAGCGGTCCATGTAAAGGTCTAATTTACTGTTTTCCCACTTTTCAGCCGGTCTGGATCAAATTGCCTCAAGCTTATGAAGTAATTACAAGCATGAATGAGGTGTGCAGTTCTGGAGAAGAAATCAGATAAATACATTAAGTTGCCAGTGGAGACAGGGCCTGGGTTGAGAACCATTCATTTGTGAATGTTTTGTAGTCATGTATTTATTTATTTTTTCTTTTCAAAACCCTCTCAAGCATTAAAGGAAAACTCAGCAAAACTGGAGGAAAAATCCCAAAAGTACCAATATTATCCTGGAGGCGAGTAACATGTAATTAGTGTTGACAAAAAGCAATTTATCACCAAGGTGTGTATTATAATTACTGAGCCCTCTGTGGGCCACATCATGACATGAATGGGATTCAACAGAGAGAAAATTGTGTTAAAACCTGATTGTACACAACAAATAGGTTTTCCAGAGTTGCGCTGCAGTAACACGCTGAGTCAGCTCTCCTTTGATGACTGTAAAAATCTCATCTCTGCAGAATAAAACATAATAGGATATCAACTAGAACATTTCAGATTTATACAGATGTGTGTATTTGTGTGTGATCTTTAATTAGATATTTAACTCAGAACAAGTTAAGCTCAATTAGCAGCCTTGTGGCATAATGTTAATTAATTATGTTCATTTTCATTAAAGCAAAAATAGATTACGGTGAGGCACTAACAAAGGGCCAATTTTTGGAGAGTTTAAAAGGTGTGAAGCTTTAAAATGTATAACAAACACAAATTCTTCTGTTAAAACTTAAAACTCTTAAAAGTAAAACTGTATAAATATTTTTTACAGTCGTTTTAGTATTTTAGGGTTTACAGCATTGCATTGTCATGAAAGCGAAAATTTCAAATTTGATATGTTTACACAAAAAAGTAAGCATTTTTTACACACTAAGAGTATGTTTACATGACAATGATGCACTAAAAATGGAAATGTTTTCCTTCGTGTTTTTCGCGTACAGACCACAACGCTGTCAAAATGATCCCTGTTCACATATAATAACGACGATTACAACTAAAAATGCTGTATTATTCATGCCAGGCCAGTAGTTGGCGATGTCACTTTGTATAGAAATACTACAGAGCACAGAGTAGGCATGCGTATGACGTCACTGTTTTCACAAATTCGCATTTTTATAGTTTACACAGAGATGATATTAGTATAGTTTAAAAGAAAAATGCACTTTGAAACCCGTTTTCAAAAGTTTGTGTTTTTAGGGCCCCAAAATGCAGATGTCGTGTAAACGAATAGCCAAAACACGTAAAAAGTTTTCTGCTTTTAGTTGAAAACGGTGTTGTGTAAATGGCCCCTAAAATCATGTTTACATGCATATTGTTTACATCTTGTGGCTATATTATTGAAATAGTATTTTAATGTTTACAAATTGGCCCCAATTGCATTGTAAGTGTTTCACTGGGACAACACATTTTTGCTTTTTTAAAGAAAAGGAGGGACACGTGGAATTTTTGTTGTTGTGATTACAACAGTATGCCACAAAAGCTGAGCTTAACTCTTTCCCCGCCATTGACGGAATTTTCCGGCTTTCCGTGTTTTCACTGTTATATGGTAGGGGGCGCTATTACACATCTTCTGAAAGAGTACTGAATCTCCAGATCAAAACACATACGAAGAAGATGCAGAAACACGCGATAGAATATGTAAGCAGATGCATATTTAAAATAACGTGGTCATCAACATTAAACAGCATATAAATCAAAATTGCCTAATGTTACCGAATGAAATGTTGACCCAGGACAAGCTATAGGACTGTGCAAGCAATCTATGTTTTGATAATCGTTCTGAATCTGATCTGGATGTAGTCTTTGACAAAAATGTGATTTTCTTAGCTTTATGCTCAAAATGTTGTTTTTTTTATTAAACTTACCCACATTCAAGTGTTGATGATAAAAATGAATGAAGCTAGAATAAAACGTTGTTGTTGTTGTTGTTGTTGTTGTTGTTGTTTTTTAAAGCAGAGTGTCTGTTCTTTCTTTTGATGTATTGCATTTTCAGATATTCATACAACAAAATATTCTGGGGTCATGAAATTTTTGTGAAAATGATCAAAAACGCAGGCGATGACTGGCAAAAAATGGTGGGGAAAGAGTTAAAGTATTCTGAATCCAGAATATTCCTTTAAACTGTAGCTTTCCCATGCCTTCCTTAGTGAAAACAGTGTTGCATCTCAGGAAACTGGTGCAAAAGAGAGTCAAACAGAAGTAGAGACAACAAGAGACAGGAAGAGAGAGTTTGCATTCCTACAGAGTATAATCACTGTTTATTTGCAACTGGTGTATTACTCAAATATGCTGCCCTATGAGAGAAGGAAGAAGCAAGTGAGCAGGATGGACGGATAAATAAACAAAAAGCCTGCCAAGAAATGACTCTTTCTCTCTCTCTCTCTCTCTCTCTCTCTCTCTCTCTCTCGCTCTCTCTCTTTTCCTCAAGACTGGAGGAGGCAGCCGTTCTCACATACTCCCCCGTTGTCCATCCTGTCGTCATCGCCGTGTGCTGTTTTCTAATCATCGTGGCCATGGTGGGCTACTGCGGCACGCTCAAGTGCAATCTGCTCCTACTGTCTTGGGTAAGTAGAACTGGGAAGAGAAGAAAACAAAAGATGAGCATAGCAGGAACATTGTGTGGTTTGGAATGTGTGTGGTTTTGTGTACCGAGAATATTTTAAGTTTAGCTGGCACTGACGTTGCTGACCCCAACCACCCTCGAACCAGATTCAAACAAGACTTGCTTTCTTTATCCACACATCACACTTCACTTCATACACTAGAGGGGAGTAGAGAGAGATATCACATCCTTAAAGCCATCCTGAACCCATTGTACTTCTGTAATGTGATGTATTTCCAAGTGAAACAGGCACTGCGTCCAAATATGCAGTATGAACAACAGTATGTGAGCCGAGTTGAATGTCCGAATTCATATAAAACAGTAGGCGAAAGGTAGCCAGATGACCTACTACTTCCGGCGAGATTCTGAAGTGCGCATTCGATGGACACTTTACTATCCCATGAAGCCATGGGAGTGGATTTGTACATAGAGGTGAAACGACACAACTGACACTGAAGGTTACATGACAGTGACAACATGGCAGATGTAGTACGTCCGAATTCCATTCATACTACACACATTCATACCATATAGAACATACTTTTTAACAGTTGCGAATAAAGGGCCCTATTTTAACGATCTGAGCGCATGGCGCAGGTGCACTTAGAATCCACTTAGAGTGCACTTAGAATCCGAATCCACTTTTGCTAGTTTAACGACGGAAAAAACGGTTGGATCCAAAAGAATTCAAAAATGGACCCAAAAGGGTTGTACCTAGTCTCTTAATGAGTCATGGGTGTGTTTTGGGCATAACGTGCAATAAACCAATCAGAGTCTCATCTCCCATTCCCTTTAAAAGCCAGTTGCGCTTGCACAATGGTGGATTGCTATCAACATGGCGGGGTTTGCGAGCGGAAAGACTGAACGCTTCTCCAGAGAGGAATCTTTTTATTTTTATTATTTAAAAATGTTTGTGTTTCTGCGCGTCCCTGTGTGTGTAATAAGCAGAGTGTACGTGCGTTGTGCACCAGCCTATAGGTGTATATTAGTAACGCGCCCTTTAAATAACACAAAGAATACTGCTGACTTTAGTATGACTTTAATACCATTGACTTTAGACCAGGTTTTTGTTGGTCAATGAAACGCCAATAATGCGCCTGAACACACCTCGTTTTCAGACCAGCACACCCATGGGCAAATAGATGGGCACGAGTGCATTTGGTATTTAAACTACGTGGCGCTGGACGTGAAAATGATAACTGCGTAGGGCTGAAACTAGCAAAAAACACTTGCGTCGCGCCTGGTGTCGCATTGCGACGGGTATGATATGATAGGGCCCTAAGTGTCAAACCAAATGTAGTACCTATTATACAGTATGGGATTTCATACGCAGCAAGGGTGTTTAATGAGAAGAAATTGTGGGATGGGACTTTATTCATTGGTAATTAATTAGATTGTGAAAAATGAGTGCCATATATGAGAATAGAATCAAGTTGAATGATGTCAGCCAGATGAAAAGTCGTTTTAGAGTCAAGCAAGTTTTTGCTTTTTGATGAAAGACTATTTAGACTATGAAAGAGATATTTAATATCTAAGCTGCTCATTGATCATGCGGTGAAATTGAAATTCAAGTTAAACTGCTTTTTTAAAATATATTTTTATTAATAAAATACAAACATATTAACATTTTTGCTTTTTTGGAATAGCATGCAATGATTATTCATAAACAATAAGCTGATCAACATGCATTAAGGATGTGAATAAGCAAAATTTTTTGGGTCATTATGTTGACTACAATTAACCATATTTGCCATGATCTTTTATGTTATGTTTTATGATGTAACAATAGCCCTGTAGACAGAAAAGTCATATTAACGGTTGCACTTTATTTAACAGTATGTGCACTTACGTGTACTTACTGGGTATTATAAGGTAACTATAAGGTTAGGTTTAGGGGTATGTTCAGGGTTAGTACCTAGTTATTACCCAGTTATTGTAATTATTACTATAATAAGTTCATCATATGTGAATGGGGAACAGGACTGTAAAATAAAGTGCTGTTAACTAATAACATCATAGCATAACATCTAATCAAATCCTGATGAATTTGCTAAACAGTCTCACCCTACATTATTTCCCACCAAATATTGTTTTTCACTTGGAAATTATTCATTTGGAAATCTTATTACAGAAGTTATATGCATTGTGAATGGAGTTTCATGTTGTTTTTTACTTTCTGCTACAGATATTTGTGTTCAAAGCTAGCACGATACATTATAGCCACAGGAAGTCACTTCTTACCTCATAACTACACTGGGATAGCAGTATTTTTTTTATATTAGATGTTATGGTGCACCCTGCGTCTAGTTATGTGTATCATCAAAATGTGTTTCAGATGATAATAACCCCCTCAGACGCTTGTAGAAACTCGCTCTGTAGGTTATGAAGGCCGTAAAGCTCTTGCGTTTCTGAGACAAAGAGTTCGACAGGAGTAATGTATGAGCACTGCACATCACTCAACATGATAGACTGTCAAGGAGGGCCAAATACAGGCCACATAGTTACATCCATTGTGAGAGATTTTTGTGTTTTTTAGACGGATATGTTACTGACATTGTGACTTCTGAAATGGCAAGATCTTGACAGGCTGTTAGCACATATGATATAAATGATTTGGGGAGGAAGGAAATCCACCCTCTGTCTGACCCTTAGAATTAAACAGGCTGCTTTTTCTACTTTAAAGAGACAGTTCACCCAAAAATGAAACATGCCATCATTTAGTAAAATTAAAACTGAAATTTTAAATTTGTTTTAAAATAAAAAAAAATATTATTAATATTTTTGTTTATTAAATAAAAAAATCTAAACCTTAATATAATTTAATGAAAACCTAATGTCATCAAATAACAAAAAATAGAAGCACTTTTCAACCCCACTATAATTTTAACGTGAAATCTTGATGGTAAATAAGAAACGTTCATGTCTGTCTGTTCATAGCTACCATTTTCCAGCTTCTATGAACATGTTGGACTGTTTTATTTCAAAAGAGCAAGGATAATCCTGTTTTCTATGCAATCGCCCAGTGTGTAACATTTAGAAGGTCAGCAAATCTATTTTATGATGATGAATTGACAAAATCCCAGCATGAAGGGGGAGGAGAGGGCAAGCAGAGGGCTGTTTTGTGGCTCTCAGTCCCAGGTGTGCGGCGGGCGAGAGGGTGGGGTTCCCGTCTGCTGACCCAGACTGAGGACCTGTTTTCTGGGACTCCTTTGCCCATCTCTCCCCCTCCTGAATGGGTCTCCATTCATCTCCTGAGGAGCCTTTCTCCTCTCCTCTCTGCCCCAGTGGGCTTGTGTTACCCAGAGGCTCGGCGACAAACAATATTATCTGGCTGAGATACAATAGGTAAACCAATCCAGGAGGAGAGTGGGAAGACATGAAGAGAGGAGAGACGCTTGGGTTACGTGGTCGCTCTATTCACCAGCCACCCTCTCACTGAGTGCTGCGACCTGGCCAGACACACATATGCACATTACCTCGGACACTCTCACACACTCTTTGTCCTGTCTGAGTCAATCTAGAGATCAGGAGAGCAGAGTGGAGTTTATCTTGAACGGTGGAATAGATTTAAAGGGGCTATATGTAAGAATTTTCATGAATTAATTGCTTTTTTATTGTCAATGTATGAACAGCTTGTTACGGAACTTACGAGACCTTCCCTGACTTCCTGAAAGCCTGCTGACTGATTTTTATGTGAAGGACGCGGGTCGTTTTTACCAGGAAAATCAAAAGGATCTGACGTTTACTGTTTCCGTTCAATGAAACATGAAATGAATGCTTACCATGGTCTGTCTGAATGCTCAATTCTAATTGGCTGGAAGGTGTGCAATAAGTAAGGGATAATCCATGGCTAGCTGTGCATTAAATGATTTTAATGCTTGACGTGGAGTCAAAGAACCACCCGACGTGGATGGGTGGTTGCCTCTGCGGAGTGCATTTAAATAGTTTAATGCACAGCTAGCCATGGATTATCCTGCTTATACCATGGTCATTTGCCAGCATTTACATCTTACTACTTTATAAGAGAGATGAGTCTCTATTAACAACGAAGCTGTGCGTTTAATTACTAAAAACAGCGATTTCTTGTTGCTGAGAAATATAATGTAGCGATTTAGTAGCAAAGCTATTTTATTAATAAAAATCACAGATCAGCGTTGACAAGTTTCTGTTCTTCTGCGTACCAGTGTTTCTGCATGTGCGCAGCATCTCTGATCTCTGTGTGTGAGTGATGTATGTGTGTGTGTGCTTCAGTGAAAACAGCGCATTGATATAGAACGTGATTAAACTGGATTGGAACTACCTGTGCATTAAACGGTGGTGTGTGTGAAACTAGCGTGAAACTAACGTGAAACCACACTTCATTCGCCTCAACTGAAAGCATATTTGTCTGAATTTTCCCCTATCCCCTATATAGTGCACTATGTGCCATTCACCATGTAGAAAGTAGTAAATGTGACCGATGACTGAACAAATGACTGATTTTAGTTGCAACTTCAGCGTCTACTTAGGGGGCGGACGCTTCAGATTCTAGAGAGCATTTGATTGGACAGAAAATCTGATGAGAAGCTGAAGTGCAGCGTGATGTCATCAAAATTGTTGATCCATATTGGTGGAAGTGAGACACTGTAAGTTTTGAATGCTTATATAGGTATCTTCTAAATGCGAATTTTGTCATTGTTTTGGAGCACACTAGCTTATAGATAACAATAAGGCTAACATATTCATACCAAAAGCCAAAAAACTTCAGTTTTGATTTCAGGGGGACTTTAAACATTTTTGGTCAAATAAGACCAACTGCTATATATATAAATCTAAAAAAAACTGCTTTTCAAACTCAAATTTCAAATCAAATCTCTGAACTCTCTCATGAATATTGCTTGTATTATAAAAATTTATGTATTTCAGGTTGGTCCAGCTAATGTGTAATCTTAAAATTAAATACCTAATATCGACCAATATGGATAAAAAACCAATATGTTACAAAACTAATAGCACATCTCTCCTCAATAAGTCACACAATTTGAAGTGTCAGTTGTGTCTGTAGCATGGTTTGTTCAAATCTCTAACTGTAAGTATGTCCAAATGCACCAGTTTAATGACATTAACAGTAGCCATCTGTCAAAACAAATCTGATACGACTTAATAATCGACTCTAAATACACCTCACTCTCGTTCTGTTTGCATGACTAAGTAAAAAAAGGGGGTGTTAATTGTTCCGGTGAAAAGGAAATCCATCCAATTCGACGTGTCCTGTTTTCTGTAACAGTACTTGCCAAAAAAGTGCGAGTGTGAAAGAGGAAGAGTAAACCTTTCAACAAATCAATAAACCGAGAGGTTGCTGAGAGAATGTAACCTCTGTTACCCTGAGAAAAATGTGTGTGCGTTTGCAGATGAGCCAGCTTGTTGGGAAATTCCAGGGGTTACAAGTTCACACTGGACATATTTGAACGGCAGATATTAGCAGGGAAGGGTGTGAAGAGAAAAGGTTGTCATTTTTTTTGTGTGGTAAGTGTCTGACAGACTAACTGGGCTGAAATGCTAACACAGGCATAGAATAGCCACAAATATTTAGATTCTCCCAAATAAACAAGCTGTCAGACGGGGTCTGCTCTGAATGCAGCTCCTAACACTGTCATTCATCTTGATAATCTCTCTGAAAGTGTGTGTTCAACAGAAGGGAACTATGTGCGTTAAAGAGATTTTGAGAAAGACAGAGTGTGTTTGTCTTCAGGAAGGGAGGAGATAAGATGGATGTGTTAGTTTGCCCTAAAGACAAAATCTGTGCATGTGTCAAGGCAAAAAAGCATCTTTGGAATTTTGAAAGATTCTAAGATTCTCTTTTGTTCCATCCATCCATCCATTCATGCATACTGCATACTACTTTTTAAATATAGGAAACATTAATAAATAAACAATTCAAATAGTAGTATGCTACTATACATTATCACTATGTTCTCGTTATGTTTTATATTTAAGTCTTCAAGTGACATCCAATTATCAACTTAATGTGGGGAGAACAAGTATTTGATACACTGCCGATTTTGCAGGTTTGCCCACTTACAAAGCATGTAGAAGTCTGTAATTTTTAACATAGGTACTCTTCAACTGTGAGTGACGGAATCTAAAACAAAAATCCAGAAAATCACATTGTATGATTTTTAAGTAATTAATTTGCATTTTATTGTATGACATAAGTATTTGATACATCAGAAAAGCAGAACTTAATATTTGGTACAGAAACCTTTGTTTGTAATTACAGAGATCATACGTTTCCTGTAGTTCTTGACCAGGTTTGCACACACTGCAGCAGGGATTTTGGCCCACTCCTCCATACAGACCTACTCCAGATCCTTCAGGTTTCGGGGCTGTCGCTGGGCAATACGGACTTTCAGCTCCCTCCAAAGATTTTCTATTGGCTTCAGGTCTGGCGACTGGCTAGGCCACTCCAGGACCTAGAGATGCTTCTTACGGAGCCACTCCTTAGTTGCCCTGGCTGTGTGTTTCGGGTCGTTGTCATGCTGGAAGACCCAGCCACGACCCATCAGTGCTCTTACTGAGAGAAGGAGGTTGTTGGCCAAGATCTCGCGATACATGGCCCCATCCATCCTCCCCTCAATACGGTGCAGTCGTCCTGTCCCCTTTGCAGAAAAGCATCCCCAAAGAATGATGTTTCCACCTCCATGCTTCACGGTTGGGATGGTGTTCTTGGGGTTGTACTCATCCTTCTTCCTCCAAACACGGCGAGTGGAGTTTAGACCAAAAAGCTCTATTTTTGTCTCATCAGACCACATGACCTTCTCCCATTCCTCCTCTGGATCATCCAGATGGTCACTGGCAAACTTCAGATGGGCCTGGACATGCACTGGCTTGAGCAGGGGGACCTTGCGTGCGCTGCAGGATTTTAATCCATGACGGCGCAGTGTGTTACTAATGGTTTTCTTTGAGACTGTGGTCGCAGCTCTCTTCAGGTCATTGACCAGGTCCTGCCGTGTAGTTCTGGGCTGATCCCTCACCTTCCTCATGATCATTGATGCCCCACGAGGTGAGATCTTGACCGGGAGATTGACCGTCATCTTGAACTTCTTCCATTTTCGAATAATTGCGCCAACAGTTGTTGCCTTCTCACCAAGCTGCTTGCCTATTGTCCTGTAGCCCATCCCAGCCTTGTGCAGGTCTACAATTTTATCCCTGATGTCCTTACACAGCTCTCTGGTCTTGGCCATTGTGGAGAGGTTGGAGTCTGTTTGATTGAGTGTGTGGACAGGTGTCTTTTATACAGGTAACGAGTTCAAACAGGTGCAGTTAATACAGGTAATGAGTGGAGAACAGGAGGGCTTCTTAAAGAAAAACTAACAGGTCTGTGAGAGCCGGAATTCTTACTGGTTGGTAGGTGATCAAATACTTATGTCATGCAATAAAATGCAAATTAATTATTTAAAAATCATACAATGCGATTTTCTGGATTTTTGTTTTAGATTCCATCTCTCACAGTTGAAGAGTACCTATGATAAAATTACAGACCTCTACATGCTTTGTAAGTGGGCAAACCTGCAAAATCAGCAGTGTATCAAATACTTGTTCTCCCCACTGTAATTTCAACTTAAATATCAAAAATATATATATACAGTATACACCGATCAGGCAAAACATTATATTCCTAATATTGTGTTGGTCCCCCTTTTGCTGCCAAAACAGCCCTGACCTGTCGAGGCATGGACTCCACTATTTGTCCCTTGTCAAACTCACTCAAATCCTTACGCTTGCCCATTTTTCCTGCTTCTAACACATCAACTTTGAGGACAAAATGTTCACTTGGTGCCTAATATATCCCACCCACTAACAGATGCCGTGATGAAGAGATAATCAGTGTTATTCACTTCACCTGTCAGTGGTCATAATGTTATGCCTGATCGATGTATATACACAATTCGGTGGATTGGATACAGTAAACAGCATATATTGCATGGTATACAAGCAGCATGCTGCAAAAAATAGTATGACTACTATGCTATTCTGAACACAGCCTGTCACAATTACTCGAAACTCCCGAGAGATGACCTGAGAGACAAAACAGACCTCAGAATCCAGATCCAAGCATACATGAACAAACACACACACTTTGCTCTCCTTTCTCTGTCTGATCATCAACACCTTCTTTCTGCCCTATTGTTTCAGAAGATATTTTTAACCATTTTTTGAATCTGTGTGTGCATTTACAGTATTTTGGCAGTCTGATGGTGATATTCTGCGTGGAGCTGGCCAGCGGAGTGTGGACGTACGACGAGGTGCGTGGTGCTATGAATAAACAGGAATGCCTACTCTCTCCCCTCTCTCACGTCAACAACATGGCCGCCACATGGCCGTTTCCAGGAGTAACGGAATGAGGATCCGATTTCTAAACCGCTTGCTTACGGTCTAATCTTAACTATTATGACTTCAAAAGCCCGACTCAAGCAGATTTCCTTTTGGGGAGTTAATAAGCAGAGTGTTTTCGTGTGTGTGCGGGTTGAGGATGGAGTCACCTATGTAAATGCTCTAGTTGGCTCTTAAAGCAAGATTAGCATCAAGCTTTACAGAAACCTGTCCTGGATCTGTGCAGACTAAAAGATTTGATCAGCAGGGGGAAAAGGGATTGCAGGTAGCATCTGCTTCTGTTAGCCCAGGGATACAAGAGATAAGGCGCACCTCCAGGGGAAGATATCACACACACCTGGCTTTAATCTAGCTTCTCTCACTCAGACATACACAGCTTCTGCCTCAAGACACGCTCTTATCACAAACCCAAAACCTTTGCTTGGTTTGATGGTCCTATTGTTCTGTTGTGGCCTAATGTGACCCCTGTGTGTGGGCAATGAGCCTGTTTATTCTGCTGCACCTGGCCTGGATACCAGTTGTATCAACAGTGCATCCATTCCAACTTTCTTCGGCTTAAAGTCAACATGAAATGGCATTCGCAACCCGTTTTATTTCCGAAATGTGATTTATTTTAGAGTGAAACTGGTTATTGAAAAAACTGTAGAATAAGACTTAATTTTATAAATCAGAATTTGATTGGACTGAGAAAAGCCATCCCAATTGCATCCATCCTACATCCATCCATTATATTTCCATGCATGTTTATACATCTAACAGTATTTTTAACGTAATAGTCAACATAATAGACATATTTTTTCAGATAGTCGATTGTGATTTCATGTTGACTTTAATCTGTCCTGCTTTAGCAAAATCTGCTGCCAAAAATAAGAGATGACACTCCTAGCCCCCAGGCATTGTGGTTACTTATCATATGCCCATCATGTGAGACAGAAATTTCTCATGGGGACTAAACTGTAAAATGCCAACTAGTATACAAACAACACATGCATGCACTTGTGAATAGGGCATTTTATAACTAGCCAATAAAATGGTCACAAGAGAGCCTAAAATTGGACGTGTGGGCGTGTGGATGGTCCTTTAAATTGCCTGTAAATCACATTGTTTTTGTTATTTAGAAAACGTAATTAATAACAGTGTAGGAAAAGGATTTGATTACAAAATCACAAGGGCTTGAAGAAGAAATGAGTTCGTCATGAATATTTCTCCATAACTCCCCCTTTCTCTCTTTCTTCAGCCTATGGTACAGAGATCTGATATGATAAGTCTAAAGTCACGCATGCCTCATTTTGGCCTGCAGCGCTACCAGTGGCTCACGCATGCCTGGAACTCTTTACAAACTGAGGTGAGAGGTCAAAATCATCATCAGTATTGCACCTCATCTAACACCTAACCACGCACAATGTGACAAGTTGCTGGTGTCAAGTAATTCTACTGTTGTCACTGAAAGTGGAAATGCTGAGTTAAGCCAAGCAGTCAATCAGACCACATGATGTTTAAAGAGGTCCTACTTTTTTTAGAGTGTAATGTTGCTGTTTGAGCATGAAAAATGTTTGCAAAGTTAGGGAGTTATTCTCTATATCAGTGCGCACTTTTTTCTGAACTCCCTTAAAAGCCGCAATTGCAGTCTTGAGTTTTCTTCTGGGAACGCACACGTCACAATATTTCTCATTTAAATAATTCCCGCCCAAGGCATATGCAAAAAAGGGGGCAAGGCCTGGATGAGTTGCGTTAGTAGTTTGTTGAAATTTACGGTTATGGTAAGGGGCGTGACATTTCCAAAACATGCTCAAAGCAGTTGACCAATCCCAACACACTGGACAAGCTGACCAATCAGAGCACATTGCACTTTTCCGAATAGAGACCGGAACTAAAAAGAGCATTACTGACATATGTAAAATATGTGAAAAATAATATGAAAACCTATATGCATAGAATGCCCAATATACACTCACCTAAAGGATTATTAGGAACACCTGTTCAATTTCTCATTAATGCAATTATCTAATCAACCAATCACATGGCAGTTGCTTCAATGCATTTAGGGGTGTGGTCCTGGTCAAGACAATCTCCTGAACTCCAAACTGAATGTCAGAATGGGAAAGAAAGGTGATTTAAGCAATTTTGAGCGTGGCATGGTTGTTGGTGCCAGACGGGCCGGTCTGAGTATTTCACAATCTGCTCAGTTACTGGGATTTTCATGCACAACCATTTCTAGAGTTTACAAAGAATGGTGTGAAAAGGGAAAAACATCCAGTATGCGGCAGTCCTGTGGGCGAAAATGCCTTGTTGATGCTAGAGGTCAGAGGAGAATGGGCCGACTGATTCAAGCTGATAGAAGAGCAACTTTGACTGAAATAACCACTCGTTACAACCGAGGTATGCAGCAAAGCATTTGTGAAGCCACAACACGCACAACCTTGAGGCGGATGGGCTACAACAGCAGAAGACCCCACCGGGTACCACTCATCTCCACTACAAATAGGAAAAAGAGGCTACAATTTGCACGAGCTCACCAAAATTGGACAGTTGAAGACTGGAAAAATGTTGCCTGGTCTGATGAGTCTCGATTTCTGTTGAGACATTCAGATGGTAGAGTCAGAATTTGGCGTAAACAGAATGAGAACATGGATCCATCATGCCTTGTTACCACTGTGCAGGCTGGTGGTGGTGGTGTAATGGTGTGGGGGATGTTTTCTTGCCACACTTTAGGCCCCTTAGTGCCAATTGGGCATCGTTTAAATGCCACGGCCTACCTGAGCATTGTTTCTGACCATGTCCATCCCTTTATGACCACCATGTACCCATCCTCTGATGGCTACTTCCAGCAGGATAATGCACCATGTCACAAAGCTCGAATAATTTCAAATTGGTTTCTTGAACATGACAATGAGTTCACTGTACTAAAATGGCCCCCACAGTCACCAGATCTCAACCCAATAGAGCATCTTTGGGATGTGGTGGAACGGGAGCTTCGTGCCCTGGATGTGCATCCCACAAATCTCCATCAACTGCAAGATGCTATCCTATCAATATGGGCCAACATTTCTAAAGAATGCTTTCAGCACCTTGTTGAATCAATGCCACGTAGAATTAAGGCAGTTCTGAAGGCGAAAGGGGGTCAAACACAGTATTAGTATGGTGTTCCTAATAATCCTTTAGGTGAGTGTATGTACAGTATATATCAAAAATAGTTCCTTTCACTGTACATAGTATGAAAATGTGCTAACTTTCATACCTGCCTTACAGTTAAAGTGTTGTGGAGTGATCTACTTCACTGACTGGCTGGAAATGACAGAGATGGAGTGGCCACCAGACTCCTGCTGCTCCAATCAATATCCAGGGTGTGCCCGCAACGCCCACTACAATGACCTCAGTGACCTTTACCAGGAGGTGAGCTTATTTTTGATACTGTAATCCCCCAATGTTTTTTTCCCTCCATGGAGGAAAGAGGCTGTTTCAAAAAATTATGTTATAAAACCTCTCATGTGAGTCAATTTACCTATTTAATTGATATATCCTGGTGGATTTGATCAGTCCAATGTAAGTTTGAAGATGCCTAGACTTGTGTGGCAACATGGTCAAATGTTGAAGTGCGCAAGATGATCCGTTTTCTGCGTGTGAAGGGCATAATGTAAGTTAATTTATATTAAACTTGTGGAGGTGTATTAATTCAACATCTGGAAATAATAAATGTACTCACACAGGAGGGGTCTTCTTACAAGTGGTCCAATGGCATGTCATGGCATGTCTCAAGTTATGATGCAACAGCCAGTGATGTTCGTCTGCATTTGTACATAGACAAACAATAAAAAATATTTCCAAGTCTAACCTGGATTGATAAATTTGCTCAATTATTGTGGTGGACCAGTGTTAGTGTTCTATTCAATGATTTACTCATCTGTCACAATAGTGTAATTTCATCTTAATTTGAGGTATTAGCAAATATTGATATATGTGGAATAGCATGTAATTAATTTGATTAAAAATGTGAACAGATTGACAGCCCTAATTAAAACATGACTTTGTGGTTGACTTTGTAAAAATGAGGCACGACAGCGGAGAGATTCTCTTACCTGCTGAGCATGTGTTTAATCAAGCTGTATTGCCAGTGAGTGTTATGAGCGACTCCAGCAGTGCAATTAAATTCAGTCACGTAGCTCAGAGACGCACCTGTGTGTGGAGGACCAAAAAACACTGTCGAGGACAAACGCAACAGTGTGTCTCATCCAGCCCCCAGCTCTTCAGATGCTCTGCCTGTGACGCGTCTGCCACACTATTAAGTCTTTGAAGGTTTTGAAAAATGTTTAAAAAGCTTTGAAGTTTGAAGGTTTATAGGATAATTTTTTTTTATTCTGATAGACAGACAGACGGATAGATGGGTAGGTAGAATTATAGACGGAGCGATAGATAGATAGATAGAGCGATAGATAGACAGACAGACAGACAGATAGA